>JAXDDX010000066.1:1845000-2350000 GCA_034670405.1 Hoplostethus atlanticus | reverse complement strand
TGGATTGATTCTTCTTCCCTAAACTGTTTCTCAAGCTCCATAGTCTCCACCTGCTGTCAGTGGTCACATGACTACGGCTGTCGAGGCGTGTCACATCAGACATCAACACGGAGGAGGAAGAGCTCCACGTTCCACCGAACTCCAACAAATCAAATGTTTGGCGATTGATGGACAACTTGACAAGACGCATGCAATTTGCAAAACATGCCGTGCCGCTATAAAGTACACCGGCAGCCCGACTGAAATACTCACCTGAAGCGAGGACATGGTGTGCCTGTGGAGACGTCTGCCCCCCCCCCCTCGGATTCAGCTCAGCTAGCCCCAGCGGTTCCGCTAGCTAGACTGGTGACAGCTCCACTCGTTCTAAGGCAATAACTTGACGCCATCGCCTCGTTTATTAGTAACGATGTCCAGCCTTACAGTGTTACAGAGAACGAGATGCTTACTGAGTTACAGTACCAGAGAAACAAATATGTGTAAGTAAGTTTTTTAGTTATTCTTTCTGTTTGCTTAAGAAGAACCAAAGAAATAAAATCAAACTCTCTGTACCGTATTGAATTGCATAGCATCATATTGTTTTGCATCGAATCGTATCGCGTTGAATCAAATCATGTCGAATCAGACTGCATCGCAACAGGGGTGAATCATATCGTATCACATTGGTAGTTGCTTCTGATGTATCTTTAATTATAGAGATGTGTATCGCATCGGCCTCAGTGATGGAGATGCACATCCCCAGTGTGTGTGTGTGTGTGTGTGTGTGTGTGTTGTGTGTGTGTAACAGGGACAGAACAGTTAATCAGAACTAAAGAACCAGTCCAGTGCTCTCTATATGGGTTCTGTCATTCTGGCCTGGGAGTTGGTACCTTATGCATTGTTCATGTCATGTCGTATTTACCGTAAATACGAGTTGCCAGCGGGAAAAAAACGTTCATGTCAGCATCCTAGTGGTAATTAGAAGCAGGACATGTGTGAAGCTCCGATATCTCCCGATCTGTGTCAACACAGCCGGCAGACATGGCAGCGAACTCACCAACGTCGGCAGTGCAAGGTAACACAACGATCAGTTCTAGTCACGCTAAGACAATCAAATCCACCACTTAGGTGATGAAAACAGCTGGGTTTGGGTGTCGGGTGCCATCTTGGGTTTGGGCGCTGAACGAGTTACAGTTTTTCTCAGTCGCTCTGGTCGCTTTCTCAGATCAGAATTGAAATTCTCAAAACTCCTTGTTCAACCTCCACATCATCTAGTCACTTGGTCACATCATAAAAGCAGCTTCTCTTTTCTTTTGAACAAATTGCAAATGCTTTGGCACATTCATGTAAATGGTTATGTAAAACTGTCTGCTGTTTCCTACATTATCAATAGTTTATGTCATGTTGATCAAAATGTATTATATTGGTTCTCTGTTGAGTAGTCTCACCCCCCAGAACATCTAGGCAATAGTTCATTAAGTCATTACATGCAAAATGGTTGAACCAGTTGTCATAATCTGTCAAGCATATCAAGCATGTCAACCATTTCTATTAGACTTGTTTTGTAAATGTGTCCTGAATTGATGAATCTTGACTTTCACTACAGTTTTTCTCAGTTGCTTTGGCTCAATTCTCCAATGACAGTTGAAGTCGTCAAAACAATCTGTGAAATTCTTCACAACATTTTGTTACCTGAGCACAACAGAAAGAGCATTTCTCTTTGTTACCATTTGCAAATGTTTTAGAACATTTAGGAAAATGACTAACAATTATGACAATTTGAACAATTATTGGTTGTAAATGTCTTTTGAAATTGATATATGCCAGACAGAAAAAGTGCATTTTCAATCATTTGCCATAGTTTCCATCAGTACAATGTTATATTGACAACATGGCTAAGCATTCTGACTCTCTTGTTTGTACTCATTGACACAAGGACTTGTCATTCTGATGGACTGACATGTTCATTGACGTAAAGATTTACTTTTGAGAGATGAACTAAGGATTTTGAACAAGTTACAGGCTTTTGCAGGTAATCCATTATGTGGTGCTGTTTGTACCAATTGTTTCGAGAAATGCGCTTACTGTTTTGCAAATCTTAAGGATGATTCAAGAAATGTACTAAAGCGACTGATAAAAACTGTAAACACATGACGACACAAGTTGTAGCAACACGAGTCATCCTGTTCTCCCACTTCCTCCGAGACGACATGAACGCAGCATTCAGCGGTTTACCATCTTCTTCCATCACCGAGGCAATTGCCATTTTGTGCTGATTCATCACGTCTAGTGTTGTACCTCCTGCACCTTCAAAAAAATGTGAAGCCCCTAAAAAAACACACACCACTCTTCAAGAAAACACTACAGCGACGTCGGTAGTGTCACTTATATCCTGACAAGTTGCCCTGTTGTTCCTTTACACAGCGTCTGAGGACGAGGAGGCCGTTTCTCCGGGGTCACATCAAGGCACAATGCAGCCATTTTTCAAGACTCAAGTGACACCGCTGAGCTCGGCGCGGCGCTTTCATAAAATGCGGTGATATTTGTGAGGGCTGTGAGGTTGCACTGGAAGCCTACGGGAGTCGTGTATCAAAATAAAATGACGGGATTTCTGAATGACAGAAAATAGGCAATAATATCCAGGAAACGTCCTAGAAAGGGTTTTAAGGGTTGAAGTAATGTATGGTTGAATCACCACTAATGTAATGTTGCATGTATAAAGATGCATACTGATGCATATGATCCTGTGGCTTATTATGACATAGATCAGTTGTGGTTACAATATCAGTATTGATCACTGTAGTTATTGAATTATTAAAACGATTGGTTGCTGTCAAAATCTCCATTGTTTTTCATCGTGAAAACATCAGAGAACTAGAAAAAGACAGTGACTGGTTCAGCTTCCACATGCATCATCATCATGGCAGCTGAACGACACGGTGGAAAAAGATTCTGCCATTTGAAATGACGTAACACCCATCAGGCCGCGAGGCGAGACGACACAAAGCGATGCTGCCTCTTGTGTTTCGCCTGCAGATGTTCACTGGTCGCGGCTGAGAAACCATTTAAAGTGAGGCACTCTTTTGCTAAAAGCTAAAATTTTTTTTTTAACTTCCAACACTTGGTGCACAAACCAAATCCTTTCCATTTAAAAAAAAAAAACCAAAAAAAAAAACCCATCGCACCACCTCCCTCCTCTCTCCCTCATCACATCCTCTTCAATGACAGGACCCATTACAAGCCCGGAGAGGGCGATCGGGGGGAAGAGCACTGGAGAGGGCGAGGGAGAGATTAAGGGGACGGGAAAGCGAGGGAGACAGGGAGAGAAAGAGAGAAGGAAAGGAGGAGGAACAGGAGTTGACAGGTGGAGGAAGGAGGGAGGGAAGGCGAGGGTGACAAAGTGAGGAGCTCGACACAAAATGGCGGACACCAGAAAACTGATGATGGGCGAACAAGGCTTGAAGGAGAGAGAAGACAAAACGCTTTGTATGTTAAAGCCTCGATCCCTGATTTATCTGACTGTCTCATTTTGGTTTAGTTTGACGTGTAGAAGAAAAAGCTTTTTAGATCTTTACTGTCTCATCGTAGCGTTTAGTACAGGTCCAGGATCAGCCTTCTTGTATTAGTTCAAATCAAACTACGATACTGTCACACTAAAGTCCTCTAAACCAGATCGACCACATCATTCAACAGGCATGCAGTAGAAAGTGGGACTGCTGCTGCTGTGGGTCAGGACTGAAGTGTTGGAACTGGTATTGAAAAATATGTGATCCATGGTGAACATGAACATGCATCAAACCAATGAAGTTATTTAAGGGACAAAACTTGAAGCATACGAGTCAGAAAAAACAGACGACGGAGAAGAAAGAGGAAACGTGTTAGTAGGGAACATGATCGTTGTAGATCTTGAACCAAACTTAACTTCTACTTCATGTTAACACGGGTAGAGGTAATAACGTTGTGATGCTAACAGGCATCAAGAGAGGCAGGTGTAGGAAACCCCCAACCCTAAAAGAAACATCGATATTTGACCCTGATCTGACGTTTTAATCCACCAATGAAAAGGTCTGATGAGGTGAGGCTGCCAGGCTGTTGCTGGGTAGGATTGGTTTTTTTCACATTAAAATAACAGTAAATAAACAGGATACACAATAAGCCTGTATCTGTCTGTGGCCTTGTGTGTTCATAAATCTTTTCAATGATATTCGGGACGTTTTGGAGCGTACACTATTTGCTGTGGGTGAATTGTGTGGGCGTGGCCAGCGGTGACCACAGAGCAGGAAGTCACAGCAACAACAACAATGGAGGAAAGCAGCAAGAACATGAAGAACAACAAAGTTCAAAGTGCATCAGCGTTCAGCATTGCTTTTTTTTTAATGCATATTGGATGTCGGTTACCGTGGTTACGCCTCAGGATAGATGCTGTTTAAAGGTAGACAGCTCATCAAGATGAGTGACAAGGGCTGGGGCGTGAACCTGACCCACTGAGGGCGGGACTAACAATACACTTCCTGCCGAGAACCGGTTCCAATTTAGTCCCAGTTCCAATTCCTCCGAATCGATAAGCCCCTGTACTATTGATCCCTCGTATCGACAGCAGCAGTAGCCTGGGCCTTTTCAGTGTGACATTGATCGCAAACAATGACGTGTTGTGACGTTAGGGCACTCCATTAAAGCTGTCAGTAGTCTTTCCCCCAAAACAATTCATCTAATAGGAATTGATAAGGGAATCAAGTAAGGATCAAATAAGCAGGATTGGATTGGTCCAGTGCTAATGCTTTAAATTCTGCCTTGATCCAGCATGGAGGTGAAAGAAAGCCTGAATATTGTTTTTTCTGCGTTTTGTTTTTCTAACTGTATGATGCTTCTTTCAGCCGGAGCAGCTCCCGCGGTGAGGCCGGGGACAAAGCACTTATGTTGGGTACTCGAGAACATGTTGGGCTCCAGCAGCCAGTGTCCTTCAATAGCGCTAATTCAATTGTTTGTCCCACCTAATACAATTTTTCTACTCTTTCATTTGATTAGCAGCACTGAGAGCACAATCCCTCTTCATGCCAGACTCGGGTCATTCATTTCTTTTCTTTTTTTTATCTATTTATTTGGAATTTATTTGAAAGGTCATTGTGAAGCCTGGGGATGGTGGTCGTGTATGTTAGAGAATTATATCTTGTGTGTGCATGTGTTTGTATTGTGTGTGTGTGTGTGTGTGTGTGTGTGCATGTCAGTGTCTTTGTTTGCACCTGTGCATGTGACGTGTCAGTGCCTGTGTAATCTCATCTTGCAGGGTCAGCGCCGGCGTGCATGCACGTGCACGTCTGTGCTGGATGCAGCAAGCAGACAAGCCTCCATGTGCTTCACCTGCCTGTTCCCTCTCCCTAATCACGCCTTATTGATCAGGCCTCTCACTTCCGCTGGATCAATATTTGTTATGCATGGCATTTTCCACCCTCAGTCAACATCTGATGATTTCACCGGGGACGCATTCGCTGGGAAAAGGATTATTTGTCCAAACGCCAGGTGACATTGGCAGAGTAAATTTGTATTAGGAGTCATCCTTCTCCAGAGCTCCGGCAATATGTCTATCTTCAGGCTGACTTCTTAATATCTACAGCACCAGTCAAATGCGGTTATAAAAATATGAGCAGTGATTTTACGACGTTATTCAACCATATTGTCGAGCTGTATTAACATTCAGGTTGCAGCGTGTGCACTGTCAGAAGCAAGGCCACAGACTGAGACTCAGACAGCCATCTGAGAGGCAGAGGAAGGAAGAAAGCAGAGAGACTTCATTTGGCAATACGAGCGAACGGAGATGAACGGGGTGGAAAGTATGAGTGAGAATTGTTGAAATTCTGTCCTGGGGGGAAAGCCGCTTCGGTTTGTTCTCTGCTACCATTTCATTCCAGTGTATTTCTCTATGGGCGTACAAGGGAAAATAATGAGTACATAAACCTTTACATATTGCTGCTTTTTGGCTGCAATTCAGAATTATTGCGTTGTAATTACTCAATCCAAATGGGTGCATGATGTGACTCGGTAGTAATTATACCACAGATACGTGCACGACACACACACACAATTACTTGTCATATTCAACTGACTTTCTACACCCAGTTCATAACGCAGTCTGCTGCGTCTACTAATAACCCCCCCCCACCACCGCCGCCCTCCACTTTCAATATCACAGAGATTGCATTTGTCTTTCCCATGAAAAAAAACCAAAACAATTTTCGGCCCTAATCTGTCTCTTGGGTAAACCTCCATAAGAGTCAACAACAACAACAACCAAATCCTTAATGATGAGTAATTGCATCAAAAACTCATATCGGTTTCCTCCCAAATGAGTCAACAAAGCAAATCTCCTGAATAACAAATGGCGACATGCCAGTAATCGTTAAGCTATTATGAGCGGATGGGCTAATTACTGTGCATCTGCAGAGAGCAGGGGAGGTTGCCATTATTGCAATAGAGATCCCACTACTGTCAGTCTAGCTAATGGGAAGCTGCGCTACAGGCCTCCAACTTTGCTTCTCATTTAATCTCTCGATTAAGTGCTGCTTGACCGGGACTTAGAAAACTGCTATAGGTACAATAACTTTTTGTCGTCTCTGTGTTGTTGTGCTCATCAGTTTGAACCCCGGCAGCTTCACCGGGGTGGAATAAACCACATGGGTCACACAGTGCAGTGAAATTTAAAAGCTGTTAGAAGACATTTGGGGCATTTAGCTGACACTCCTATGCAAGGTGACTCACAGTGACTGAGCAGGTAGTGTTCTCTCAAGGACACCCAAACAGGACACTTGCAGGGATTGAATCTGTGACCTTCAGGTTACGGGACAGTCTCCTTATCGACAGATGCATGAAGGAACAACCAGTTTCATATTAAGACATAACTCATTTAAAAATAAAAGTCAATTTTCAGTTAAATTTGGCTTTAGGTTTATTTAAGAGGTTTTACCAATTCTCTACACTTTTACACTCATCCAGTTTCCAAACAAGCTATAGAAAAAGTGTTTGCAGTTTTACTTAATGTCCACCACTTTCTCCAGTAACCCCCCTCTATATGACAGTGAACTGCAAGGTGGCTGAGTGGTTATGAGCCAGATTATAAACAAAGATGATGGAAGCAATGAGCTGGAGGATGCAGCTCTGCTGTTGACACATCTGGAGGTTGGTTTGCCCGCAACAAGCTGTTGTGTTGAGGAATTTGTAATTATTTTAATTAAAAGTGAAGGGTACATGGATTTATAATTGTGGCACATACAGGGAATTCAAAGGCACAGTTCCCAAATCTGGAGGACATGCAGTATTTATAAATCTGACTTTCTTTATAATGTAATATGTTATGTATGTAAACATAAAGCATTAAGCAGTGAGCTGGTGATTCATCTGGATGTTGACTGATCCTAAACACGCATTTTGTTTTACTGGGAAATGTGATTTCATTTTAAATGAAGACATTAGAAGAAGAATGAAGGGGACAGACATCGTTAAGACCTACAGCATCTAACGGCACACTATAGAAACTGGAAACTGTATTGGCCTGTGGGACTTTTATTTTCAGAAATCCAGTACACAGTATAATCAGTATAAGTATTATTATAATCTGTAATGCTTTATGTAGCGATCCCTTTTGTCAGGAAAGAGGCCGGAGGCTTTATTGTCACGAAGAGAAAGAAGGCCACGTGGACCGACTCAGCATGGCCTCCTCTTTCCCTTTCCTTTTGTTGAGTCTGGTCTTTTATGTCGAGTGCTTGTCTGTAAGTATTATTATAATCTGCAAGGTAATGCTTCATGCTACATCAGGGTATTAGGTGACAGGGTGGTGTAGAGGTCAGAGAGACCAACCTTCAACTGTAGACCTGGATTCAAGCTCCATGTCGGCAAACCTCTGTCCTTGAGCAAGACACTCCAGGGGTGCTGTTCTGTAGCTGACCCTGACCTCTGACCTCTGACCTCCCTGGAGGGGGGCCAGAGAAAAGAGAATTTCAATAGAGGCTTTGAAGTTGTGCCACAACTCAGCAACCACAGCAAGCACAATAATGGAGGTCCAATGGAGAAATCGCTGTACACAAATAAATCTATAACAACCAGGCTAGCAAAAGAGAGCTAGCTGAACCAGGTTGTTGTGGTGTGTCTGTAGATCATCCAGTAACGTTCTCAGTAAAAGTGAACAGTGTGATCAGGTAGATTTGTCTCCAAATGTAGGTTACTGTGACTCAGTAAACTGTCTTGTGAAGAGTCAGCTCAGTTGACCTGAACAAACTGTTGGTTTTTAGCTTTGTTAGCTAGCTAAGCAGCCAGCAGGCTAATTTAAAAAAGCAATGTTAACAAGCAGCTTCTAGCCACTAATGCTAGCTTCTACTAGATCCATTAGCTAGTGTGCAAATCAGATATATTTACAATGAGCTAATCTAATACAAGCTACAAAATCAATTAGATTCCTCAGTGGTGAAATGATCAGTTCCCTGTCAAAAACAGCACAGAAAAAAACATTTTCTATAGACAGCCAAGTTGTACATTCAGAAACACAATCATCTGTTCACAGCCACTGTTGGCCAAGAGCTTCAGGTGTTAGGTCACCTGAAGCCCTCTATAACGTATCACGTTATCATATTATTCTTATTATAAATTGATATTTCATTCCACTAAATTAGTTTTGCCATGAGCATTTTATGAAAGTGCATAAGACAGTAAGAGAAAGAAAGTCTCTCCAACATGATTCAGCAGTAAAACCATTGAAGGCTTGTTCATTAGTTCAGTGACTATCCACAAGAGCACCTCGCCTCTTCAAGACCCACTTCAGACGAGCACTCTATGTAAAAGACAAGACTCAACGAAAGGAAAAGGAAAGCGGAGGCCATGCTGAGTCGATCCACGTGGCCTCCTTTCTCTTCGTGACAATAATGCCCCCGGCCTCTTTCCTGACAAAATGGATCGCTCTTTCGAGAGTACAGGCTATATTCTCATCATCCAGCAACTACAACGGCTTGTTATCAGAGGTGGAGACTTGAGATGGACTCGAGAAAATCAGGACTTGAGACTTGACTTGGATTCGTCTGCTGTGAGACTCGACTTACTTGTGACTTGAACGCTTGAGACGAGACTTGACTTGACTTGAGAGCAGTAACTTGACCAGACTTGCCCTGATCAATAGCTTCTAATTCAGAAACCAATGACGGCCACAGTAACAGGTTAAATAGGCCGTTTCCCAGTCACAAGCCCAGTTCACTGCTCTGCCTTTCTGCAGTGTTTGTTTGTAAGGTAACCATGGTAACAGGCTCTGTGGATATACCTAATGAGCTAACTCAATCACCATCAATAAATAAATCAATACATAAAACAATCAACTGGTATAAAAGTTGAGTTTCCTCTGGCTAACCAAGTGTCTATCTAGGTTAGCTCCTCTCACTTGGAGGAGACAAATAACATCCTCAAACATGCCGAACAATAAAAAAGAAAGAAAAACTGTTTAGCCATTTTCTTTCATTCATTCATATTTCCTGATACAGAAAGTTGGGACAGTCGGCTCCGATTATCTTGAGTCGACGGCAGCTTCCCCCCGGTGTTCCTAAATTCTTTATGTAGATCAACAGTGGGCGGCCAAGCCGAGGCCCGTTCCTTATTGATAGAGCTGTTAGTCATTTCTATAAATATTTAACATGACTGAGACCTCTTCTATGGATGTCTTGCCTGTAATTATACAAACGAGTCGTATTAATCATGCAGTGACCCAGAATTACTGGCAACCTCAGTGAAGACGAGTCAAAAATGTTGTAAAGAGTAAACAACACAAGTAATGAGATATATTCTGTGTTTTGAAGATTCAAAACAATTGTTATTTTACTCAGCTGCAACTAGCAAAAAAACAAATCTATATTTTCAATGTGTGCTCGTCTTTATTCTGAGAAGATGTCTGATTAAAGAGCAGACTACCTGCTTTAGGGCCGAACTGCTTCTTCTTCTTCTAACTTCCCTAACTGGAGGGAGCACAACTCAGAAATAGCTAACAAATACTTCATAAATACAGAAAGAAAATAGTATTCAGGGAAACTTGAAAGACTTGCGACTTGACTTGGACTTGAGCAGAGAGACTTAAAAACACCTCTGCTTGTTATTACATTCAACAGGGACAATGCACTGTGATTTTGCTGTCGCGGTGGGACGACAGAAATGCGTGAATCTAGCCTTTAAAGACTCAAAGCGTCAAGTAGTAATACTCTCTCCACTGTCAGGGAAATGCTCAGACTTTCCCCAAAGGCTATAATTTAGGGCTAATGTAGCTTACAGTGCTGTAACTGGCCTATTCGAGAAATTGTTGGATATGCACTTTGCTGTGATTGTTTCATTGTAAAATGTGCCATGGTGTCGAACATCTGAACTTCAGAAGAAAAACGTAAACTTTTGACTTCCCCGTTTTAAGCTTCCTCGCCGTGTTGCAGCCAATTTAGGGAGGATTAGAACTTTTTGCAACCGAGTGGGAAAAAAGGAACTTATGTTCTAATCTCTGAATGGGCCGCATTGTCCTTTGCCATTGGACCCTTTCTGTAGATAATACTCTGCTGTAAAAGGCATCAAGGCGGCAACACAGATATGATGTGACTCACTATCAGTCAGCCCCACTCACACTCTCTCAATCACTGTCTGTCTTTTCAGCTTCATCATCTACGCATGGCCAAACACAAGTTCACGGGCGTGCACGTACACGCACACACTTGTGCTGCTATACCAGTGAGGACCGTCCATTTACAACACTCGTTCCCTAACCCCTAACCTCCACCCTCACCACGACACGCTAAACCCTAACCCTTGTTCTAACCATAAACTAAACACAAGTCCTAACCCTAAACTAGTCCCTTGTAGTCCCTTGTTGTCAATTATTTGTATGAGCTCTTGTTCATTGGCTCTTGTTTATTTGATACACTTATTTGTCTTAGCTCTTGCTCATTTGATTCTCTTATTTGTCTCATTTGTTTAAGAAAAGTAGGTAGCTAACTTATTGCACTCTTACCTTAACACTAGTTATGCTCTTAGTTGCTTGTTTAGGAAGGAAATGCACTTACGATTTCTGGTGACTAGTAGTTTTCTTGCCTACCTATGTTGAATGCACTTTGGAAGTCGCTTTGCATAAAAGTGTCTGCTAAATGCCTGTAATGTATAATGTAATGTAATGTAATGTATCCTAACTTAAAAGGTTTTTCCTCATCTGTCAGGACATTTGGTCCTCATGAGGATACAAATACAATAACATACACACAAAATCTGCACATCAAAAATGAAAAGTGAGCCATATGCTCCATGCGTATATGTGTGTGTGTGTGTTTCTATCATGTGTGTTGATACATGTGTAGATATATGTGTGTGTGTTTCTGCATGTCGGTATGTACTTGGCTCATCAGCTGCCTGTGTGTGTGATGCCAAAGACAGGGCCATAACCCCGAGCCCCAGACCGGGACCGGCAGCCCAGGCTGGCAGCGCCGGGGGGAGGGAAGTGCCAGCTGGAGGGAGAGGATGGGAGAAAATACCCTTCAAAGTTGGAGCGATGATACAGACATGGAAGGCCTCTCAGCGCTTTGTCTCTGCATTTCCCATTACGCCCGGGACGATCAGGCGTACAGATGGGAGGATATGCAGCGAGCATTACTCACTCCAGAAACCAGTGAGTGTGAATTTTCACATTGTGTATCAGATGGTTTGTCTCAAAGCGTTCTTTAAAACTCTTTGGTTTCGACGCTCACTTTTCACTGAGCGATCAAAGGGTTTGTCGTGGAAAGATAGCAGGCTGCGTTTGAAAACCACATAGCCCCTCTGTTGTTTCGTTTCATTTTATCATAAAAGTCCAGCCTGCAAAACGCAGTGTACGTCTAGCAGTTTGGGCAAACAATGATAGAGAGTCCTCTCTGTGAGAAAAGACTTCTGCAGACAAACAGTGTCACATTTCTTGGAAAGCGGTGATGTGAATGGCTCGCTGTATCCACAAACCTATCAGGACGTCCAGGGATCTCCACGAAGCAGAGGGTCTTACGCCAACAAATCTTTCAGATCACTTGAGGCCTTCAGCTAGACGACTACTCTTGACTCAAAATTACTCTTCAGACGCCTTGTAATCCGTCTTCAGATGCCTCGTAATCATTCCTCATGTCAGGAGAAGAAAGGGACAAAGAGAGTCGGCCCCGAGGCTAAGGAACACAATCATACTCTCGCTGCTGATCAAGACTTCCTGTGTTGTGCGTGGCTGCTCGAGGCCAGGGGGGGCGGGGGGGAGGACCGCTGACGAGATGTTCCAACAGGAAGGCAAGAAGATGCTCATTAAAACCTGAAGCTGAATGGGAGAAAGACCCGGGGAGCCCGAACAACAGATAGATGACACACGTCTGCCCCGCCACCGGGCCTCCACAATCGAACAGCTGTTGAATCTGTCGCACAGCACCAATCGATTAGCCGGTGCGCGGCAGAGTGCCGTGGCTGGCGGAGGTCCGTGAACGTGTTGCCTCTCTCCCGCCTGCTCGAAAATTGGATTTGCATTTCGCGGAGACAAGGGTTTCCTGTGTGTGTAATGCATTAGATGAGACTCTCGGCTCCCGTTGCCGGAGTAACAACCCTGTTGCGTAGCAGCGTCCCGGTAGCACATTATGGGATGGCATTGCGTTCCTCTTTTCTGTGCATCCTCTCCTCACCCAACTGTAAAAGCACTTTAGAATCATCCCATTTAACTGAACCGAACCAGCAGACTGTAACAAAGACCCGGCGGGCCGACGCACTGTGTCACTTTAGCATCGCAGAGGCGTCGCCAGAATGCGCAATCGGGGATTAATTTCCTGGAGAAAATGTTTTTTTTTGGGGTGAATCAATTCTCCCTCTATTTCCCCCTCCAAGCAGAGAAAATCATCCTTAAAATCTCCTCACTCATCAAAAAAAAAATCTCCCAACACTGGGATGAGATTACACCTGAGATAAGAAGATCTATGCTATTATTCGCAAGGATATGCTGTTTTGCGCTGCCGACCAAATCCCGTACGTGTGTCTTAGTGGTTGCTTAGTTAACATAATCCATGATTATTGCGCACCTGGGTGGCGGTGTTATATTTTTGTGGATTAAAAATGGCAATCATGGGAAATAGAGTATGCATTGCTGAAGTCCACATTTGGCAGAAACCAAGACGAATTTGAAGGTAGGGGTCTGAAGGTTTGAGAGTGAGTTCCATCTCCACGTTGACCAGCCCCGGACGGTCTGTGGTGCTTCATACCAAAGAGGAAAAAGATCTAACCTTGGTGAGTCCAGCCTCGCTGCTGTTCAGGATTTCACTCTTACATTTTTAATAATCGCCTCCTGTGGGCAGAGAAGTGTCCATTGACAGTTTAATTTGGGCAAAGAGAGTGAATCTACAGGGTCTCAATGTGCCTAATCCAGCTTTAATAACTTCTGTCAAATTGTGCTTGAGGAAGGCGGTGGAGCTGCTCGGTGGCCCAGCAGTAGAAGACTGCGGTTGCACTGGGAGGCTTGGTGTGAATGTGTGTCACTGTATGGATGTGAAGGAGGGTGTTATGGACACCAGCAAAGCTTGCCTGGAGACATTAACATTAGAAAAAAGAATGGTACATGTGCACCGAGACCGACAGTGGCTGAAAATGAGGACATCTGGACATTTCCAAGTCTCCACAGCATCCATTCATCTTTCTAAGTCTTTTTCTCTTTCTTTCTTAAGCTGATCCAACTGACAGAGCGAGAGAGAGAGAGAGAGAGAGAGAGAGCCTAGGGGCAGTTGTAAAGCGCTCTGACTAACGGAGACCCCGTCACAAAAGGGGCCATTTTCTGATTCCAACCGCTGAACCTTATTACGGGGTGAAAAGTTGATTGTGTCTACAGTTTGCCGAGAGACAGAGGGAGAGCTGAGACCGAGAGGCTTGGGGTGAACGCATTTTAGTGCATTATAACCGCGATGTGGATGTGCAACGCATTAACAAAATAAATATCTGTTATTTGAATATGTGTGTCTTGGCAAATCGCGCTCCCCAAAGATTTAATGTCGCCTGCAATCACTTAAATTTGAAATATAGCGATGCTGAAGAGGTGTAGCATATTTGTTTCCTTTCAACCCTAAACCTCGGCAGTCGAGGGAAAATTACAGGCAATTTTATATTTAAGAGTGCTGGAAAGTTCAGAGTCGACTAACAGCACTGAAAAAAACTGATAGTCTTTTTAGCTGAAACCACAATTCTATCAATGGTGGCTTCCAACCCCAACCCCAATGAAAAACTGCTTTCACCACTAATTTAACACAGGAGTCCATACTTCCCCAGACTTCCCCTATACTTCTATAGCCACGATATCAAATGACGGCCTGTATAGAAACAAACTGATCTGGTGACACATCACGTTTTGAGGCCCAGTCGTGGTTGACTGGATGTGTATACAAATGGAGCCACGCCAACGGGGTTAAGTGAAACGGAGACAGCCTTTGAAGTCAGAGTTGGTTCCCAGAACGAAGCAGTGCCTGCTCACAACCCCATCTGTAAATGTACAGGATGGTGAACTTTCACCATGCAATAAGTAAGACTTTTACTGTCCCGTTGAACGAAATGACCTGCGGGGTCAATAGGTTCGTCAATACTCAATGACTAAATCATTTCTGGCCTGAACGCTGCCCATCCCAGCTCCTCCTTCCACCTACTCAGATTCGGTGCTACAAGCTAGCAACCGGCGCCACAAGACATTTTCTTCTCGAGCCAAATAACTACGTAGTGTTGTTTTACATCATGATATATCACCTCTTCAGTAGACGTTTCTGCTGGATCTCTGCTCTAACTAGCTAGCTGACACATTTCTATTGTGAAAATGTGACTATTATTTTTATAAATTACAGGCTGCTGTGCCAGAGACCTGTCAGTGTTGCACTAATTGATAGAGGCCGATGAGTAATAGATTACTTAATGCCCCTTAAACACCAGATGGTGATTTTAATTTTCTTCTTACAGCCTATTTTCTTCACCTGTTTATTGAGTGAGTTTACAAAGTGACCTTTACAACCTTTAAACCATGAAAAGCCTTAAATTGTTAAATTGTTAAATTTCCAAAATACTCGGATGTCAGTGAGAAGATAAGCATTATTTTTCAACCCTGAAAATCTTGCAGAAACATGTTTTATACCAACACGCTTCGATATGCAAGCATAAAAATAACATCTCACTAAATGTCATTGATTTGCTCTGTATACTAGGTTTTCATAACCGAGAGTACAAATTGTTTTCCTTCCGTACAATGTATGTAATCAAATTCACACCGTGACACGGAGAGAGACGGGAACGAGCAGAAAATAACAGGACAACAACACGCCAGCAGGGTGTTCACCTCTCATGTAGATTACCACTCAAACCACTCAAACTGATCTGAACGTCTATATTATTACATGTTGTTTTTCTGCAACTTACCTCACATCAAGAAGGACCCAGGTTTTTCAAAACGGCCCATAGGCATGATTGTCTATCTGTGTTAGCCTGTGATGGACTGGTGACCTGTCCAAAGTGTCTCCCTGGCCTCTGTCCAATGCATGCTGGGAAAGGCTCTAGCCTGCCGTGACCCTGGAAAGGAATAAGCAGTTAAAGAAAATGAATGAATAACTGTGATTATGAGCAATAGTGCAATCATGTTGGATGACTCCTTGTGGATTCCCACAATTGATTCCAACGCCAGTGTGTTCAGTAAAATGGGAGGTTTGGTTGTGTTTTGGCTATCAGACCGTGGAACGCCCTGCATGAGGATCTGGAAGTATCTTCAGTATCATCTTCATAATACTTCTAAAAATTCACTTGGATAGGAATCAGCTGGTAAAGAGAAAGAATGACTAAATGAATGGATGTCTCTCTCAGCCAGGTCTCTCTTGAAAAGGATATTTTTAACGTCACTACTTGGGCAAATAATTGTTCAATAGCTAAATAACATATACAACCAGAGAAAGGCCTGAAGAGAGACCGGTTTCTGCACCCTCGTGGTAACGATAGAGAAGCACCGAGGGGGAGGGCTAGCTGTCAGGGAGGCATGCAGAGCAGTGCTTCCAATGCGCCGCCATGCAGCCATGATGAAGTGGCTCCATCCATCTTATTGGCTCCCAGTAAAGAACAGTCTCATCTGGCCGCTGAGCTGATGACAGATGGGAGCTGCCAGAGCTTTTCTGTCTGAAAGGCCGGGACCCCTGGCTCTTATATCTGCAGTTTGAACTCTCAGTGTCGGAGGGGGCAGCAGCACTGAGCCGTGACAAGGTAGAAATAGACAGAGAAAAGATGATGTCATCCAGTATGGTCGGCTTCCATATGATTGAATTCAACACTTTTTATGACGGTTGTCTCACAATGAGAACAACATGCAGCCAATATTAAAGATGGTCAGAGCCATATTCCCTTGAAGACATTCCCGTAACCTTTGAAATAAATAAATTCAATTGGTTCAAAGGGCCAGTGGTGATGTGAGGTAATTCTTCTATCTTCTAACTCCAGTAGCACACCACATGAGATTTCATGAAGCAAATCGTTTGGCTACACTCGTTGTCTATGAGAAGGAGGTAACTGTCTGCACACAGTGTGATATGATAGGTGGCAACACAAAGCAGGTCTGGACCATCGTCTGGAGGTATGGGGGTGTAGGGCTGGACCAATCGTCTGGAGGAATGGGGGTGTAGGGCTGGACCATGGCCTGGAGGTATGGTGGTGTAGGGCTGGACTATCGTCTAGAGGCGTAGGGGTGTAGGGCTGGACCATAGCCTGGAGGTATGGGGGTGTAGGGCTGGACTATCGTCTAGAGGAGTAGGGGTGTAGGGCTGGACCATGGTCTGGAGGTATTGGGGTGTAGGGCTGGACCATGGTCTGGAGGTATGGGGTATAGGGCTGGACCATCGTCTGGAGGTATGGGGGTGTAGGGCTGGACCCTCGTTGGAGGTATGGGGGTGTAGGGCTGGACATGGCCTGGAGGTATGGGGGTGTAGGGCTGGACCATGGTCTGGAGGTATGGGGGTGTAGGGCTGGACCCTCGGTTGGAGGTATGGGGGTGTAGGGCTGGACCATGGTCTGGAGGTATGGGGGTGTAGGGCTGGACCATAGTCTGGAGGTATGGGGGTGTAGGGCTGGACCATGGTCTGGAGGTATGGGGATGTAGGGCTGGACCATGGTCTGGATCTTGGTAAATTACCGTAACTGTGCCTCGGTGCACGACTCCATCCTTCTCTTTCATCCTACTCTGCTCCCTGTAACATTATCCTTAATGTCGCACCCAAAGTGAGTGAGGCATTCATTTAAAAAAACAAGGACGGTCTCATAACCGAGACAGTCACAGCCATCACAAATTTCATCTGCGTAATTACACCCCTCAGTTCCACAACACTGACAACATGGCACTAATTGCTTTCTGTGTAATTGTCTTTTTTTTGGCATCTCTTTACTTTCCTGCGAGAGAAAATGAAAGGATAGCCTTGACCATCTGTACCTGAAGAGTTTGAGAACTGGATATTTGACTGAATGTGATTGGTTCTCGGGCCGCCACCATCGCGCTCCTTTGCATGATATTAAACTTTAGCTTTGTGTTGTTGCATCACAGGGCTGGTTTGGATCGCCACCTACCCCATCACACCACACACACATGGTTTTTTGCTTCTCATAGACAATCAGTGGAGCCGAACTAAACGCCTCATGAGATCTCATCTGGTGTGGAACTGGCGTCAGCTCTTCAGCCTGGTCATCACTCCACCCAGTCTCAACTCTTTTCCCTCCTTCCCTCCTTCATCTTGTCATCATTATGAAGCAACATTTTCCCAGCTGCTTAGCAATTTTAAATAGACACATATTTGTTCCTGTATTATCGGAGCAGTGCAGTCTGACTCTGGTATCTCTGTTAGCCTAACAGGTATTTACTTCCTCTTTGAGTGAAAGATGGAAAAGAGAATTATTATGTCAGCGTTGGGACTTCCCAAAGTTTACGACCCATCGCTGTCAGCTTATCAAGCAGAGATTGTGCACCTGCGAATATTTTAGCTGCTAACTTCTGGATCTGGTAGGCTAAACAAGTAATGTTAGCTTATCCCATCACAGCCAAATAGCTGTAGCCACTTAGCTAGCTAGCTTTCAAGAGTAAAGCATAATTTCAAGATTACGTTTTTCAGACATTTACTCCAATGCTTGACTCAAGAACAAACGAAACGCCCACAAGCGATAACTAGATACAGCAAAGCGACACAAAGTGACGTGGTCAGGCTTGGACTGCATGCACTGGAAGTGACTGGTAGTGGTGAAATGCAGAGCACGGGCTGGTGTAAAGGGCTGGTCCATGGCCTGGAGGTATGATGGACCATGACCTTGAGGTACGATGGACCATGGCCTGGAGGTACGATGGACCGTGGTCTCGAGGTACGATGGACCATGGCCTGGAGGTACGATGGACCATGACCTTGAGGTACGATGGACCATGGTCTCGAGGTACGATGGACCATGACCTTGAGGTACGATGGACCATGGCCTGGAGGTACGATGGACCATGACCTTGAGGTATGATGGACCATGGCCTGGAGGTACGATGGACCATGGTCTCGAGGTACGATGGACCATGACCTTGAGGTATGATGGACCATGGCCTGGAGGTATGGGGGTGTGGATCATTTTGCAGCCTTGTACGCCAGCACCAGGGTTTAAATTCAATACAATAAGCCACTGGAGGGAGTGTAGGAGGGGAATGACATTAGGGAGAAATTAGGTGTGTTGAAGACAAGACTGGGATGTGCACAATAGGAATTCCACCATAAACCTGAAAACCTTGAACTGACATTCCAATGACAAATGTCGGTTTTCATTCAATAAAACAGACCCATCACTTAATGTACAATGCTGTTTGGATGCACGCCACATTGAATAGCACTGCAACAAATCTGCACGGCTCCATCCTTCTCTTTCATCCTACTGTACTCCCTGTAACATTATCCTTAATGTCGCACCAAAAATAGGTGAGGCATTAATTAATAAAAACAAGGACGGGTAATGGCGTCGTCTCATAACCGAGACAGCCGCCACAAACTTCATCCGCGTAATTACACCCCTCAGTTCCACAACACTGACAACGTGGCACTAATTGCTTTCTGTGTAATTGTCTCTTTTTTTTTTGGCGTCTCTTTACTTTCCTGCGAGAGATAATGAAAGGGTAGCCTTGACCATCTGTACCTGCAGGCAAGCAGCGATACCAGAGTCAGACTGCACTGCTCCGATAATACAGGAACAAATATGTGTCTATTTAAAATTGCTAAGCAGCTGGGAAAATGTTGCTTCATAATGATGACAAGGTGTAGGTGCCATGGATGCATTGCACTGTGGGCATCGTTTTTTACTCTTGAAACCACATTACAGCTCTGTCGTCAATATGGAGGGTTTGAAGAATGCCATCACACGCTCCCGAAAGGCCCCCCTCCCACACACACACACACACACACACACACACACACACACACATACATACATACACACACACACACACACAAACATTTATGCAATATAATAAGATATAATTTATCTTCTGATGAATATTGATCATTTACTTTCATTTGTGGGGCAGCTCATGAAGGAAGTAAATTAATGCATTGACTGACTTGAACATCTACAGTATAAGATGCTGTTATAAGCAGATGAGATGAACATTGTAAAGCTACAATATGAAACTTTTTTCACATTAAAATAACAATAAATACATGGGATATATTATACATCCTGTGTGTTCATGCTTAAATCCTGTTTGCAAGGAATTGTCTTTTCAATGATGTTTGGGATGTTTTGGGGCACATACCATTTGCTGTGGGCGTGGCATGTGGGCGTGGCCAGCGGTTGTGGCTATCAGGGTGAGGCTAGCAGCCACAGAGCAACAACAACAATGTTGTAAAACAGAAAGAAAAGAAACAGTGAATCTAAGATATAATCCTGCATCATTATGGTGTCTGATCTGAACCATTAGGTAACAGAAATCTGCAAAAAAAAACTGTTTTGGTATTTTGGTAAATTTGGTTCATTTTCCTAGGAAAATGAACTTAATAACTGCAGCCAAGACATCATGGCACCAGCGCAAATTGGACATTAGGTACCAGGCAATGGGAAGTATGTACTGAGGAGGAAAGGCTAATAATCAGAAAGCACTTTTCTGAAATAATCAGAAAGCACTTTTCTGCTGCCTGCTGTCTGAAGCTGAAAAAGTTGGGCTCTGTCAACATTTTTGCCACTTCCTTCTAATCCTAGAATAAAGCTTTGGTCGCGGAAATGGGTTTGTCTAAGTTTGCCCTTATTTCTTTTCAGCCTCTTTAAGGATATTTGAGTTTTAATTAATGAGAATATACTACATCAAAGTTTGTGGTGTGGAGATGGAAATGACTGCTGCACATGTGCAAAGCAAAGGAGAAGTAGAGCTGGCCTGCATCCTGCCACCATATCCACCATATAAAGAAGAAGGGACATTAAAGAGGCATTTCAACGTGTTTGGTCACATTCAGTTTTAGGACTGAAACTGATAAAGAAGTTAGAGTAAGGTCGTCTGTTTCCACAGGGGTCAATTCCTCTCTTTTTCACCCCTTTGTGTGTGTGTGCTCATATTAAACTGCTATTGGACGTTGCTCTCTTGTGTTTGCCAAGGACTGCTGTCTCAACAAAAGTTCATGCTGAGCCCAAGTGCATTATGGGCCTAAGAAGTTGCCTTGACTTTCTATCTCCTGCAGGCCATGAGAGTAAACTCCTACACTCATCACAACAGCAGATATCAACTCTGTCAATATATTACAGCATTTCCATTCAGCGCAGCAGCAACATAGTTCTATATCAGAAGATGTATTGTCACTATAGAGTATTTGTCACATTATTGCAGCAGATTTTCCTGACTTGTGCAGGGTTACATGTGGTTTTCTGTTCCTCATGTGTTTTGTGAGGTCCAGTAATATTTCTGTGTGGTTGAAGGTGAACAAAGTAATTCTGATTATTCTGACATTCTGAATTTTCTAGCCTTTACATTGTAACATTTTTTTTTTTATTCTAATGCGATTTTATTCTAGAGGTCAAAATTATTCCATAGTTTTTCAATAAAACTTTCATTCTCAGCACTAACGGTCAATGGCTTGTGACAGATATTAGGACTGGACCAGGAAGCGCGGCGCCTCTCCAACCTTGGCTGCCATTATTAAGGTCGTGGCTTCACAGTGAGACTCATTGAAGTCACACTTGAGGTTAGATCTCATTTATGACAATACTTGGTGTACCTCGTTGCCGGTTTAATGTTCCTCAGCTTTCTATTGCACACACCACTAGGTTTCCAATGGCCATCCTGAGTGGAATACAGACGATACCGAACAGTCTTCTGGGTAAAGTCTTTTATTTTGAAGGTCACAATGTGTATATAAATCGTTATTCAATATGGATAGAACAAACCAACAACATTTTGAAATTCCAACATTTGTTTCAGGGAGTAAAGCATGACCACAGGTACATAGGCGATGTGTTAACATGTTGCTTGTTAGACAATGAGCCACACATGATGTAATATCCATCTTTTTCCAAGGGCCACCGAACTGCAATTCCAGCTACATATCTTGATTTACAGCTTTACAGTAGGACAGATGGAGGTAGACATAGGTGTCTGCTATCTTTCACAAAAGTAATTTGCACGTATCAGGAGGAAGCATTAGAGTTGAACACAATAAATAATGGGGCTTGTGGAAAATGGCTTTACTGCTTCCAGGGAGGAAATAGGGCCGACGCAGCAGAGAGGAGGGAATGCAAAACAAGTCTATTACGAACTATCTTGATCCCACAACTTTCCAGAAAAATAAAGATCAAATTTGGATTTTTTTTCAGGAAATGAGACAATCAGGTCAGACAAGTTTACCCCAAAACAATATATTGGGCTTGAGGCTGATTTAGCACTCGGGGAGCACTAACAGGCCACCTACTGGATCCGCCAGACCAATAAACTAGTTTCACCGTGGAAACCATCCTGACAACTGCTCGCTGACAGCAGAGCACAGTAGCCTGCCTGGTGCCAAGACCAGATCCAAAATCATAACTGCAACCATGTCTGGCAATTATGCCCTCAGGCTTTGTCACTGCACCGAGACCACAATGAAGTCATCACGACAAATGTGAACATGACAAACTGCGAAGACGTAAGACAACATTTTTTTTTTTTGCAGGTTTGTGCAGGAAGTTCATTATTTTGCGTCTTGTCTGGTGTTCCTGCGGGCCTGTAGCTCGATGCAGGCAGGCATCAATACACCATCACGTTGAGTTTTAGCCATTTTAATGACTCCCACCTCTCTGCTATCTGCCTCCAGTCTGGATGGGCCTCCTCCAGCAACATGCTATCCAAATCAATTGCAGCAATCTGCACAATGTTTGCGTGATAAGCCATGCGGAGGTATTTTCTGGCCTTTGTAATCCAGTTTGCGGTGAACAGATAAGGCTTATTGCATCCCGCGGTAATCTTTCCATGTTTGGCAGCCTTCCGACGAACTTATTCAGAGGAGCTTGTAACTGAAAGGATCCAGTGAAACAGGAACAAGAGGTGGGGGACAGAATTAGTCAGTTCTCAGATACTTTCAGACGTAAAGAGATGACCTACTGTAAACACCAGCTAGTTAGGCTTCTGTCTCCTACAGTGTTAATGGTATTCTGTGTTGTGTTGCGCTGCTACAAACGGTCGTGCTCTCATCTTTGAGCCGTATTTTCTGCAATTGATTGGGCGAATGGTGCTTACTATAAATGATCAATCCAGTTGCTTGCTTAACAATTAAAAGCACTAGCAGTAAATTCTCTGGGCCAAATGGGAGCACAAACATGGCTATTGATGAAATGATACTCAATGCAGGACGTCGAATGCACTGAATGCCACGAAAGATCAATGTCTGTGTGTAGGAGTTAAGTACTGCGGGGGATGAATGTGCAACGTGCCATCCTGGCAATAATTACTGGAGGCGATAAATTTCATATTGTAGTTCACGTCTTTGGCAAGCTTCGCCAAAATCTAAGTCCACTCTGAAATAAATCAATAGTTGTGAAACTCAGTAATTGCTACGAGAAGCGGGGCGCTCCGAAATGTTTACCTCATTAGATGCATTTAGCAAATGAGTCCGTGGGTGAGTGGGAGTGCAACTGTGTGTAAAACTCCATGGTATGATGACAAATGACCTTTGAACCGCACAGCGAACAGGCCTGTTAGACACTGAGGAGACTAAGTCAGAGAGTGGAGGGCTCATTACTGACTTCTCACTGTCAATCTCAGTGGCTTTAATGGCGCTGAACGCTTTCTAATTTTACTTTCAGTCCTCCCCCTAAGTCGAAGACACAGACGAAAAGAGAGAGAGAGGATAAGGCAGAGAGAGGCAGACACAAACAGCACCGGGGGAATGGAGGCGAGATAAGGGGGCCGATAACACTCCGGCCGATGACGAGCCGAGGAGACAGGCCGGGGAGGAAGGAGACAAGAACAAGAGAGAACCTCGTCAGCATTAGGGGAGCGTTAATGAGGATCTCAGGATGGGAGAGCTCAGTGGCGGAAAAAAAACAAAAAAAACGTCTACAGTGTCAATGGCTGCGGTGCATTAGTCCAGAGATGGCCTTATTTAACTGCAGACAGGATCAATTGGGCCTCCTAATGCAGCACAACGAGACGGCCTCCTCCGGCGAGCCAGGGTCAAGCACTCAGCTCCAGCCTGCAGAACACATCTTAATTCAACTTAATAATGTGACTTCAGAGAGCCTTGCATACGCCGCCACACATACACCGTCAATGGATAAAAGCCAATTTGTCTTTGAGTGCTGATGGCTATTTCTTTTTTTTCTTTTTTTCTTCACCATAATTCACTGAGTGAATTCGTTGTTATGGAGTCGGGAACCAGGCAACAGCAGATATGCAGCGGGGGAATAGAACGGCTGATTCTTGCTTTGTCCTCTTGAGCGTGTGCATGGAGAGAGACAGACGCAACCATGAAATCAGCTACGCACTTTGATAGTCAGGACACGCTTCCTTCCTATGAGACCCAATGCATATGATTTTTTTGATCGGAGACAAACTGAATAGCAAATACAGAGATTACATGGACACGCTGTCTGTATCCTGAATTATGGTGGGAAAGGAAGTTCAGAAGTCAGTTCTATTCTGGATTGTCTTTAAAGTCAAAATCATCAACAGTCATTTTCATAGAGATAAATGTTTGTTTTGTTACTATATCACTGATTTACAACCCAACATCATCATCCTCTACCATCACAAAGCTTTTTCATCTGCTGCTCTCAACACCCGGTGTCAGGTAGGTCTTTACCGGGAGAAACCCTCTGGAGACAGGAAGTGATGCGTTTTACGTTTCAACAGAAGAAGAACTGGGTAGTTAGAATGAGCAGCGATAGCCACCGTGGCTGAACAGACAGAGAGAAGAGCGCCACCTACAGGAACTCAAACTCCATCAACAGGAAATCCAAGGAGAAAGACGTCACAGTACTGGACACACTGTTTGATTGACAGGTGATCTCTGGGAAGAGCAGTGAGGAACACCACAGTGAGGAACACCACAGTGAGGAACACCACAGTGAAGAACACCACAGTGAAGAACACCACAGTGAGGAACACCACAGTGAAGAACACCACAGTGAGGAACACCACAGTGAGGAACACCACAGTGAGGAACACCACAGTGAAGAACACCACAGTGAAGAACACCACAGTGAGGAACACTACAGTGAAGAACACCACAGTGAGGAACACCACAGTGAGGAACACCACAGTGAAGGAACACCACAGTGAGGAACACCACAGTGAAGAACACCACAGTGAGGAACACCACAGTGAGGAACACCACAGTGAGTGAACTGTCAAACAGAGCAGAAATACCATGAGGATAATCTTTAAAGGACCCTTCCCAGAGATGGCAGGGTGTCCCCGGGCAGTAATGGTCCTCCAGGAATACATTTTACAAAATCCGCTTTTAAAACTGATTTCTGGTGAGTTTTGTACAATTACATGTGCATGCCCTTTCAGGAGAGAAAAACAAGACCTGACCTCTCACTGGGATAAATACGGAACAGACTAAAAGACTAAAAGACTCCATATATAAAATAAAATGCAATTTGAAATGAAATAACAATAAAATCAAACAGGATCCTACTGAAGTGGTTTCATTGCTTAGCAGGAGAGTTTCTATTTCATTTTCAGCCACTAAGAAATGTTTTCATACATACAGTACATACATTATTGATAGTTCAGCATGCTATTTAAAAGATATGACCAATATTCAGACCCAAAGTGATTATCCAGTTACTGGTGGAAGTCAGCAGAGTGAAATGGATGGAGGTGGATGGTTAAACTGTTATTACAGACCGGTCCTGGTAGTTGCGTCTCAGTTTGGCGTCTCTCACAGCGCTGGCAGCTTTTCATCTGAAGGAGCTCAGCGCTGGATGAGAGACGGAGGTGGAAGTGTTTTATGAGTTTATGGAGAGGATGAAAACATTCATGTGGCCTTAAATCATCACTCCTGACTAATCTAAGCTCTTGGAAAGCGGTAAGGAATGTGCCAGAATTACTTCATACACACATTACAGAAGAGCCAATGAGTTTGCTGCGCCGCTCCTTTCAAGCACAGACGCTTTAACGCTCAATATAAGCTCAAATACTGTAGGAGTAGATTGCAATCCTTTGACTCAGCACTTTTGAAATAGTATATATATTATATATAGTACGTTTTACTGCTGTGGATCGGTGAGGAGAACGTTGCTGAGGGGTTCAACAGCCTGTACATAGTGGGGATACCACAGTGGAGATGCCCTTCAGGCTGGTTTCATGTCTGGTTTAGCTTATAGCTCCTCAGGTGATCAGGGGTAGTGATGGCCCTTTAGAAAGGAAGAGGGAAATGTTCTTCATACCAGATATTTCTTTCTAAAACACTTCATAATCTATCCATTAAAATCATCTTTCAATCCTTACAAATATAATATAGATGATTCCATCCTCAAAATTGTTCCAGTATTTGGTAGACAAGAATTAAATTAACTAATAACATTTTAACAAAATTCGTTTTTACTTTCAATCATTAGTGCCATTTCTTCCATTTCTTTCAATCTCATCCCCATGTGTTCTTTTAATCATAATATATGACTCATATAATGGTTGTTGGTAATGGCGGGTGGTTATTTTGCACCATAGTAATTAATAGATGGCTCCACTCACGACATTAAAATCTAGATCGCGAAATCAGCCGTCCTGTGATCAATCAAATTATGTAACACTGACAAAATAAATGTCATTGAAATGCCAAGTGACTAAGTTGTTAGTGAATGTCAATAATTCAAAAATAATTCCCACATAAAGGGAAGCTCTTCAGCGGCTCCGAGGACGCGCCGCTCAAGTACCAGCTTTGTGTAATTTCATTTTCCTGTATGAAGCTTCCAATGACACCTTTTAACAGAGCTCTGCAGAAATGGCACACATTTGGTGGCGTGCCTAATGTCTTCAAAACATCCGCCTTTGCTAGAAGGGGTTCCACCATTATGAGCGACTCATCGCTACGCTAAACCCAACCCGTTCTGTGAGAGCGTCTAAGTGTGAGACACAGTTTTCAGAGTAAAATGACGGTGCGGTGAAAAGACTTTATCACCAGCAGAAATGAGGAGAGGAGTCTAATGCATCTAGTAATGTACAAAAATGAAGGGTACCAATGGGTTTCTTAGTACTTTTAACTAGTAGTTTCTTAGTTTCAGTACAGTACTTTTGCCTTGGTTGGACAGTAGAGAGACATTCCATCTTGGGAGAGAAAGGGGGATGACATGTGACAAACCCAGGATGTTGCAGTTACATGGTTTGTGTGTTAGACCACTGAGCCGCCAGGACGCCAGACTATAGGGCTTTTATTGTCTCGAGGAATCTTTATGTAAGAGCGAGCTCAGCGTTACTGGAGAATAACCATGTGCACGACCACAAGAAACCAGTCGCCAAAAGTCCATCCGTCTTGTAGGAAGCAGAGGAGCGTCGTCCCGCGTCCTCGACCCTGATTCATCGCCTGTTGGCATTAAAGGTTTTGGCTGCAGCTGACCTCACCCATCATGCAGCAAATCATGCACTAACTGTGCTGTTTTCCCCCTGCCTACCTCAGCGCCACTACAGGCAGTAATCAGCTCGTTCAAATGGCTCTGAAAGGAAGTTCTTCTTCTCACACTCCTTCTGAAATAATCACTTCCATTTTTAGATTTTAGGCTTTTCCAGGGCGACAGACGGATGGGTTTAAATTCTTAAATTCATCGAGGAGCAACACTACAAGCTGTCAGTAGTGAGCGCTGTAAAGGTCAACACCGCAGCAGACAGAACAGGTAACAAATGTTCCTGTGTGACCAGAGAAGCAATGGATTAAAGAGACAAGAGAACCAATGATTAAAGAGACCAGAGAACCAATGGATTAAAGAGACAAGAGAACCAATGGATTAAAGAGACAAGGGAAGCAATGGATTAAAGAGACCAGAGAACCAATGATTAAAGAGACCAGAGAACCAATGGATTAAAGAGACCAGAGAACCAATGGATTAAAGAGACAACAGAACCAATGGATTAAAGAGACAAGGGAACCAATGGATTAAAGAGACAAGAGAACCAATGGATTAAAGAGACATGAGAACCAATGGATTAAAGAGACCAGAGAACCAATGGATTAAAGAGACCAGAGAACCAATGGATTAAATAGACAAGAGAACCAATGGATTAAAGAGACAAGAGAACCAATGGATTAAAGAGACCAGAGAACCAATGGATTAAAGAGACCAGAGAACCAATGGATTAAAGAGACAAGAGAACCAATGGATTAAAGAGACCAGAGAACCAATGGATTAAAGAGACAAGAGAACCAATAGATTAAAGAGACAAGAGAACCAATGGATTAAAGAGACAAGGGAACCAATGGATTAAAGATACAAGAGAACCAATAGATTAAAGAGACAAGGGAACCAATGGATTAAAGAGACAAGAGAACCAATGGATTAAAGAGACACGATAACCAATGGATTAAAGAGACAAGAGAACCAATGGATTAAAGAGACCAGAGAACCAATGGATTAAAGAGACAAGAGAAGCAATGGATTAAAGAGACCAGAGAACCAATGGATTAAAGAGACAAGAGAACCAATGGATTAAAGAGACAAGGGAACCAATGGATTAAAGAGACAAGAGAACCAATGGATTAAAGAGACACGATAACCAATGGATTAAAGAGACAAGAGAACCAATGGATTAAAGAGACAAGAGAACCAATGGATTAAAGAGACAAGAGAACCAATGGATTAAAGAGACCAGAGAACCAATGGATTAAAGAGACAAGAGAAGCCAATGGATTAAAGAGACCAGAGAACCAATGGATTAAAGAGACAAGAGAACCAATGGATTAAAGAGACAAGAGAACCAATGGATTAAAGAGACATGAGAACCAATGGATTAAAGAGACCAGAGAACCAATGGATTAAAGAGACCAGAGAACCAATGGATTAAATAGACAAGAGAACCAATGGATTAAAGAGACAAGAGAACCAATGGATTAAAGAGACCAGAGAACCAATGGATTAAAGAGACAAGAGAACCAATGGATTAAAGAGACAAGAGAACCAATGGATTAAAGAGACAAGAGAACCAATAGATTAAAGAGACAAGAGAACCAATGGATTAAAGAGACAAGGGAACCAATGGATTAAAGATACAAGAGAACCAATAGATTAAAGAGACAAGGGAACCAATGGATTAAAGAGACAAGAGAACCAATGGATTAAAGAGACACGATAACCAATGGATTAAAGAGACAAGAGAACCAATGGATTAAAGAGACCAGAGAACCAATGGATTAAAGAGACAAGAGAAGCAATGGATTAAAGAGACCAGAGAACCAATGGATTAAAGAGACAAGAGAACCAATGGATTAAAGAGACAAGGGAACCAATGGATTAAAGAGACAAGAGAAACCAATGGATTAAAGAGACAAGAGAACCAATGGATTAAAGAGACACGATAACCAATGGATTAAAGAGACCAGAGAACCAATGGATTAAATAGACAAGAGAACCAATGGATTAAAGAGACAAGAGAACCAATGGATTAAAGAGACAAGAGAACCAATGGATTAAAGAAACAAGAGATTAAAGAGACACGAGACAGACAGAAACTATTTATTTTACCAGTCAGGAGGAAAATCAGCACAAACCAATAACAATCCAATAATGATCCAATAACGATCCAATAATAATCCAATAACAATCTAATAATGATCCAATAACGATCCAATAATGATCCAATAATGATCATCTGCACTAAAGAGGAGTGTGTGTGTTTTGTGTTTACCGCTCTCAGATTTTGTCTATGCTTCCCTGACAAGCTAAACACCAACACACACACACAAATAGGCAATCCAAAACGCATAGTTCCAACTCCATCGTCCCTTCAGCCTCTGCTCACCAACAACAAAACCACCGCTTATAAACGAGCATGCATAAATCAATAGAGACAAGAAACAAAACAAGCATAGTAGCAACGAAATAATCCGTGTTGAGCATTAAACATGGGATTGTCATGTTTTGCTCCCGTCGGGAACGCAGTGTAGCTCTTCTCAGGCCGGCTGCAGGAGAGACCTTTAGGAGGAGAGGGAGGAGACAGGGAGAGGGAGAAGAAACCAGGAGAGATGCTAACAAATTAGGTGTTTTATTGCGTAATGGCATGGAGAAAGCATTCAGTGTGGCAAATCCCGGGTGATCTGTCTTAGCTCTCTAATTATGTTGCCAGGCTGCGTGATGGACGGGGAGGATGAGGAGCACCAGGGAGCAGGATGAAGAACCAGGAGAGTCTGCTATACAACCGTTACGGTTTTATTGTTAATCTGACCACCGCTTAGCTTGACCACCCAAAAGAGGTAATCCACAAGATAGTCTCCATCTCTGTCTCTCAGCCTCACTGTGGTGTTCTTCACTGTGGTGTTCCTCACTGTAGTGTTCCTCACTGTGGTGTTCTTCACTGTGGTGTTCCTCACTGTGGTGTTCTTCACTGTGGTGTTCCTCACTGTAGTGTTCCTCACTGTGGTGTTCTTCACTGTGGTGTTCCTCACTGTGGTGTTCCTCACTGTGGTGTTCCTCACTGCTCTTCCCAGAGATCACCTGTCAATCAAACAGTGTGTCCAGTACTGTGACGTCTTTCTCCTTGGATTCTCTGTTGATGGAGTTTGAGTTCCTGTAGGTGGCGCTCTTTTCTTTGTCTGTTCAGCCACGGTGGCTATCGCTGCTCATGCTAACTACCCAGTTCTTCTTCTGTTGATTCCAAACAAACCGGAAACGGAAAACAGAAAAGCTTCATGATCTGGTAGAGGTTGATCACTGTTGAGTTACAGAGATCAGAGAGATCAGCTAAATGAACATTTATTTCATTTATTTTATTCCATTTCAACAAGTCAAATATTGGGTTAAGCTGAAGGTCGAAGTTTTAACACCGCTGGAGTAAAAAGAAAAACACATTTATTTCAAACATTCAACATAAGAACGTTGAGTGGCTGCTGGATGCAGAATGTCACCATCAGTAGGTGAGTCGGGGGGGATAATCCCCGCCAATCAATTACCCTTCACAGCCAAAGTCATCAGGCGGCGTCGGCTGGGCTTTTTCATCAAGGGGGGAAACGAAGGGAAGCATTCCACAAAACTGTCTACCTGCTAACGTAGCGTTGAGTCCTGTGTGACCCCAGCGCTCAGGAAGTGATGGATACAGGTGATTTAACGGCAGCGCTGCTTTCAATTGTGCTGATTTGTGGCTTTTTATCTCAAATCAGGCAATGTTGTGTTGTGTGGAAAAGCAGGATTGGACAACCGGTTCCCCCCCACGCAACAAGTCGGGTTACGTTGAGGTCGCCACTCAGCACTCTGCAGCATCTTGTGTCTCTTGAATCACTGAGCTGCTGTGACGAGGCTTTAATCAGCATTTCTGTCACATTCTGTGGGTCCCTCACAAATCTCACCACCCAGCTCTGATTGACTCTACTCGTCTTAAGGCAGCCCAGCGGCACCATGGGAACAAAATGACTCGCGAGCCTGACTGGTGGCGGCGGTGCTCTCCCTCCGGCGTACTGTCTGTATTAAATAACCAGCAGGAACACGGCGGTGAAGAGGAGACGAGCATTAGGCGCCGGTTGTTGGCGTTCATTGCAATCGCGGCCAATTTATTCTCCCAATAATACAAGCACTAATCTAATAATGACAAGGAGGGAAATTGCTTCTCACCACAGCTCTGTCACACCGGCTTACACCCTGCAGAATTAGTGCATGTGTACGTGTGCACGTCCGTGTAAACGTGTAGCCGTAGCAAGCGCGCCTGCATGCACGTTATCAGCGTGTCTGTGCATGTGCGGGTGGAGTGCACGTGCACGTTTTAAGTGTTTTTTTCCGTCGCACGTGTGTGACAATGTGCGTAGGCGTGTGCATGCATTCATGCATTCAGCTGCAGGATGCATGCGTGTGTGGCTGAAACTGATTCTTATTACTATTATCATCATGAGACGGCGAGCGGCGCTGAGAGGATTACTGTCTTAGTCATCCTCGACATCACTTACTTTAATAAAACTTCAAGCCTGTGATTACATTTCATATGCAGATACAGTATGCCATGTGAATAGACAATGAGCACACACACACACACACAGGGATATCTTTCAAACAGTCTTCCATCCCACTGCTCACTCCTCTCCCTTGATACTGTACAATCCTCAGAATAGCACAATCACGTCAAGCCGGCTCGCCTGCATCGCTCTTCCTGACACGTTCCCTTGGCGGCCGGCCTTGACATGTGATTTCGCGTGCGACTGTGTGTGTTTATGCGCGAGTGCGTGCATGTTCAGAAGCTCCATGCATGTCAAGGCTGGATCAAGTTTGCTGGAGTGTGTGTCGTTTCCCTTGACACACCTCCCGGGGAGAAGGGAAGGACTACAGCAGAGCTGACAGTGCATGACTAAATGCCCCCCATGAACCTGCCTGAATGGAACTGACTGCTCCAATGAGGCAGGGCAGAGGAGACAAAGCACATGTGGGTGAGGGAACAGAGAGCGATGGAAGAGGCTGGGCTGGATGTGTCAATCATCCTCGCCAGGGGACAAGGAGACAGTGTGTGGGAGCTAAAGGATGGGAAACACACCATTGACCGGGCCGTAGCCGGCCACTAAGAAACCGGAACTATTGTTCCTTGATTTGGTTTCGAGGGCATTTTGTTTCTTCGGCGGGATGGGAAGCGTGGTGACAATGGGCTTGATGGATGTCCGTGCCGCTGCCCTCTAACATCTGTGCATGATTATTCTGTCCGCCATGGCGGTCCTTGGGTTTTGTGGGAAATCGGTGAAAAGAAGAGGTTTGATTCCTCGTCTGATTGCCCTATTGTTCAAGAGAAACTCTGAGAGGTTTTTCTCACAAGCTCAGGTCTGTTTTAACATCGTTCTCTCTCGAGATTTGTTTACTTCCCGCCCCGAAACAGCACCCCAACCAACCAATCCCCCCGTAGGACGGAAAATGGGAAAAAGGGATTTTAAATTTCACCTTCACTGCTTAATGCAAAGTCAAGTGGCGGCGCTCTGAGCCGAGTTTGAGTGAGCCCATATTGAACTAATCAATCACCTAGTTCACTTTCTCTTCCAGATCGGCTAATTATCCCAGAGCCCAGAAATCAATCCTGCGGATGATTCTGATTGGGCCAACCGCACTCCAGTTGATTATAAATGGACTTGATTGGGCAAAGGCGTGGACCTCCTGTTGCCGTCAGAGGGAAACAAAAAAAACACTGAGTTGTTATTCCTGTCCTAAAATACCAAACGGCAGCTCGAGCCGAACGAGCCTTCCCCTGCACCCACAAGGGGGGGGCGTTCCCCTCCGCCGACGGCCCGGCGAGTTAACGGCCGAGCGCTGTAAGTAGGTCGGGTGCATGCAAGGATGCGAAAGCGACGACTTAAGATTTAGTGCGAGACAAGGAACACATAAAAAAAACATCCTCGCACGCTTCCATGTTTTACCTGAATTGATGAGCCGGTGTCAAATAAACAGAGCTAACGGGACAGCGAGGTGACAAACTGTGGCGTCGGAGCCACGGCGAGCTCCTGGCGGTGAAAGTGCTGAAGTGAGCGTTGTCAGCACTCCCTCAGCTCCCCTCAGCTCCCACCAGCTCCTCGCTATGAGAAAGCAAAAGCAAGAGCAAGAGCGTGGATTAACGTTATCTGTGACTCAACGCCGAGAGAGTAAATCATTCTGCTGTCCTACGTTTAATACACAGGTTGTGTTTGTTACATGGGTTCAGATGTTTCTAAGGGGGATCTGCACCCATCTCACTGGATCAAATTGATATGTTGAAATCTCATTAGCAGCAGCAGCGGCGTGCTATCGTCTCCATGCTCCATCGTTAGCGGACACCATCTCCACCGTCCAGCTGCATGCGTTTGGTTTAGTCATCACTTTGAAGCAAACAAACAATTATGGAAATGGTGCTCCGAAGCGTCCATTCAGCAGATTTCAAACGGCCTTTTCCTCCTTTTTATTCAGTATCCGTTGTGTTCTTTGTGTGTTTTGATAAATCAAGTAAAGCCACAGCCTATGCATCACTCTGTGTCATCTGTCAGCAGGAAATGAATGGTTACCGGGAGCTTCAGTCTGAGCTTTTTGTATCCCGTTCCCTCCACGGACAAAGACCAACGGAGACGGGTCGGCGGAGCAGGCGAGCCGAGACCAGCGACAGAGAGAGATCTGATTTGGAGTCTCCTCTGAGAGATTCATCTGAGATATTAACATCTGATATCTGAAGCATGGCTGCGTCTGTGTACATCAGGACAAAGTACCCTTTAAATCTCCCCAGGACGTGCTGCTGGGTCTGGCTGGGTGAGTACAGCAGAGAGGAGGAAAATCAATGCAAAACGCCGGGGTCGGATGCAAATGAGGCGGAGGAGATTCATGCAGCAGTCCACTAAAAATAGCTGGAAGCCGACAGAGGGCCTGGGGGCCGGGCGGCCTGGGGGCCTGGGGGCCGGGCGGCCTGGGGGCCTGGCAGCCTGGGGGCCTGGGGGCCTGGCGGCCTGGGGGCCAGGGGGCCTGGGGGCCTGGGGGCCAGGGGGCCAGGGGGCCAGTGGGCCGGGCGGCTTAGGGCCACCAGCTCATGAGCGTTTCAGCCTCCTTATAGCATCTCCCTCCGTAGGCCTGTAAATCCCATCCCATGCGGAGCAGGCCGACTCCAGAGCCCTCCCCTCCCCTCCACCTTATCGTTCGCTTCCACTCCCGTCCTTGGAAGGTCAGGCGGTCTTCGCACCCAACCCCCCCTCCCCTCCCTTCCTCCCTCCTTCCCTCCCTCCCTTCTCTCCTCTGTAATTCAAGTGTCAACATTAGCTATGGAGCCCTTGTCAAACACATAGATGGAGCAGGCACATATGGCATATGTCACACACACACACACACACACACACACACACACACACACACACCCAGATGGATCCTCTGACAGCGCTTTCAGCATAAAGTGACCAGAGCATATGCCTGTCAGCACACATCGACAATTAAGGGTCAGATTGTGACGGGAGACAGTCGGTCCTCTTCCATCCAAGTTCACTGACGACACAAAACACAACAACCTTAACAAGTCCTTTATTTAGTCACAATCAAATGGAGAATCACCTTGTTAGCAAATTTCACAATAAATTACAATAAAAACACAATAAAAAAATCTAAATGTGTATTTTCTCATGACTGGTTTCTTCATGGTGCAGCAGCAGGTGAACACAACACCAACCAAGGTGACAGCGTGGCAGCGTGGTACGGTGGAGTTTCACATTCCTTAGTGGATTGATTCATCAACACTGAGTAGTTTTGCGGTGGTACTAATGCAGCTGCAGTGAAAATGTCCAGATCTGATCTACTAAACTGCACAAACAAGCATGTTGTGTGTGGTAACGGTTTACATGCAGGAGCCTTTTAGCACAAATGACCCAATTCAAGTGTATTAATTGGAGTGGCGATGGACGAGGAGAAAATGGAGGAAATTATTGAAATAAATCACTCCCATTGATTTATTTCACCATGAAAGTGCACAACTGCACACAGTATTTAACACCCAGCTGAAGTCTTAACTTCAAACTCTGAGGAAGACAAGACTGCTGCTGATGGTTCAACAGGCAGAGATAAATCAGACAGAGCTTTTATCCAAATGTCAAATCATATTATAATATCACTGCTTGATGAATGAAAATGAACTGGAACCTCGGACCGAGAGGACCGAGAGGACCAAGAGGACTCAGACCCTTCATCAGCGGGCCTCAAGGTCAGATGGTTTAATTGGAAAATTGGGACTGACCTGATTTGCACAAGTGGTCTCAATGAATCAGACGGTAAATTGGAGGAGGCCATTGGAGGAGGGTAACCAGTAAATACGGCCTCAGTATTTTCTCGGTTATCACTTCACTGTTATGTCCCGCCCCCAACATCTTGTTTCAACTGGAAATACATTGAATCATGGAAACAAAACACCATCAAGATAACATTTCCATGTGACGTTAAAGTGACAAAATCTAATTTCAGTTGTTTCCAGTTTTATCTCTTGAAACGAGAGATAACTCCACTGTCACTGATCTAGATTCAGATTCAGAAGTTCATTTTAAAACATTTCAGTGGAATAAAAGATGGATGCCGCGATATTACATCTATTCAAATAACATACAGTACATTTAGACTGTAGTGCGCTTTTATGAGGACCTCAGGGAGAACAGCTGCCACCTCTGTGCATGTTAATGGAGACCTGAATAAACAACTGAACACATTTTTAATGGAAGTATATGGGAGGGAAGACATATCTATCTATCTGTCTGTCCTGCAGCAGTGTCCTGTCCTGGTGACGGGGGGGCTGAGTGCTCAGAGACCATCCCATAAGCAGAAGGTCTCAGGTTCAAACACTGCAACAGCATTTCTGTCCATCACAGCAATGTGACCTTGAGCAAGATGCTGAATTCCTACCTACCCACCCTGCATCGCTCTGGATGAGTGTCAGCTGAATGATTCATTTACTGCTTTACTTCAGCGCACGACGCCTGCAGAACCAAACCATTCACACTGTCCAGATCATCAATACAGACAACCTGGTCTTGACTAGCAGCAGGGTCAGACTGATGTATCTGTTAGCAGATGTATCAGGCCGATACTGGCTTCTTCTGAAGTGTCAGATATTGGCCCAGTCCCTGACTACATGACGAGTCTATCAAACCTCCATCAATGAAGAACCAAGGCAACTCCTCTTGAAGTAGAAAGGCCTTTTTTAAATGGCTGGTTCATCTTGAGACAATAAAATCTCCATCTGCACCGAGGTCACGAAGCTTCTCCATCTGCTGCTCTGAACCCCCGGTGTCAGGTCGGTCTTTCCTGGGAGGAAACCCTCTGGAGACAGGAAGTGATGCGTTTTACGTCTCAACAGAAGAAGAACTGGGTAGTTAGCATGAGCAGCGATAGCCACCGTGGCTGAACAGACAAAGAGAAGAGCGCCACCTACAGGAACTCAAACTCCATCGACAGAAAATCCAAGGAGAAAGACGTCACAGTACTGGACACACTGTTTGATTGACAGGTGACCTCTGACTCCACCTTCTGCCTCCACGTTGGTTATGGAGCTTCAAGGTCTCCAGAAGAGAACTCACCCATCCATAAAACATGAGTGCTAATGACTCATCCCTATTACCGCGATGTGCAATTACCATCATAATGATTTGCCATTTATTTGCTTTCACAGCAACGTGAAGAATTGGGTTTAATTAATAATTTGCGAGTGTTGAATTAATTGAAGGATGCCGCTGCAGCAGCTGGGTGAGTGTCCCCTGCCTTGCATGGAGGGTGCAATTAAGGGATTATTGTGGAGGCTACCATGTTGAAATGTGACCTGGTTTGAACACGGGAGGAGGACGAGGACGGGGAGGAGGACGGGGAGGACGGGGAGGCAGACGTGACACTCACAGACAAATGGAGGGTGTTAGGCTTCGCTACTGTCACGGTGTCGTCTCCCACCGACGCTTTCTGGTGGTGTGGGACACGCACACACACACACACACACACATATGCACAGACACTCGTTATACCTATTTGCATGGGATTATGTGGATGATGACTGACCACCCATCCTGTGTTTCATGAAACGCATTCACAAAGCATTATGGGAAATTCACTGAAATCGTCAGTGTTTTGGACACAATTGTAAAAGGTGAAGATTTTACAATTCTTCACTTCCTTCAAAACCTTCCTCTATAGATTCCACTACAACCTCCATTTTTCAGGACAGGAGGAAGATAGAAGAAGAAGAAGAAGAAGAAAAAAAAAATGTGCGTGCCAAAAACAAATTAAGTCTGAATTTAAGTTTGAAAGAGTTCAACTCCTGTGTGAATGTGTATGTGGTAATTCAGTAACAACATGAGGTCACCATGAGGTCACCATGAGGTCACCATGAGGTCACCATGTGAAACGGCCAATGAGAGTCGGCGGTACCGTCATGTGTCTCCTCTCTCCTAACACTGCTTTCATGTTTCATGTGTGAGTGACTTTATTGAGATTAATATTTGATTTGTGTTTTCTACTGTCAGCATTTTGTCTCTCTACTAACATGTACCATCACTAGACCAACACAGTCTGAACAGTGAGTCACATTTTATTGAATCATTTAATTGTTCAATTATGTTTTTTTTTAAATTAATTCTTCATTTAAAGGCAGAGTTTCCTCCACCATTGAATAGTCTGGATTCAGGAGAGTTTTAGTGTCCATGATGGTCTAGTTGCTGGTTCAGAGGCTTTTCTACCCTGATGAGAATAAACTTGGAATATTGGCATGAAAATGGTCAACTTTAAAGATATTGAATATCGCTATCGGCCTTCAAAAACCCAGATCTGTTGAACTGAATTCTATTTATTATTATTGAGTCCTTTCTATTCACATGACTGCCAGTGTGCCTGTCCTCTGAGATGCTGAACACTGGAGCGTGTTGGTTAACTGTACCGATGCAGCGCTGGGTGACATACAGAGGATCACCAATGGAATACATATAGGTAGTAGTATCACATGTCTGTACGTGTACGGGAGCATCAGGACCAAAATAAAACCAAATTAAAAGCAAACAGAAAACAGGGAGATTGATACCCTGTGTCCACCTGCTGCTGTCTGGCGGTCACTGATCTCTGCACAGCCAAACACAGAGGTAATAACCAGCCCCGTCCCCTGGAGGTCTCCCCTCCTGTCCTCTAATCCGCCTGAGATGAGCTGAGCTGCTCCAGAGGAGATGAATAACCACAGCTCCAGGTTTCAGCACACTCGCCGGGGTCATGAGTCAAGATCAGACACACCGGCATGCCCATTTAATATACGAGCAGCCCTGGACACAGCAGCAAGAACAAAAATTGAAAGGAGAAAAAAAAAATATGGCAAGAACTGAGATCAGCAGTTCAGAGGTGGACACACTCTCCCGCCCGGCGACAAGCTAGAATTTGTCAGAGCGGTCGGGACGAGGCTGGAAACGCCGCCGATGCTGGTCGGTGTGCTTGTTTCCGCTCGCCGCCGGTCCGAGGCAGATAGAAACTTGAAAGGATTACGCACCTATCCAAACTCTCCTCTGTAATCCGCAAAGAGGACAACAAACACCTGAGGCGCTACGCCTCCGCAAAGTCCACAAAGACGAGTGTGTACACTGACAGGATGTCTGCCGCTTGAAAAGATGCTTCCTCCTTTACATCCTTTACAAGTTGTGACTGAAGGTCAGACGTCCTCCCTGTGGGGAAACCAGCCGTCACACATACGTACACGTCAGGCGGTACGGCACGTCTGGAGGAGGGTTTCATCAAGTCGTTGTTTACTTGTCTCTTTATGTGTTTGAGTGAATTAACACAAGGAGACTTTTTACTGGGGAGTGTTTCCTTCCCTCTGTTTCATAAATCTCTGCAACCACTTCCTGTAAATGTGAGTATTTCCTCAGTTAATGGGAAATTTTAGGTGTGAACAGACACAATTAGACTTGTACCAGGGACACAACGGAGACGATACTGACCTGTAAAAACGTCTTTACACCGACCCATTAAGAGCTGCACATCGGTGTAGACGCAGCGCTTGTCCTTGTAATTTCCTTGATGCATCCTTTCAAGGCGCTCCGGTGACGGATCACAGCGAGGGCACCTGCCCAAACAGCTTCAAATACAATCAGAGGAGTGCATCCGGCTTTTTCCCTGCCGTCCTGCTGCATGCTGGAGGAGCTGCCTGCACTCTCCTCTGCAGTAATTAAGGTAAAAGTGAAGGACCGGGGCGCTGGTTCAATTCTGATCGCAAAAGTGGCGCCGCAGTTGTTGAATTTCAAAATCCTGCTGACCCCTGGGAGTCCACGCCGAACATGGAGAGAATACAAAAGGACGTTGACAGCTGTTTGTCTGGAGGGGCACAACATATATATATTATTATTATGTAACAACACATCAATGTGTTGTTCAAATACAGACATGGGATATTTTGAAGATGTGCTGAAAGTGATCCGTCGTGACGTGGACTAGAATGAATTCAATCCTGCATACAAAATTCAAGGTTCATGACTCCGAAAATGATGGTTATATCGGCCTCCACATGTTATGGTCAAGCCGTCGCAGCAGTCAGGACGTGGTGTCGGTGTCTGTTTCGTGGTGTTTTTCTCTTTCATGTGGTTTTACAATCCTGATCCAAACTGCAGCCAGACATTTGTTTACAGGTGCAGATTGCATTTGAGCGGTTCTCAAATAAAATCAGTTTCTTTCTCAGATTTCTGTTTTTTTAGTGGAACACAGACAATTTCTCCATTTAGTCAAAGCAGATGGAGGTATAGTGTCATCATGTCGACTCCTGAGGGAGTTTTTATATGGAACTATACACAGACATTACTTTATTTTGTCTTAGCATGTCCTCTGCAGCGTGCAGCGACGAAAGGCAGCATGGCTTTACCTTTGCTCTGCTTACTATTGGTTGCTTGTTATTGTGACCTGGAGATTTAATCTTGGGGTGCGATCACACCTTCATGTTGTTTACCTTGTTGCATTATTTGGTCCAACCTGGTTCCAGTCTGTAACTTGATCTACCATGATGGACTTGTCTGCTCTTCTCTGGTGTTCATACCAGTTAAGAACACATGAAGAAACATCTGAACATGAGCATCAGTCCAGACGGAGGTTTGTTCTCTTTCCAAGCATGAGGACCTGCTGGCTATCAGACATCAACACCCGTTTCCTTCTACCCATAATGCCTTGTGTTTTGGGGTCGTTTCCTGCCGCTGGTTGGATTCTGTTCTCACTCCTAACGAACACCCACAGTTCTCTTGTTAGAGGACTGAGACGTTTCAGTTATTTGGTGCCACCAGAGTTGGAATGGCGTCGTTCTCACCTGGACAAAGGAACCAACTAAAGGAGGAAATGCTGCAGAGTTCAAATAAACTCCAACACACCCTTACTCCACTCCACTCATTGTAGGTGCAGAAAATAGAAATGTCTGCAGAGCAGATCTCGTCCCCTATGTTGAGAAACAACTTATAGCAACATGGCAGGAAACATACTGCATCGTTTCACATCAGTCGTCCTTGTCAGTCTCTCTTTCACACTCTGGACTTTTCCATCTTCTGTACAGATAATACTTCAGACTACTACCACTCCTCCTCATAACATAAAATGACAAAAAGATAAATGAAGTCAGACGTGAGTTAAGTGCAGGATTAAAAAGAACTAAAACAGGCAAAACCAAGACCTCCGCCCAGACGCCGAGAGACCAGACCAGAGGAAGCGTTCACGCTGGTGCGTCCATACTGTTCCCATCTCCACAGGCCGGTGATGGATGAAAGTCAGCAGATTGTTGCAGCCTTAACCGATTCATCCAGGAATGTTATGACATTTATTTCTACTGGCATCTGCGTTCCATGAGAATCAAACCTAACGCCGCCTGACAGAAACATATGTCACCGATGTGCCTGTATGGGTTTTGCTCTCGGGGCTCAACTCAGTGTTGAGAATGAAAAGGGAAGCTATGGTTCACAGGTACCCCGTCACAGAGCTGCTCCTGTGATTTGCCTCACGTAGTGCTCTTAACCCCTTACTAGTATCCAGTGGTAGGCATCGCAGTCCCCATCCTGCATCCATACTGCAAGTATCCTCCACTAGTACTACACCAGCTGCTGCAGCCTCTCCTCTCTCCATTGCTGTACGTTGAACTGAATTGGCAAATTAAAACCCTCGACCTCTCACCTTTCAAACCACTACCAGTCAGATCTTTCTGTGCACCGCTTGGTGGATGAAAGCGGAACAAAATAGGAATTATCTGAACAATAATAGGCTGCAGACCCCTGTGACCCTAAAGGAAAATGAACGAATGAACGGTTCCTCTCACTGTTCAGAGACGAAGCGGCGCTGCAGCAGTGGTGCAGCAAGCATGCAGCAAAATGTGGGACTTCTACTGTCAGCCTATTCTACTGTGATCTTATTCTACTGTGGCACTCCTCGTAAGTGTGTCAGCTAAATGTCTCAAGTTTAAAGTCACAAAGAAACGGCATTTCAACGGTGCCGATCGTTTCGGTAATTCGATTTCCGGTTGAAACAGGATGTTGCTGTGGGACAAAACACGAGGAGTGACTGTTCAAAAATGTTCCAAAACTGGATTCCAAAATGCAGCAGGTTTTCTATAATGGAGGTTGGAGGGGAGGATTGTTAAAGTGATGGTATTATTGGTTGGTATTTTTAATGTATGTCTACTGGTATGAAGTAATCACTGAAAATACAAAATAAAAGGTTTTAGATTTAGAGTTTTGGCATTTCTTATTAAATAGGTGAAAGTTGTGAAATGGAGAATTATCCAACAAGGTGAAAGACTCATTTTTCATTTCATTGTGACTTTAAAATGTTAAATTGGGGATTTAAGGTCATATTTGTTGCGTCACCTACCTGGATTTGTTTCTCCTGGAGAAGGAGGTGGCATTTCCCAAGCAGCAGAGAGAGGAAATAATTAATCTCCAGATCAAAGGCAGGTCTGGAGACGAGGGGCTGCAGAGGAAGAGTGTGGTTGCCTGAAGGGCGAGGAAGCATGGCCCGACGCTTGGATTCCAGCGACCAGCTGAGGAAACGTGGGTGAAGGAGGCATCATTATCATTCTTCACTCCCTTAAAAATTACCACTAATATGTCCTTGAACGAGACACCTCAGGCCCAGCTTTCACTGGTGGAGTTGTCCAGTTGCCAGCAGTGTATAATGAGTTTGCTCCGGGCAAATCCCAGGAGTTAATGTGGGTAACTGTGTGTGTGTGTGTGTGTGTGTGTGTGTGTGTGTGTGTGTGTGTGTGTGTGTGTAGCAGGGTGGTGCGCAGAAATTTATGATGGGAGAACCTCATCACACAAACTGACACACAAACAAGGAAAGGACGTTGCACCGCTGCTCACTAATCCATTTGGAAACCATCTGATCAGGAGCCTTAAAGTCACAATGAGACGACTTTTTCACCAAACTATCATATTTAACGATTTCCTATTTAACAGGAAATTACTTTTTCTTCCTGGAGAGTGATGTATTTTAGTTGCTTCGAGGCGTACCAGCATGCTCACATAAAGAATTCAACTACCATCACAACTCCCCCCTCCGCCTCCCTCATCATAGCAAACCTGCAGCTTCACCACTTCCAACATGGTACGGCGGTTTGGGTGTTCACCCCAGAAAACCCTGCTTCCTGATCCGAAGACTCCGAGTTGCGACCCGGTGGCTGGAAATTATTATTAATTCATGTTGAAGATCTAGACTTTGTGACAGCTCAGAATGATGCACCAAGCATTTCACAGAGGATTTCTTTACCAGCCACACTGAGCTTCACTGCTTTTCTCCCTCCTGCCCTAACCTCCCATTTCAACTGGATATATGTCAGCGTCTGAGTTACAGAAGCAAGACACCTTCGACATTTCCTTGTGACTTTAAATTCTTCCTTAAAACAAGTGACAAATCTGCAGCCATCCATCAGAAAAGCCCCCCATCCTTCATCTTTGCTCCCACTCTGCCCCACTTGCACCCAAATGTTGTAAATGTTTAAATGTTAGAATTGAATAAGCATTTCATCATACAGAAATATGTTCTGTCAAACTGCTTGCCAGAGCATCTCGACACCTTCTGAGGAAGGAAACCATTCCTCTCCTCTGTAGAGAAACAGTGCAGCGGTAGAAGTAGGACTTGTACAAAAGCTTCATCAAAACAAACTGAGAGCCCGCTGATGAACCGCCACTCTGCTTGGTTGTTTTGATTGAATTTCTTCTAAAAATAACCAAGCATTTTCACAAAGTGTCATTCCTGCTGAAAGAACTTCATATGGAAGTTAAAGCTTACTATAATCTATTGAGGCAGAAATCAGGCCACTGAGTTGACAAAAGGCATTCTGGGTCACTGAGTGCGTTCCAACAATACCATTTGCATTACGGCATCCTTCAGATTCAGATTTCTGAGTCAGAATTCATCGGTGTTATCAGGTAATCTGTCTTCGCCGGATTCTCTCCTCTTGTGCAAGCCTCTTATGTGATTCAATTGTGGATGGAGAAAACCAATTTGTTGATGTTGTCTTTTTTCTTCATTTCTCCATGAAAATATTCATTTTCCAGGTCGTAATTCTTTTCTATAAGATATTAAATGAAAATAGCACTGCTGTTCAAAACATATTTAATCTAATTTTTCCCCTCTTCCTTTACGGTTCCCATTATTGTTGTATATTGCATTTGAGATCCGACTCAACACCTTTTCCTCTGAAAAGCTCTTTACTCATTCAGCAGAGTGCCACCTCCTGCTCCCACTTTCCTACTGACTCAGCAAGGCCACATGAAATAACACTGCTTCAATTTAGACTGCTCCTCTAATAACCAGATGGAGTTCAAAAGGTGCTTAATCTCAACTGCCACTCAAAAGGCTCGGGAGGAAGACCGACATGAATGGAGAACAAAATGGTAGCTAAGAGTGAGGGAGCTGCACGCCGAGGTAAGCCAGGGGTCTTTGATTACCCATCTCAGTGGAGGCATGGCGGATCCACCGTGGTCTTTAGGGGCCACAGCTTGATGTGGTCTGTTGATGCTGGAGCTCTGCCTCGGTGCAGCTCTGCCCTTGTATTTCACAGAGCTGAAGCATTAACACGTGGCCTCTGTCAGGGTTACAGAGCTGCATGTATAGTGGAAATACATATATAGTATCTGACATAGCCAATGTACTGAAGCACAAATATCATTTCTAGAGGTAGCGTATCTTTTGTTCCTATTTTGAGCTGATTTTGGATACTTGAGAAATATTTGGAGGAAGGATTTTTTTTTATTAACTCACAAGTTAATTTGCCCCCCCTGAAAATAGGACCAAAGGCAGACAAAAGGCATGAACAGATCATGACAGCTGCATCATTAAATTTTTACTCTTGGCTTTCTAGTTGATATTTTACAGCATAAATGGACCATCCACATCCGTAATGGACGATCAGCTATTAAATTTTCATTGGCCTCCAACCATTTGAATGGACGCAGACCTATACACCTCATTCTGCACTCACAATAGATCTGGTTACCTGCTTTAATGACCTGTACTCATAAGCCTTGGGTCGTATTGCACCTTTAAAAACAAGATCGGTTCACATAGTTCATCCATCTCCGTGGCTCACTGATGCAACCTTGGGCCCTAAAAAGAGAGTGCAGAAAAACTGAACGCAATTGGAAGAAAAACAAGCTACAAATCTCGTACGCATCAATCTCTTGCCGACGACACCCTGCAGACAGTGTTATGTGAGGAGGAAGCAATTTTCAACCTCTTTCACCAAACACCTCATTCAGCTCGAAGGTAAACCAATTCCAAGTACAACCAAAACCAAGTGCAGTACCTTGTGGACCTCTGACATGGATGGACATCTGAGTAGCTTCCATGATGCAGGAACGGCAAAAGTGGAAGGAGCCAGAAAAGGAGTTTCAGCTCAGAAACTTCATGCTCATAGATCGTACACCTCCACCCAGTTCATGGCCGAGGGGGTGAATCACCGACACCACAGCAGGCTGCAAGGGAATGGTGTTCATGCCAAGACAAAGACTGGTGAGGTGTAGAGACTGCTGGAAGTCACTCCGTGGAGTTAAGAGCTTGAATAACTGACTTAAGACTGGAACATTCACACTGATTGGTCATTCATTGATGGACAACATATGAATAGAAAGAACTGTGAAACACAAGGACGATTTAAAAATCACCATAAAAAAAGAATTATAAGAAGGTCAAAGACTCTACTTTTCTTTGTAAAGTCAACGCCTTTAGTACTTATGAGGGTTTGACCAATATGGGTTTTTGAAGGCTGATATATCAAAGGTTCTTTTATACAGTGTAACTTGGATAAAACCTTGATTGGAGTACAGCCAACAACTGGGTTCCTCTGTCAGTGTAGCCAGAGTTTCCTTTTCAGCGATCAATCAGTCTCTGAAAGATCAAATGCACTTTTTGATGCTTGGCGGATATGTATTATTGGAGTAGCATAGAGCAACAGTAAATATACACATCTGATCTTAACACCATCTAGCATCTCATTGGGGCTAATACTGTGCCTCCATCCTCACAGATACCCAATACTGTAAAACATTGTAGGACTCAATACAAGATGAAAGGTGATTATTAAATCCAAGAAGTTGATAGTTTGGTCCTTGTGGAGAACGTTCTGCCCAAGTTGTCTTCGGGGAACAAAGAAGAAGAAGCTGTTTCAACCAGCTCTGTACTATAGACCAGCATACTGTAGTAGACCAATGCAATGTTTGATGCATCATTCTCACGATGATCTTGGGTCTTCATCCAATGCATCCTTGGTTGGCAAGTAAACCTCCTGGAACTTTATCCACCCTCTGTCTTCAGTGTTCTTGTGTTTGTACCTCGACCCTTAGATATCAAACACATCATGCAGTATACAAGGAGGCAAATTGAGAAAGACTAATTCACTTGTTATGGTGGGATTTTAGCAGTTTGATGGTATGAGCAGCACGTATCAAGACCAAGTGTTCCTAACTCTTCTGAGGAGCAAATTGTGCACAGCTGCTGACTTACTGAAGACCACCAAGGTCTTTCCTTATAGAGCCAAGAACCGTGACATATACCACGTTGCAAGAATGCGTATTGACACTCGTCTTTTAAATTATTAAGGTTTTTAACAGGTTTCAAAGGCAAAGTGCTTCGAAATTCTCTAAACGCTTCAATGATAATGTAAACTTTCAATTCAAGTGAAAAGAACAATAACAGCATTTTAGCATCATATTTTATCAGTGTTTTTATTATCAATTTGCTTTTATGTTTTATCACTGTGCAACCTACCAAAATTGAAGTTGGTTTTCCAGCCCACGCAACAATATACTTTAATGGTTGGGCCACTATGTGCAGTGTGAGATCGGCATTGCATTAAACGTCTCCAGGCGGGCCTCGACTGAAGACCCATCATCCTTTTTTGTCGCAGCCTGATAAATCAAGGCACCTAATCAGTGAATAAATATTCATGAGTCCGGCTCAGAGTGCTTTTGAAGGCGTAACTCTTCACAATAGCTTGGCACAGCACCGCCGGCGTGTCACAAATCCTGGAGAGGAGTGGCAAAGTTGAGAGGTGAGGGAGAGAAAAAAAAAAACCCTTGTTTAATTTCACCCTTTTAGCATTTAGAGTATGTTTTTAACATGGGAACATCTAAACCGCTTTAAGACTCCCTCAAACACAAAACACATTGTTCTCTCATTCGGCTCCAGGAGTGAAATATGGGGTGTCAAAACACAGACAATTATGGAAAATCATAAATTTGTGACCAATTTGGAAAAGAGAATGAGATTGTCAGGGGTCTGAGATGTATGTGTTTTCAATTTGGCATCTCTTAATGCCTGCCAGCTTCTTTCTCCCCTCTGTTAAAGTACCATTTCTCCTTGTACTAATTGAACACTCCCCCCTTTCTCTACCCACACCATCATGTATTGCTCATCTATCATTGTTTGTTGGGAGCCAGTGTGGCGTCCTTTCCACTGACTTTGAGAGAGCACTTCATCTTATTTGTTTGTTCCCCGACACGGGCATGATGCACTCGACCAGGCTGGCCATTTAGAAGCTGGGTAGTGTTCAAGAACAGACTACTTTATCATCTAACGCCACCCAATGCAGTGGCTTTGTGAAGGGGCTGTGCACTGAGGTCATTTGTCATTTGTAAACTAAAACTATTTACCATTGGCATCTAATTTACTTAATAGATAAGCTTTGGAAACAAAGCTGCAGACGGCACCGACTCACAATAACGCAGAAATGGAAATGGCTGCTTTTTCACTCTGATTTTCAAAGAGATTCTTCAGCTAAGGCTAATGTAAGTGAAGACTTTGTTAGTTACTCTAATTCATCAGCATCGAAAAGAATTAAAGCAACGATGGCAGGTAAGACAATAACCAGCACATCACACAGTGGAGGGACCGAAACACCAGGCATCACCGACAGGATGAGTCAGAGTCACTTCACTCGCCGAGTACAATAACAGTAGGGGAATTTGTCTTGGTGACATTGGTGCAGAGACGTGTTGACAACTGACGATGTAGGGGACAGACACACTGACACTCATGGGACAGGGACAACAGGAAGGGTGGACGATTAAGAGTGACGTGGTGTTTCACATCTGAGTTTCATCACAAAATTAGATGTCAACTGACACCTACTTTAACAAAATGAAGACAAATGATGACTGACTGACTGCAGGTCCTCGATTGACGAAATGGGAACATTACAAACTGGATCCCCGATATTTCAGAGATACTGAATGATCTGTAAACGCCTCAGGGTGGGGATGAAACCCCAAACCCTGGCAGTGTTCGTGCCACTGAGCTACAGAATCACTTCCTTCAGGTTCAGAGTGTTTTAGGAGAGCGCTCTTCCTTCTCAACTACGGCCATGACGGGAGACCTTGAGGAGCTCTGTAAAGGTTATGACTATGTAGAGAGATGGGGGAAAGACCAGATCAGCACATCAGAGCATGGACGGACCGCCGAGGAGCAAGAGATCGTGACTTCTCTGGTCTTGACATTTACTGAGCTACGTCTTTCCATCGCAGGAGCCCTCAGTTAGATCCGAGACACTCACAGACTTAATCTGTTCACCTTAACGCAACATCAAGCCCTCCTCCAGAAGAGGAATTTCAACATGGCCGTTTGATTTGTTTTCATAAAGTATCCTTCACACAAAGATTTCCCTTTCGCTAAACACCAGCTACCCCTTCCACCTTGAACGTGAAGTCATGGATTCAAACCCTATCCCCACTTAATGCTCCAATAACAGCAGCTGTAATTGTTCGTGCTACTGGTGGCAGGCAACTCACGTTCTGTGATGATGATAAGAAGCGAGAGAGGGGTCTGCTGGTGAGCCTACTCCTTGTGGACTCAAATGCAGCGAAGCCTTTGAGGCATATATAACAAAAGTTTTCCACTGAATTGCTGATCGATGGCGGTCCGTAGTTCTCTTCCTATAGCAAACCACGAGGTGATGAAAGTTTATTATCTTCTACAAATAGCAATTGAGTCGATTTTCACAGCTTTAAACATGATTGGCACCCTAGCAAGACATTTAGAAACAGTCCTGCAGCTTACAATCCACCCCCCCTGCGTCTCAGCCTCATGGACCGTCTGTAGGTCACCGCTTCGATCAGGGTTGTTGCTTCGGGGTTGGTGCAGAGAACAAATTCACTCTGCCTTTTTTTCCCCCTCCCTCTCTCATTCCTCTGTCCCACCCTTTCGTGTTTTTCTCTGATGATATTCATTGTTGCTGGTGTTGGATGATGGTACTTTTATTTTGACGGTTGCTCTCTCCCCTCCGGGACGCGCTGTGGAGGCGGAGCCAGCACTAATCAAAACCGCAGGGCAGCGCTTTACACGATCCAAAGGTTTCTCCGAGGAACAGAAGTCTGGGATGGAAGCTAGGTGACCTCGGATGAAACTAGCTCGACCCCCAACCACTTATACTCGCTCAGGGCACCAAAACTGCAGCCAGGCAGAGATGGTACAGAAAGAGGAGCAACTTCAAGGTCAACACAGATAAAGTGCACAAGTCAGTAAGTTGCTGCTGAAAGAATTAGGCTACATGAGGCGAAGTTAAACCACGCCGATGTTGGTTACTTATCGTTAACATGATGAAGTGGGTTAGCACAGGTTACAAGGGCCAAAGGATCATGACTCAACACACAAATACCCATCTAATCTTTCAGTTCAACTAAGAAAATGTTAACAGGTCCTCACAAGACAATTAGGATTGTTTTTCTGGAGCAGCTAAAATCAGAGCACATCGTTGTTAAAGGAATGAGGTGCCATAAACAGTTATAACATGGTTATACAACAGTTATAACATGGTGCTGTACACCGTCTCTCTAATCCACTAATTGACCGACCATACATGCATTCATCTTTAGAGTTCAGTTTTCCAGGAAGAACATTTGTTCAACATATTGCAAAATTTCGATTCCTCTGCATGGGCTCTTCTGAATTCTCTCTCCCTGGCTGGAGTTTGTGTTTGAAAATAATGAGATGGTGTTTTCAAGTGAGTAATTCCAATTACAGTTCATGTCTGACAACTGGGAGACGTACTGCTAACAACCTGTTAACAAGAAGGGAAGTCTGAGTTTCTGATGTAGGAAAACAGGTTGAATAAACCAGCCCTACACCCCCATACCTCCAGACCATGGTCCAGCCCTACACCCCCCTACCTCCAACCGAGGGTCCAGCCCTACACCCCCCTACGTCCAGGCCATGGTCCAGCCCTACAGCCCCATACCTCCAGGCCATGGTCCAGCCCTACACCCCCCTACCTCCAACCGAGGGTCCAGCCCTACACCCCCCTACGTCCAGGCCATGGTCCAGCCCTACAGCCCCATACCTCCAGGCCATGGTCCAGCCCTACACCCCCCTACCTCCAACCGAGGGTCCAGCCCTACACCCCCATACCTCCAGACCATGGTCCAGCCCTACACCCCCATACCTCCAGACCATGGTCCAGCCCTACACCCCATAACCCCCCCCTTTCATCTTTGCACTCCTGTTTTCTGTTGCCTTCTCCACACTAGTATCCTTCAACAGAGCATGAATTCAGAGCAGAGGGTTTTTGTAAGTGGCATTCAGGTAATTGGCATACGAGATCCTTTTTTCTCCTAATTACCATAACGTTGAGAGAAAGTCCAAACCTCGGAGAAGTGTTTTGTTGTCACCGCACGCTGTCAACAGATCTATCAGTACACTATTTTAAGAATGTATCAGTAAATAAGGATTTAAACCAAATAGCCTGACAATTCAATTTACAAAGAAGTTTTCAATGTGATGTTTGTTTTTGCACCTCGAGGCGTTGAGGCCCGTCAGAGTATTTGGAGAATGGCTACTGATGGTTATAAGGGACACGCCACCACGTGGGAGGAGTGATAACCGAAAGGAGAGACTGACGTCATCTCTAACCCCTGACAAAACAGAGAAGATGTAATTCTGTGCAGTAGTAGGATGTTCAAATGATACGATGAGAGGGGCAGAAAGGTCAGGTCAAGGTCAAGACACAATAGAATAACTGGGTAACTTCCTTTTACAGCCACCCTGGTTCTAGGTATTTACCAGGTCAATACATGGTAAGAATAGAGAATTAAAGCTGTAACTTATTGGGTAGATACTTAGAAACATACCTGGTTAGGGCTGATGGTGTGAGGGGTTATCACCACTGACTGATCTGATCTGAGATGCCCTGATAACATCAACCAGGTTTGATATTTCCGACCGTGAACAAGATACAAGATACTACAGCTGAATCCTTCACTGGTATTGGTAATGCCTGTCAAGTACAGCTGTCTCCGGTTCAGGATGCTAACAGCTCAACTTTAATGGCATCATTCCAAAGCAATTAGGCTTCACTTTCTGTATTACCCATCAAGTCATGGAACAATGTCGTGGTGCTGAAGGTTTCTGTTGGTAAAAAGCTCCATTTTAATTGTGTACTTTCAAGGAATTAAGGCAAAACCTTCCAATAAATGAGCTTTTCTTCCGTATTAATTATTAATGTCTCCATCCACTCCGGAGGGTTGATTAAACTTACTGTACCACAGAAACCAGGAAATTGCTTCTCTGTACGTTGTGGGAATCCTATCAAAAATGACGTCACACAAACCAAATACTTTCCCTCTAGTTTCACGGCTTTCTTAAATACTGGTTTCATTCTTACAGGGCTGCATGAGTCTAGTAGTCTGAGATTCATCTCTGCTGAATGGATACCATGTATGAATCAGTGTATTAATAAGAAACTAAGATGGACTGTAAAAGAAAGTGTTGTTTGTTTCCATATAGAATTACTAGATTCATCCTTTATCTTTTAGAATTGCCATTTCTCAATTCAATCAATGATTATTTTGTGTGTGTTTTTTTTGTAAAGATATTATTTTTGGTCATTTTCTCCTTTATTGGACAGTTGATAGTAGAGAGACAGGAAAGATTGGGAGGGATGCCATGCGACACACACCCCAGGCGGGATTCGAACCCAGGACATCGCGGCTACATGGTGTAGACCCCATGCTGTGTGCCTTAGACCACTGATGCAGGTCTCAGCCCATACATCTGGAAAAGACATGGTCATTTCCTCTTCACACTATGCTGTAATCATTTCCTTTCCCACGCCACCTTGAGAACGCAGCGCTAGAAGCAAACACAGCATTTCTAAGCAACGTGTGCTCAGATTATCCACTAGAAACAAAATATAAAGGAGAATAAAAGTCCACGTTTTCTTTTTGTCATGGTCTCATTCACTGTGCATGTAAATCCGCTCTCATCCGAAGGCCTCGCTGCAGATCAAAGGCACCGTCGTGGCGAATGCCTTTGTCTCAGCATCACTGGAGCACGCACATAATGGCTTTAAACTCCTTAAATGTAGCTGTCTGGAGTGGCCCATCTTCGGTCTCCTTCAGATTCTCTCTGAGCCAGGGCTGTGATTTATGATATCAGTATGACACGCTTCATAGCCCACCCTTTGACAATGGCATTTCTGAAAGCAGGAGGTTTGTATGATGCTGTTGTCACACCATAATATGATATGAAATGCTGCTTAATGTCAACATGCCAGTCCTTCTGGCTTGGGTACACAGCTCTCCGGGACTCCATGGAATCTACTGACATTTCAATGGATTGTTTATCCTAGAAATGCCTTTTCCACTGCAGGAAAAACAAGATAGGTCAACAGAATCCAGCGGGTGGGAGGACTCATCAAGCTCAGTTTCACGGAGAGTTTGGGTGGCTGTGAAAGGAGGAGACACAAGCGATGTGGAGCAAGTAAGAAGATAACAAGCTCTCTGCGAGACATGGGGGGTCGTCTCAGGAACATATAAACATATGAATCAGTATGATATGTCTGAGTCATATCTGACGAAGAGATGACGAGGTGCAATGTGTGATGAACCGTATGAAGTTTGATGATGAGAGAAAACGACAGGACTTATAGAAATAGAAACGCAGGAGGGAAGGAAACTTTTCTCTCATTTAGCTAATACATTCTAAATACAACCAAATATTTATCATGTTGCACACAAAAAAACTAATTAAATGGTTTTGTTTTTTCTTAGTGAAGCAGGAGGGATGTCTGGTTTGATAGAAGGGTTGTAAGGGGAACGACCTACATGCAATAAAAGTATTAGAATGAATCAACAATATAATGTTGCACGTAAAGATGACATATATATGTACAGTATGTATTTATATTATGTACTTCCATTGAGGTCTTTGCTGTTAAAGGCCATTGTGAGTTATTACAGTGGATATCAAAACTCTACACACCATTTCAAATGTTCTCATTTTTATTGCCTTGAGGCCTGGTACCCATCAATCAGAGGTCTTTACTTTCATTTCAACAGGATCCAGCACAATCGAGGTAAAATACGACTCAGTTCTGACAATGTATTAAAATTGGAAAACATGTTGAGATGCAGAAGGACGTTTTTCTTTGATAACAGTTTGTTTGGAAAAGTAGCGACAAACTCTCCTCTTATTCTTCTGAAGAGTTAAAGCTCAGATCTCAAAGGACCTGCTGAGCATATTTTACTTTCGGTCAGTTTCCAGATTCTCCACAGGATCGAGGTCCAGGCTCTCATCTCTATTCCAGGATGGTGATCTTCCCTTTGTTCTGAAATACCTCGGTTGATTAGGCGCTTCAGATCATTTTCATGTTAAAAGATGAAATTCTTCTCTAACACAAGCTTTTTCTTTTGCAGAGGGCAGCACATTCTCCCCCAAATATCTCGGCATCTAGAGCTATTCATCCCCCTGTATCGTGCCCAGAGCCCCTGTCCCCGCTGAAGACAGGCATGCTGCCACCTCCATGCTTTTCAACAGATACTGTGTTGTTTGAGTGATGGGCTGCGTTGGCTCTGTGCCAAACATATCTTTTGAAAATACGATCAAAATGTGCTGCGTTGGTTTCATCAGACCGTAAGACATCCCCCCCACATGTTTTCGTTTTGGGAGATTGACTCTGTCATCTTGCATAGCTAAGATGGGATCTACTCTTCTGCAGGGCCCAGGATCGTGGAGAACATGTGAAATAGTTGCTATATGCATGGACCAAGGCAGAGATTTGACTTTGCTTAGCTTCTCTCACCCCTTCAGTCAAACTCAACACCAATTCTTCAAGGGGAAAAATAAAAGAATTCAGATTAAAAGCCCCTGCTGCTTCTCCACTCACCTTGTGGTATTCTGAGTGCTTACTTGACCCTATCTCACCAAAACACTGTGACTAACACAACAATACTTACTATATTCCTGTTCCCAAGGGATATATAGCACTCTGAAATAAAGGTTGTGTACTGTATGTGTATAGATCTGATTCATCACCGCTGATGTTCGCCGTGCACCACCGTGCACAAATGAGACAGAATTTGCACATTCCCTCAAGTGTTGCACTGCCTTTGCCAGTTACAACGAAAGGTGCAAGACACTGTGGTTTGAAGTTAGGTGTTAAATATATGCCAACAGAGCTGATCCTCCAGGGAGGGTGGAACAGAAAGTAACACAAAACAGAGTCTTCCTACCACATCCCAGTCAAGGTCATATTTGGGATGCAATGTTTGAATGTGTCTTCATTTCCTGATGAAATAAATCACAGTACACATGAAAAAGAGGATATTCTGAATAGTATTATATAAACAGAGCTCATGCAGACTGCAAAAAAACACTGTATGGGTTATGTAGGATATGATGTTTACATGCACCAACTCAAAAACTACTTGATTACTACTTCCTGACTAATATAGGATGTGCACATGCTATATTGATGTGCATGTAAACACACACGCCCTGTCCAAGCTTTACCAAGCACAACCTCCATCGCAGCACAACAGAGGCCAAAGAATTCCCAATTTTTTTTGCAAAGAATTAGAAAAGGTTATCAGGTTTATTAGGATTATTATTGTTATATAATCAATAGGTTATTATTGTTACTCTATTGGAGTGTATCGTCACAGTGAAAGGTAAAGGTCATTGTATACAAGGGGTAGATTGATGTATTGGGATCTTTAATTAAATATCAGATATGGGTCAGTCATGTGATCCGTCAATATAATGGAGGTTCCTCTCTGACCCTTCATCATCATAGATACTACAGCTCCTCCATGCTGCAGAGCGCCATGTCAGACCGGAGCCGTCCTCTTGGTAAATATAATGAAACAAGCAGTGGCAGTTGAAAGCCTCCCATTCACAACCTGAAGTTCTGCCTCTCTCCTGGAGGGAGGGGCTGCCGGTGGGCGACCAGGTGACCTTGATGAGAAAGGGAAGGAGTCGGTTGGGATTGATGCCAGCGCTCCACTGTGGTCTGTCAGACTGTTATCAATGCCACTGAGCTGCATCGGTGGGCGCAAAGAGGAGGGCACTGGAGAGAGAGGCAGAGACAGTGATAGAATAACCAGGTAGAAGAGAAGAAGAAAGGAAGGGAGGGCGGGGGTTAAGGATGGATGGCGGCAGGAAAGGTGTCTGCAGGAGATGGCGGCCAGGGTCACAGGGTGTTGTTTGTCCCTCTTGCTGGCTGTCAGCCCCGCAGTAATGAAGTTAAATGAGGGCAGGCGCTCGGCGGAGAGTGATCTGGAAATGGGCGATCACCGGTGGACAGAAGAAAAGAGAGCAGGGAAGAAAGGGTCCGCGGGTGATTGACAGAGGGAGGGAGATGCGGCGCCGGCTCAGTCAATCAATAACTGCTTTCCTCTCGGGCCGAAACCCCTCGCCCGCCTCATCAGTGGCCCCCATCTCTGACCTGACAGGGGCCTCTTTCCGTGTGCCTGCATGTGTCATCGCGCTGAAAGGGAAAGTCACCTTTCTCCTGTCGTTTAATGGGATTCTTCAACAATGGGGAGATCTGGGCGACAAAAGAGCCCTGCCTTTTCTTTCTTTAATGGAGCCGGTCTGAGATCGGCTCTCTCTTCATTCATAGTGCACTCCTCCCGCTCAGGGGCCAGGGAACAGGGAACAGGAAACAGGAAACAGGAAACAGGGGCCAGGGAACAGGCAACAGGCAACAGGCAACAGGAAACAGGAAACAGGAAACAGGGGCCAGGGAACAGGGAACAGGGAACAGGGGCCACGGGCCAGGGAACAGGGGCCAGGGAACAAGGAACAGGGAACAGGGGCCAGGGAACAGGGGCAGGGGCCAGGGAACAGGGGCCAGGGAACAGGGAACAGGGAACAGGGGCCAGGGAACAGGGTCCAGGGAACAGGGGCCAAGGAACAGGGGCCAGGGAACAGGGGCCAGGGGCCAGGGAACAGGGAACAGGGGCCAGGGAACAGGGTCCAGGGAACAGGGGCCAAGGAACAGGGGCCAGGGAACAGGGAACAGGGGCCAAGGAACAGGGGCCAGGGAACAGGGAACAAGGGCCAGGGAACAGGGAACAAGGGCCAGAGAACAGGGGACAGGGGCAAGGGAACAGGGGCCAGGGGCCAGGGAACAGGGAACAGGGGCCAGGGAACAGGGAACAGGGAACAGGGGCCAGGGAACAGGGGCCAGGGAACAGGGGCCAGGGAACAGGGGCCAGGGAACAGGGAACAGGGGCCGGGGAACAGGGGCTAGGGAACAGGGAACAGGGGCCGGGGAACAGGGGCCAGGGAACAGGGGCCAGGGAACAGGGAACAGGGGCCGGGGAACAGGGGCTAGGGAACAGGGGCCGGGGAACAGGGGCCAGGGAACAGGGGCCAGGGAACAGGGGCCAGGGAACAGGGGTGTGAGGCGACGATACAACATTTTTACATTCATTAATCATTATTTCAATACATCCCTATAACAACCAGGAGCGGAGGACCAAGCTCGTCCTGAACAGTTCATAAAGCAAATCACCGGTAGTCGTCCAGTCCAGCCTCACCTCCTGGTTCCAGGCCATAAACCTGCAGACTGAGTTTCCTGCTGCGGGATCCTGTCAGGAAGTTGTTTTCACACGAGAGATTGTTGTATTTGTGTTTTCTCCAACTGAACCAGCCGTCCGTCTGTGTGATCAGCAGCCGACGTGTCTCCGCCACGTGTTTCAACACAACATTGATCTGCTGCAAGTGATGCAACATGCGAGGGAGTCACATTCTCCAGCATAGGGACAAACGTCTAATAATAATCTGATCTGAAGAATATCCATTTTGTTAAAGGAGCACTAAGTAATCTATTTTATCTACCTCTGTCAGAGTTGTTTTTCTAAATGAGAGTACAGGCTGGAAAAATTAGTTTTGAAAGCTGGGAAATCTCGGCCCCTGGTCACTGGTATTGATCAACAGCACCACCAAACCTCTGCAGATGTATTATGGGACAGTAGAAATCTTTAAGTGTAACAGTTATAAAAGTATTGCACCTTTAATGTACATAAACCAACATTTATAAAAGGTAGTAAAAACATCACAGTCGTAAATAGGAAATGGAGAATATGAAGACATCATATTCTCCAAGACACCCGTTTCCTGTGTTGATACAGTCAACCTGACCCACCAAAGTTCACATCTATGATAAAAAAATACTCGCCGGCTGAAGACGAGGCGCCCGCCCGAGGCTTTGATCAGATCAGCTTCACAACCCTGTCAGACGTTGACATGAAAGAAAGTTCTTCCTGTCCAACTAGGCTGCAGAGGCCAAGAGAGCTGCTGCTCCTCGGTTGGTTACAGTCCAATTAGCGTGGAACCAGATGAACTTCACAGCTCTGAGAACATGGAGCCAGAGGGGGGAATGGACGCTGAGGGAACCCAACTCAACGTAGAGAAACATCTCCCTCATGTTTGGAGAGCTAAAACTTTACTACTTCATATACAAGACAATAGTAATAATATTAATGATAAAATAATAATAAAAGCACATTTCTAAAAATAATTTGAAAAGTGCTTTACAGCCAAACAACATCAATAAACAGCAGTTTATTCTATTGTTTTAAGAATAAAAACAATACAATAAAATGATAAAAAGTGAAGGTCAACAGAAATCCCTAGCAAAAATTGTGACGTTGAGTAGATGATAATATGACAATCTGCACCAACGTTGAATCAAAGTTGTCCATATCGGCTACCTGCATCGTTTCGTGGCACCAGGACGTAAATATGCTTCTGATTTCAGTTCAACAGTTTCCAGAGCTGTTTTTACCGTGCCATAATAATGTTGTGCTTGTTGGGGCTGATGTTGAACCTGGCCACCTCCTGCACGTCGTCATCTGTCAAATGTTTGCTGGGAGTTCTCTGAAGAAGGCGAGGCTTTACAACAATACGACTGCAGCATGATGATGCAGCATCAGAATCACAGTTACTTTATTTGTCAAGCGTAATAAAAGCACGGTGCATGGACAGGAGTGTGTGGTGGTGCACAGCTCTACCGTCAGTTACTGTGTAAGTTGATATCCTGCCTTGTTTGATTTCAGATCCATTTTTCATGTAACCCGTTAAGTCAATTAATATTTCCCATGGAAGATGTTGACTTGTGAGTCGGTAAAGCGCCACAGATGGACCAGATCACAGAAACCATTTAACCTCAAATGAGAATCTAAACGACTGCCAGACATTGCATGGTCCAGCTAAATATTTGTAATTACCTTCCCAGGTCCTGAGTTCAGTGGTTCCTGTCGGAGACGGCGGCTCCTTCTGTTAATTCAAATCTTAATCACATTTTAATTGAGAACAAGGTCCCATTTACAACAGCAGCAAGGGGGAAGGCTCTCTGCAGGGACAGGGGGACAATACCAGCCATACGATGCATCAGAACAACAACACACACCCCTCGGATGTCTCAGGACAGTCTTTAACACCACGTTACAGGAGTCCCCCCCACCCCGAGCCTCCCCCCGAGCCTCCCCCCCCGAGCCCGTCTTGTTTGTTCCATGTGTCATTAACATGCCATCCATCCAGCAGAGTCTCACTTCGCTTGTTCCATTAACTTTATTGCTAATAATATATTTCATTATGGTCCATTATTGGAAATAATATTGCAATCTGCTCCTGATAGCTCGTCCAAAATAGTTAATTAAGTAAATCAATGGTGAGACCAGATAAATAAATAAAGAAGAACATTAGCATACCGTAATTAAATGTCACTCTTGGTTATTCTGCTCTTTGAACTGATGGATGGGCACCACACACACACACACACACACACTAAACACATTAAACTCTGGTATTGACAGTCTCAACATAACGTGACGACTCTGTGGGCAAACTGAAACACACCCCGTTTCTGATATGGAGCTCAGAGTCTCATGTCAACAAAGCACTTTGCTATAAACACCCACAAGAAAATCCAACAAGAAGAAACATACAAACAGAAATGCAAGAAAAAGCAACCCAAGCTTGTTCACTGACAACGTCTCCTTGACCTTTTGCTATGTCACCAATCTCTATATAGAGATCTCTGTGACCATGAATAGCACGCCATACAACACAGCATCAGGCAGAACACCTGGACAGACCAGAGAGACATTATTAGCTGTGAAACATTGACCTGATGTCTGACTACCAGAAAATTGCCAGTTGTCTTTAAACTGTTGTGTAATGTCTAAATGTAGGCTGGTCCCACGTCAGTAAGGCCTCAAGGTAGACTAATAATAAACAACAGTGCTTTCCATCTTGGGAAGGCGACGCGATGTTCACTCTAGTTTTACTTTTCTTTTCGACTTGCCTCCCTCCGAGCAAATAATCTGTTCCCTTTCCCTCTGACTTCCTGTTGATGAGGTTTGAGTTTCTACTGGCTACTGCTGCAGTCCTCTGACCTACATTTGTTCTTCTTGGTGGTAAGCTGGGTGTATTTGAACATTCAAATCAAATCTGCCTACTGCAGCTTTAAACATAATACACCTCAATCTCTCACCTTTGATTTACTGTATCAGGATGGCTGCGACAAACCGTGGCGCTTTTGAAATGGGAAAAAAAAATACAAATGGTAACTACCCGAGTAGAAATGACACTTTTTTTATGAGTAGCCATTTCTGCCAAATTAAGATGGCTGTGCCTGCAAAGCCACAGACCTGTGAGCTCAAAAAGGTACATGCACATTTCCCTGCCTTCTCCTGAAGTGCCTTTTTCAGAGCATCAATATTGCGGGAGAAGATCACACCCGGCGTGGCACCAGCTCCATCACAACTCGCGGTGCCTGGCCAGGAGACAGATTTAAGAGACAAAGCCAGGCGGGAGGGCCACGAGAAAAAAAGGGCTCTTTGCTGGCGCCTAATGAGGATAAGAAAATATATGGGGTCTTTTCTTTTCCTTCTTAGCTCCTTGAGGTGCCTGGGCAGGGGCGATAAAGACGGGGGGAAAATGAAGTTCTTTATGGAGCCGGCTACAGCAGAGATGGAGATTTCTGGGAAAAGAAATGTTTAAAGGTGCTGTCACCCGCCCCGACAGACGAACGGGTATAAACCACCTTCAGCTGCCTCACTGCTGTTATCGATCAGGGAAACTTTCTACACAACTTCAACTTCGCCCAGCTTCATTTTCTCACCCTGATTTGCCTCTCAGCTAAACTGTACAGGGTACTATCGTGTATTATTGTACACATAGTACACTACCACGTCTAGTTCTTTACAATGATAATAAATTATGATACTTTTCACTTTTACTGCACAAATGTACGAACATACGAAGATATTTCTTTAGATTGCTAACGGTATTGCTATTTCTTCGAATGCTAAGTTGTTAGCTAGCTAGCGGTCGGCCGGTCGCCATATTGAACGTTTGACTGTCAGCCCCTACTAAAATTTGATTTGCTGTGAGATGAAACACCGGCAGATTCCACATGCTCCCCACTACAGCCTAATTCAGTGGATTTACCCAACGAACATCTGCTTCAGTCTTATCAAAGTGAAACTCCCTCTGAAAGCACCTTTACACATTAAGACCACAATGTCTCAGATGAACCTGAACCTGATCAGTATCAATGACAACAGGCTTAGACTGAACTGTACCAACAATCTCAAGCTGACCAGAGATCTGTTGAGAACCAGGATGTGACCCTGACTCCTTCTGTCTTCCCTGAACAGACTTTGACACAAGACATAAATGTACCTGGGATGGATCACCATGACGGAGCCACATCACTGCTGCCTCACTTCCTTATAGCCAGGAGAGAGCCAATGAAGATCAACATGTTGATGAAGCGTTTCATATTGACCAGAGGGTAAAGACGATGAATGAATGACAGAGAGCTAGAATAAGACTGGCCAACACAACCATAGTCTATTTAAAGCTACTTGAACCCATTTCAGTGGCTATTAATATATATGGATTTAATATATATAATTGTATTGTCATTTATTACAGATTCCTCCTTAAATGCATTCCTTATTTTGACTTCTGTACTTTGTATTCATCGACACGTTTGTCAATAAAGGTTTTATTTTAACAGTTATGACCAGAAGTGCTGCTTTATAATGTCGCTGGTGCCTCAGCTGACCACATGATGTACCAGATGTGTCAGAGCGCTAGAGGAAGCCCAGACTCTCCCCTGCAGAACTCACATAATGCAAAAAGATATGAGGGTTATTCAGAAAACAAACAGTGACTTTTTTCTTTTTTTATGGAGGGATGTGATGATGTTTGATGATAGCACAATGTTTTCTACCTGCTGGGCAAACATTACAGAGCATTCAGCTTTCTATTTGTCAGAGGGGGTACAGAGACAAGACCCAGATGGCTGACTGAGCACTGCACATAACAAAACCCAACATAAAACACAGTGAAACAACACTGAGCAACACGAGGGACCACAACAACATCACACTGACTTCCCATGACCTCCCGACGCCTGCAGCACCCAGTCCAATAAAAAGAGAATAGGATGGCTTCAACTAAGAGAAGTGGGCTTGTGACCAGAGAATGAGAAATACTACCCTTCACCCCCCACTGCTCCACCCAGTGGCCAGCTCTCCAGTGTGAATGGGTGTAACTGTGGCATTGCTGAAGAAGTGTTTCGTTAGGTTCCCTAGAGTAAAAGATGTTTTTTTCCAGTCCCCTTCTCCCTGACTCACCCATAGCATTTCCCTGGTAAACGCTGCGCCGAGCTAGCTACAGGTGCTATCCTGTCACTTCCAATTAGATGCCGGCCGTCCAACCGTAGCGCTCTGCTAAACAAATGTCAGGACATCATTAGCAATGGGTCAAACTGCATTATGCTCAGACACCCCTATCGTTACGGCCAAGCAGGCCAGCTTGTCCACGGCACACAGAAAATAGGTGTCAGCGGAAGGCAAACGAGACTTCACTCAAACACGCGGGAAGCTTTTTGCCGCTCGGAGAAAAGGTACGCTTCGGTTTCTCCTCAAACAACAGCTGGAACTTCCTGCTTCGAAACGAGACGAAGAGGAAGAGCTTTTAAGGAGCTGAACTGAAGAACATGTCTGATGTCCTGCCCAGCCGCGAAGACATGAGGAGTGTGTTGCTGAGTCTCTAAATGTTTACATGTAAACCTGCTTAGCGACGCTGGTTAAAACCAGAAAAGCCCATTGAACCGAGAGGATGGGGGGGGGGGGGGGGGGGCTGTCAGGTCCTGCTGCAAGCTAGCGAGGGAAAAAGACACAAATGGTCTTTTTGTGTGTTGTCTTATACAGCCAGATCTGAAACATCTTATAGCAACACATTTCTTTTGAATGCTTCAATGATTTTCCAACTCGTGTGTCTTCCTTTGAAAGAATGAAACTTCAGGACAATAATTTGGGTTATACAAGAAACTAAAGATGGATTTCCACAGACTTTCTACTTTTGACTATGAAATGTTTTCTCAGTTCTTTACAATATTAGTGAACAACAGCTGTTAGTCAGATGTGTTGGGTGGCTGAGGTGGCTGGATGATGTGTGGTGACTAGATCAGTGGGTTAACAAGCTACCTTTGGGCTTAACCCCAGGGACCGTTGGTCACCGTGGCTCCCTCAGCAGGGCCCATCGCCACGGTGACAGGACTGCACTCCACGTTCAGACCATCGGGTCCAAAAGCACGCCACCTCCTCAACTCTTAAAAAATGACATCTCCATTCCTTGAGGATCCTTTGGTCTTTTTTTGCAGGTTGCAGGTTCATTGAAATGAATGACAAGCAATAAAAACAACTAAGTATTGTATTTAGCTGGTAGGAAGGGAGCTCACAGGGCCATTTGTCCACTCTGGCTATAAAAGAGGGCTTCTACCAAACAGCAGATAGCTTATATGAGTACCAATACTGATCAATAATGAATGAAATGTACTGTTGCATATGTGCACTGAGGATTTTCATAGGATTCGATCTATACGATAGATCGTAGGCCTGTTCCCGCCGCCCCGGGGGGACACGAGGCAGACTCAGCCTCAACGTGCAGGTATTGATAGGGCGCTCTTATTGTTGTATTGATTTACTGCATAACTCATCTGCACATTACATGCAGAGACACATGCGACGGTGGGGCAGAGAATACACAGCAGCCGCAGTCTGGGTGCTGCAATAAGGAGTTTTTCACACACAGCAGAACCCTTTTCTCCCCCCTCACCTTTCTACCTCCTGATAACAAGTTGGTTCCCCTGTGACCATTTCACACCATCTCATGAAAACGTGATGATGATGTTGTGGTATTGCTCATATTTCTTCTGGATGTCCATGTTGCCTGTGATTGGCTGTTTGCTCCAAACCACCGTTGATGTGAACGCGTTGACAAGCACCTTCATGAGAACAGTTTTCAGGATTGCCTTCGTCAGGTTTTACGAAGCCAGCGATCACAAAGACACCCTGACGGTACTGAACCTCCTTCAGGACCGAGGAGGTTATACAGGCATCACATCAGGCAAGGTGCTTTGTTTTATTCCAGACCATAACAGATCTGTTGTTCATTCATCTGCGGAGGCTTTCAATTTGTCTACAAATCACGCTTTTCTCATCTGGCCTCTCATCTCCCATTAACTCCACATGTCACTGCTGAGCGGAGGCACCATGTCATCAGTCAAGTGAAAAACACTGCCCTTAATTTTATGTCTCTGAATTGATTTTTACCATTTGGCTCGTAACCACAGATCTCACGCTGAGAGGAGGAAGTACTCCAGTATTCCCTTTGTTGTTTCCTCCAACATCCAAGGCTGCTGACCTCTGTTTAATAAGAGATAGTTACAGCAGATCCTGTGTAGTGGAAACTGAAATACACGTATAATGACACACAATAATCCCAAAGAAGCTATCAGCTACTAATGAATTTTGAAGCTGATAACCGCTTCCCATTAACCTTCAGCTCTTTCTGAAACACCCTTAAATGATTGAATTCCCTCTGCGCAACTACCAATAACAAAATCTATTAGCACCCAATCTAGTATATTTCTTCAGGCACGCCCAAAGCTAAACGTTTTTCAGAGCTGCAGTTTCTCATCACATCAGTAAACATTAGAAACAGCCTGACCTGGTAACCCAGAAGCCCATAAGCTGCAGGTCTACGTAACTCCAGTAAAGACAGTAGCTGCAGCCTCAAAATCAAATAGTTTTCAGGACTGTAGAAAGACTGTGCATTGTGATAAGTTCATCATCCTGAATGTGTTTCATGAAACTTCCTCTGCCTATGAAGAACTTTACATTCAAGGAAAAACATCAAAATAACCCCCAAACTGGAGTTACGAGGTCGAGCCCCAGACAGCGGAGGTTTAGTGCCGTCCTTGGTGTACCTGCCTGGGAGAAATCGAGCGAGGAGCAGCGGGATGTTTTGAAATGGATTAATGCTCCCTCCGTCTGAGGTTAACAGCCTGTCGCCGGCTTCCTTATCAGATGGCCAAGATCAATGGCACCAACACATCCGCTCCCCAACAGTACCAGAGTATCGCCGGACTGCACCGACAATGAAATAAAATCATTATCCAGCGTCTCCCAGAGCCATTTCATACCCATTCTTCTTCTGAACCTCATACAGAGAAACATCTATTGACCTGTTTAACAAACATGAAAACATGATGACACTTATGACACCAAAACAAACACAATTTTCTCTCAGAGATACAATTTGTATTTGTAAATGTATTTGATGAACTAAACGTGCATGGCGATGCTTGTATTACGTTGCCTAGCAACAATGAATTAACCTGAATTATTTCAATTTCAGTAATAATTAGTTGCCAGCAAAAAAGAGTATAAGTCAATATACTTTTCACTCATCACTCCCTGTAAATATCAGATTGATATTATATTATATATCCTCCTATTAGTTTTTATTAGTCATCCTGATGCAAAATGTTTCTACATGTAGACGAATTCCCTCTTCTTTGATTTTATCGAGCAAAAGGGAAATTACTACATTAATAATCATCTCTAAACAAACACCAAAACATCTTTACATTACAAATAACATGACGTCAAAACCCTCAAAGCATCACAACACTCTGGCAACACCCCAACCAGCCAACAACAGTTACAGGCTGCAGAGGAGAATGACTGGAGGGCAGATGTGTCTGGATGAGACGGAGCTGCTCTGACTACTTGGTTACCCTGATCAGTCACAGCAGCGAGAGGGAATTGAGTAATCCAGAATTTTGAAGATAAAATAAAAAGCAATTACCCTTTTAGGGAGTCTGACTCCCTAACAGAAAAGTAATATAACAAGTAGGAAGAGTTTCGGCTCTCAGGGAGCAAATAAGTAAATTAATATTAGGACTTCTGAGTAATGGGTTATGAGCCCAACACTGCTGAGTCAAGAGTTGAGTCCTTTAGTCTCCCTGGGAGGGACGTCGGGTGACAGCAGCACCACGTTGGAAATACTGTTCTGAATCTGAGACAATACAAATGGAGAGAAACAAAGAACCCCCCCCCCCCTCAGTTAAAGAGCTGGTGCTGAAAAGTGCATTTCATTTGTGGAAGTTACCGTCGAGTCAACCTGCAGCTCAACCACACTGCTGCCTCTCCTGCTGCACCCCCCCGGCGGCTGCTGTCCTCCATTACCCGTCTGAGCTTGATACCCTGTTTATTGTATACTGACTTGCCACTGAGTTTTGCTGCCATATTGAACTGCTCTCTTCAATTTGTGCCGGTGCCGACACCACACAGGTCCACAAACACAAACCAGCCACAAGTTGAGAACACTTGGTGATCAACGTTAAAGGACCGAGCCTTGCTGAGAACATGGAGCTGGTTGTTCATCTTGATGCTGCTGCACATACGTCACACTTTCATTTGTCATCAAGTTCAACACCAAGATATTTATAGGAAAACACTGTTCACCAGAGTGGAGGAGGACCGGTAACCAGGGTCAATCTGTCTGTACACAAAACAGGAACGTCTTAGATGGAAATTAGCTTTTGGGAACCTTTGCAACCCAGCCATGAATCAGAACGCAGCTCAGTTTGACTCCAGTCTTCACAAACAGAACAAATGTTTTATATTTCAAAGCAAAACTCATCGTTTGTTATTACATACTCGGTATTAAAACCTCTGGTATCAATCCAATAACCATCACTGGGGGCGGGGGGGCTGATACTGCTGATTGATTGTATTAGTGTGATTGATTATTTGGGTTTTTACTACCTTTGACTGCCTCATTGGTAGGTTCGCTGCCATATGTGCCACCTGTGCTGACACACTTCTGCAATCCATGATGCCAAGTGGGAGACATGGAGCCTGCAGTCCGACTAGCAGACCGACCTGAAGGTTTTCGTACAGCCAGCAGCTCGTATTTACGGTGGGATGTGAACGTGGCGTGAGCCCCTACACACTCACCCACTGTAAGGCATCCTAGATAGGAGCCTCAGCTAAAGCCTTTAGAGAGAGGGTGAGTCATATTGCGGCACGGCTCGTCCATCTGGCATCAGGGCGACTTAGTTACTGAAGAAAGTCCAGCTAAAAAGAAAAGGTCACCTGGGAGTACTCAGCAGTGGGATGTCTTAAAGGTTACCTCCATCGCGCTCCATCAAATATTAATGACATCAAACCCCCTGACAGGAACCCCAGCAGACAAACAAGTCTTGCTAAATGGACTTGGACTTGGAGGCTGTGATGCAACATTTGTTGTCGTTCCACTTCTGCCCGATGCGTCTTTTAGCATTCCTGCGTGGCTTAGCGCTTTGTGCGGCGTCGCAGCAAAGCCCAAGACATCGTGTAGCGTTGAGGCAGCGCGAGGCGGCGGTCCTTTCAGAGCCTGTGCATTCCTGGATTTCTTTAAAAGGTCACAGGCAGGTGGACTGTGACTTCTTGCCCTCATATTTTCAGCGCTTGCTATTAAGTTATCGATCCGGCTACGTCATCAGGGGAAGCATAAAGGTTACAGCCGAGCTATTTCCTCTGCACCTCGGGCTTATTAGCTATGCAGCTTTATGCCTTTCAGCGGAGCCAAAACTAATACTAGCTGGGTAGAGACACGTCCATAAACCAGCCCCGCTGTGCCCTTTCTATAATGGAATATTGGCAACACTCCTAAAAGTCATAATCTGAAAAGGTTCAACTGTTTCTCAGATTTATTCCAAAAATAAGACAGATATTTTACCTGCGAGGGGGCAGAAGTGCAAACCACTGCAATAAAAGATCAAAGCGGGGATCAGTCTTTCTCCTGCTGCTATCCACTCAACGTAGTGACTTTTGACTTGCTGCAACCCGAGATGAAGACTTTTCTCTGTGAAACACGATGAAGAAATGGAGTGAGGCGGTTACAGGTGTTCGGCCAGATGTTCCTGGAGGAAGCGGTGAAGTGCATAGAGCCGTTTCACCGTCGTCACTGAGACCCAGGTATATTGGAAAGTGTTTTGTTTCTGGCTTCAAGAGCCTAAAGGTCACACAAGGTCACCCAAGACATGAACTGAAAGTGTGCATGGTCATCTACATTAGAAAGACACTAAGATTGCAGTGTTTTTTTTTCCACAGCAGCTACAATCCTTTACTTTTCCACACAATAAGAAGGACAAACATCTCAACTCGTCTCCTCTGTTCTGTATCAGTTTCTGCCACTCCAGTGTTTTACAGATCTCAGAGCTGCAGTGATGTCGATGTCGTGCCCTGTAGTTCCTCGTCTTAATCTGGTATTCAAAATGCAATGCAATCTGTTGCCTGCGGCTCTCGGCCAACGCTTCAGTCGGGCGCTGAGTTGTTGTGCACCGTGCTCCGATGTTGAATTTATGCAACAGCTCAGTATGGTTGAGGGTGAGGGAGCTGCTGCTGCCGCCACACGGCCGCTTCTTGTTTGAAGGTGGGTGGAAGCACAGACCAAAACATTTTGAACAACAACTGGTGAGCGCTAGCATCCTCCTGGCCGGGGTCTCTTCTCAGAGCACACATGCAGATACTCTAAGTGGAGGAAGTTCACCTCTCCCTCGGCGTGAGGCGGGAAGAGTCAAAAACACTCTTTAAACGAAGCCTCCTCGCTGTAGGTCAGAAAAGTTGCAGTTTTCTCAAGGTTAGTTAGAGCTTCATAGGATGGGGATGTAAAATGGCGGGATTCCCTGACCCCTCGAAGCCGGTCGCCCCCTCCAGTCCTGCAGATGCCCCCCCCCCCATCTTCCCTCAGCTTTGGTCTGGTGGTTAATAATAGATTGTGGTCAGCTAGTTCCTCCTTCCTCCAAGGCCACTGTACTGCACCTCTTTACACAGTGCAGGGTGTAGGTGGGGGGTGGGGGGCGAGTCTTCCCTGCCCACGGCTTCTCACTTTGCTTTCCTGTTTGTAATAGTTCATGGTTCATGCAGCTACATCGGGGGGGCTCAGAGACTCTGCAGTTCATTTCCACGTGAAGAAAATGAACCGAGGAAAAATAAAAAAATAACCACAAGGAATTACTTTATGTAATCGGTTACGTCTGCATCCTCGTTTTATGAGGCTGTAAACAGTATGCACATATTTCTTGCGAGGTGTGTATGTGTGTGTGGTGGAGTGCAGCAGGGTGGGAGGGTGGGGGGGGGGGGTTGGGGGCTGTAATAGCAGCATAATATTGGAATGTGAATAATGCATATAATCCATCCATTCAGGACGCAGTAAGACCGGCCCGGAAAAAAACCCAAACTGAAATGGATGATAAGAATCAGAGAAATCCACCACAGCAGAGCGATGGCGGTGTACGTGGTCTCTGATTGGCTGCAGTCAGACATGCAGTGTGTGACCTGTACCACGCAACACGGTGTCTGTAGGACCGCTACATCCCAGGTACCGTATGGGAAGAGGGATGGGAGGATGAGAGGCGCTTGGACTCTGAAACAGGAAGTATATCTGCCGACACTCAGACATCATCCAAAGACGCCTGGAATGACTGTTGAAGAGAGAAAGAAGAGAGAAAGAAGAGAGAGAGAGAGAAATAGTGTTTGTTTATGGGTGTTCATTTAGCCCACACTGGATATCCATTGGTGAGTGTGTCTGGGAGAAGCCCGGGAGGAGAGCATCGATGTATTGATGTACGAGTTAAGCTGAAATTGCACCATGGGAAAACGGGAGCCATGTTCTGTTTACATGGGAATCAATACCGTTACGTCTGCTGTTGAGTGTAAATAGTGAGAAATGTCCAGGTCACGAGGACGGGGTGAAGGTGGAGAGAGGATGGGAGGATGTGGGAGAACAGGAAGGGGAAGGAGAGAGAGAGAGAGAGAGAGAGAGAGAGAGAGAGGCTGCCTAAATATTTGGTGATATGATTTCAAATAACTCAACACTCAGCAGGATGACAGAGAGTGGAGATGAGAGCAGAGTAATGCAGCAGATATGGGTTTATGAGGAAGCTTTATGCCAACAGAAGCCATCAACTTTTTATCGTCACATTTCAGAGGCAACATCAACTCCTCTAATGAAGCTCCAGAAACAACAGACTCTGCAGGTCAGACGGTAACTCAGAGTAACGATGGCTTTCAGCGCGCTGTCATCCAGGAAGAAAAACAGTTACCACGACTCTCCTCACTTTCATTTCTTTTACGTAAGGGTTTGTCTTCTTCAACGGCTGCTTCAGCGCCGGCAGGAAGCGGGAGTGAAGCGGGAGTGAAGCGCCTCGAGGGCACCGCAACAGTCGAGTGTAACTTCGCTTCACTTTCAAGTCACTTTCCACACCCAGATTTCTCTGAGCCAGTTCAGGATTTTTAATTGGTGACCTTCCAGTCGCCAGTTCCCTCCTCCAACCACAACGCTACCGCTAATGCTACCGCTAATGCTACCGCTACCGCCGCTGCCAAGTGTTGGCCAAGCAGACCGCTAACCACACGTTGCTCTCATAGTATTAAAGATGCACTACGTCTCATCAGGCTCAATCACAGAATGGGGCTGCAACATCGGAGCACGTCCAACACCCCTAATGGAAACACAGTAGTTCAACCGGTTTGCTCAAATACATTTCTGGTGTCGGTTTTGTTGGCAAACCATGTCAGAAAACAGGAAGTGACAAATCAAAACTTAATCAGAACTGTCTCCTGGCGAGCGCTTCGTCCACAGGACTCACCAACGTTACTGTCGTTGTTTTGGTCGATTTGGTATGAAGCATCAGCATCAGTCCAGGATGGTAACCATGAGTATAACGTGTGCAGTTTGCTGACCTCACATCACATGACTTCTGGTTATTGAAGTTCATTTGTTATTTGGAGACATGATAAAACACCGCTGATGGAAGTTACTGCACCAAGTTACTGCACCATTTACAGTCTCTCCATCTGCCGCTATCCACCAGTAAAGCAACAGCCACTGAAATACTAACAGTACTAACCAGGCCTCCCTGTCAGATCATTCCTGCCCTCCTGCTGGCTGAGAACAACATGGTAACAACATTTTGATGAGATGTCACAACAGTGCAACAGTAGTGCAGCAAGCATGCAGCAAAGCGTGGGGCCGGCTACATCACCTGCAGCTCTTAACTATCCAGGAGAGCAAATGTTACGAGGTTAAGCTAACTAGTCAGCTCTTGTGCTTTCTGTTCAGATGGTGGCAGGAAGCAACCCTGTGTGTATGTTCCTTGTTTTGATTGGCTGAAGCAACTAACAAAGTACCACCTCAGATTATTTAGTTGGATTAGCGCGTCTCTTGTATGTTTTAGAAAGAACAAATTATGACGGAACCGAAGCTTCAATTAGTCGTGTAAATGTCACGTTACTGATTCCTCTATTCCTCTAGTCCTCTACTCCTCTAGTCCTCTACTCCTCTAGTCCTCTAGTCCTCTACTCCTCTACTCCTCTATTCCTCTACTCCTCTAGTCCTCTACTCCTCTATTCCACTACTCCTCTATTCCTCTACTCCTCTATTCCACTACTCCTCTAGTCCTCTATTCCACTACTCCTCTATTCCTCTACTCCTCTATTCCACTACTCCTCTAGTCCTCTACTCCTCTATTCCACTACTCCTCTAGTCCTCTACTCCTCTATTCCTCTACTCCTCTATTCCACTACTCCTCTAGTCCTCTACTCCACTACTCCTCTAGTCCTCTACTCCTCTACTCCTCTAGTCCTCTACTCCTCTACTCCTCTACTCCTCTAGTCCTCTGTTCTGAGCGGTGGTTTAAATGAAAGCTTAAGAGGGAATGAGAGGAAAGGGAAATCTCCTCCGATGATTTCCACACAGCTGAGGATGAAATATTACCCAGAGAGCTCCGGGGCAAGACGGCGATCCGATCCGCAATAAAAACACTCCAACAATTTGAAACAGCGTTAATTGGGATACGAGGAAGACAGAGAGCCATGACGGGGGGGGGGAGACGGGGGGGGGGGGGGGGGGGGACGGGGGGAGACAGGGGGAGTAAATTAAAAGAAGACAGATAGCATGTGATCCCAAATTAGTTTACATTATATTTTCTTTATCACCTCTAATTTTATCTGACGGTAATCCGTCTCGTCCCTCCGTCTCCATACGTCCTGCCATCTGTTGTTTTTATGACTCGTCTGAATCGTTCCCTCTTGTTGCGCGGCGGCATCGGCGTGGTCAGGATTGTGTAACTGTACCTCAATCTGTACCTCAATCTGTACCTCAATCTGTACCTCAATCTGTACCTCAATCTCTGCACAGATGAAAAAATTAAATGAACAAAAGGCCTTTTTCTGCACAGATACATTTTCTCCCTGCCCAGAAGGGAATGAGTCTATCTGCCCTCACAGAGAAACCTCATCTCATCTCACAAGAAAAAATAAAAGTGGTCAACCTTGGCGCTGGGCGATGCTGGACTGATGGAGCCCCCGAACTCCCAGAAGCCTCGGCGTGGTCGGTCTATATACAGCATCAACAAAGTGCTTTTCTCAGCTTCCTCTCAGGCGTGCTTTAATAAATGTTAATAGAATACAGAAGCGCTCGCAGTAGAGGAATTACAAACTGCTGGGTCTGCGTCTCCTTCATGGGGGTCCTCCAGGGACTTCTTGGACTCCAACACCTCGGCTCCGCCCCCCCAGGGGCCGGCGGGAGGGCAGGAGGGAGAATCGTACAAGAATGTAAATTGACTGGAAGGACGGGCTGCCAAGTGAACGCAGATGGTTGAGTCAAGCTGGCACCGGTGGTGGGGGGGGGGTGGCACGTGGGTGACTTTGGCACAGAACAACCGGCACCCCCCCACCACCGCCACAACCACCACCCCGCCCCCCCGAATATTTGGTTTATCTCGCCACCCAGCATCCAGGAAGACAATAGGGTTGAGGAAATGCAGCCTGTGTGTCCCCTCTCTGTTGGTGCTGAGGCTGAGGAGGGCTCAACGTTCACGCTGATCTCACTCGGCGACTGACGGCGGGCCGCGGCGCCGGGCGGAGGAGATACGTAGCTCCAGTAGATGAGAGGTTTGGCTGACAGGAGGACACCTAGTTCCTGCAGTGCTGATGAGATCAACTCCCCGACGGAGCCCGTGGAGGATAATCCAGATCTGACTCTGGATCAGCTGGTTGGGATCTCTCTTCAGGAGGAGTGATGGATGGATGGATGATAGACAGACAGACAGCTCCATACTTGGAAAAGCAACAATGAGTGGGAAGCATGAGTCACTGATGTAAACCACCTAAAGCCAGGTCTCTCTCTCTCTCTCTCTCTCTCTCTCTCTCTCTCTCTCTCTCTCTCTCTCTCTCTCTCTCTCTCTCTCTCTCTCTCTCTCTCTCTCTCTCTCTCTCTCTCTCTCTCTCTCTCTCTCTCTCTCTCTCTCTCTCTCTCTCTCTCTCTCTCTCTCTCTCTCTCTCTCTCTCTCTCACACCACTGCTCAGAGCTCTTATCCTCCCCTGCTTCTGTTCTTTTCTTCTCCCATTGCAGCAGAACTCATTACCAGGCCGGCTCGCTGCTCGGCTCGGTGCAGCGACCCAAGACGTTCCCTACCTACAATTACCAGACGTAGCGTGTTATTAAACAAATCTCACCTTTCCCTTTAGTCTCAACCAAGCAGCTCAGTCTGCACATGCTCCGGATACTGTACGCATCAGCTGTTGCATGCTGCAGCACCTGCATGTGTTGCAAAATTCAATTCAAACATTCGATTTTTAACAATTTTCTCTGACATATGTGTCTATTAATAAAGATTAGATGAACACATTTAAAGAATATATTCATGAATCTATTTTAGTAATAGCAGTCATGGCGATGCTTTGGCATGGGACAATAACATAAAATTCCTTAAGGCCAAACAGGATTTTACAGCTAGAGCGTTCAGTCTGACAGCATGTGGGCACGTTGGCAGGCGTCTCATGAACCAGTTTAACGTATGAGACCGACAATCTGGTTCCCATTTAGTCCCCTATGTGGAGATCCTGCTGAGACCCGATCACTTGGCACAGACCGGCAGCCTTAAAGCGTCCAAACCCACCACGCAGCGACGAACACGGATGTTCAGGCAAAACACGCAGCAGCACCGAGCCGACTGGCAGACAAACACACACGACACAGGAAAACATCCTGCTGGCTTAGCCAACAGGACGAGGGCATATGGCTCTAAGAACTGATCCACTGTCAGACTGGATGAGCTCCATGTCAAAACACCGTCTATACAGCATCACTTGGACTCAGTGAAATGTCAGTGACTTAAGGTACCTGCTGTTCTTTGACAAGTACCAGAATGTGTTTTAACTTGGAGCAGAAGTACTTCGTAGGACAATATTACAAATAAAACATTTAATTTACAACCCAAAGGTTTAAAGGTTTAAACTGTACAGACTTTAGCCAGAACTACAAGAAGAGACACAGCTTTTTCACAAAACTACCTGAGCCACCAACAACCAGAAAGACAAGAATTTAACTTGTAAGGAAATAAATATCAACTTCAACCACCAAGCACAATAAATAGAAAAACTAGATTCCATAAATATTTGTTCTGTCTTTAAATCGGTGCAGAGACATACCGACAGTTTCAGCCTGACACATTACAACAGAGTATACTTTTCCTCAGCTGCCTCCTAAAACATCACCAGAAAATCAGTCACAACTTGAATTGCCAAGTTCAATAAACATACAGGACTTTATATTGGTGACAACTTCTGTATCATCTGCTCTCCAGAAGTGTCTGCTGGGAGACGGAGGATGATGGATCCAGTCCCTCCCACGCTGCTGGGCGAACCATGTGCCGCGGAGGGCCGAGAGCCTGCTGGGTTTCATTTCAACCGAACACTTGATTGGGTTGGAGTGAAAAGCTGCATGCTCTCGGTCCTCCGTGGCACATGGTCTGACAGCCCTGGTTCAGAGAGGGCGTAATGCACCGCCGTGTCCAGCAGAGGGGGGTCTAATGAACTCATCACACTGAGAGGCTCCTGGGCTCACCGGCTGCCAGATAACCATCCTGCACTGCGTTACAGCCCTCCTCCAGCAGCTCCCCTTCCACAGGTCTCAGAAAGCATTTCAACAAGTACGATCTGATTGTTTCCACCAATCACCAGTCCCTGTCAAAACGGGGCGGGGCCAATCAGCGGTGTCTTTTTTTTTTTGATTGGTAGAAATCAACTGTCACTCCTACTTTGCCTTCTTGTAAAAGGCTTGTTAGAAAATGTTCCTATGGCCTGAGGCTGTTGAAACACTGTCACCCCTCCTCTGGCTTTGTTTACATCCTGAGCTGTGACTCTAAACATGGGGTTGACGTGTATTATAGGAATTCAAATGTGCAAAAATCAAAAATGTTTTTTTTTTTGTTTTTTTTTACAGGCAGTTGGGACTTCCTCCAGTCATCACATCACAACTGGAGTTGGTCTTGATTGGCTCCTCATCAGGCCGGCCTGCAGGTTGGAAAGCCTCCACTCCGCTGGCTGAGGCCTTAAAACAATCCTTCAATAGATGTCTTTTTAACTAAAGTACACTTGACTGCAGAATAAATCACAAAGAACTTGAAACCTGAACAACATTGAGACCTTTCAGGCCGTAAGAGGTTCGGTTACGTCGGTAGTTTGTACACCGTGTTGAGTTGTGATGGATTCAAAGTGTGTTTTCTATCTATCTTTTCCAAATCAAACCCTTCAACCACAAAAACACCCTGAACACACACACACACACACACACACACACAGGCAGGGAGATATGTGCCACACACTCACACACATTGAGCCGATTCAGGAGTGAAGGGTTGTGTTTTGTTGTTGTTAGTACACAACACAAACACACACAGATACTGTACACTGACATACTATCAAATACCACACACACACACACACACACACACCACTGCCTACTGCAGCTTGGCCACAACCTTGTTTTAGATTACCACTTTCTGATGCAATTACCTCCCTTGCTGCTGCGGGGGTGGAGGGAGGGGGGGGGGGGGTACTATGTTGGCTTTTTGTTTCACCACCATTTGTTTTCCTCCTCCATACTCTCTGGAGCACCCCGACAAAGACTCCCTGACCTTGACTCCCGTTCAGACACCGCTACCCCGCCATGCATAAACCACCGGCGCTCCGAGGGGGAAAACGCTCGGCAGCAGAAGAGACTCCCAACGGAGACGAGGGAAGAAGAACGGGAGATGGGATCAAATCAAATCAAATCACATTTATTTGTATAGCCCTTAATCACCGTTACAGTCTCTAAGGGCTTCACAGTGCCCAACATGTGAAAATAGTAAATGGTTAGTACACGACATCCCCCAGCCTTAGACCCTCAGAGAGGACAAGGAAAAACTCCCACAAACCCTCACTGGGAAAATTGGGAGAAACCTTGGGAGGGGCTACTCAGAGAGGGATCCCCCTACCAGGACGGTTGGGCTGCAATAGATGCCGAGTTTGGGCAAGCAGCGTATACACAATATATGATGTTCACTGATGTGCTGGAGAGTGTGTGTGTGTGTGTGTGTGTGTAACTGTGCACAGATACAAGCATGAGCCTATGGGTGCCAGTACTAGAATACAAGAGGAGATGGGAGCGTCTATTGTTGTCTTTTCAACGCTGTGCTGCGTGGTCATTGTACGATCGGCGTATCAGTAGAAGAAGAAGCCGGCGGGGGAACTGCTTCCTTCAGCACTTCCTCAACTCATTGAAACGCAGCGCACAACTTCGCCACTTCACAGACGCTCTCGGTGGATGTTCTGTGCCTGCTGGCTCACAGAACTCGGTCCATCTCCAGTTCTGACGTTAGGAGGTTGTATGAAAGTATGAAGTTTATGATGTGCTGGATTTTGTCTTATAAATATCGCTGGAAGGTTTGTGATGGCACATCCTCACTCTGGCAAAAACACAAGTGTTACAAACAGTGGGGGAAACGATCCGCTTAGACGATTTTGGGATCTCTCTGGGATCTCTCTGGGATCTCTCTGGGATCTCTCCATCCCCCACGAAACATCCATACCAGCACACATCAGAAGGAGAGGAGAGTGAATGAAGTCCAGACAGGAAGCAGCTCCAAGCGGCGACTGAACAAAGTACCACCAGTTATCATTCTTCATTCATCACTCATGCGACCGCCTGCTGCGTCCTCCATGCACCGCTGCAGTAATGCAATGTCCCCGTGCATGCAAATAACACAAGGCGCTAACTGAGCCGATGTGTGTTATACCGTCACGTCAGATATAAACACACAGTTTAACTGATGTCTTCTGATGAACTGTGTGAAATAGGTAGCAGACAGACAGACAGACAGACAGACACAGGGATGCTGACCTGCAGCTGACCCTGCGCTCCACAGGGACCTGATCAGAATCTGAATCCTCTCGGTGTTGCGCAATACTGCAGATCTGTTGGATCCTGCCGGGGTCAGATGAGGTCAGATGAGGTCAGATGAGGTCAGATGAGATGGTGTTGACGTGTCATTTGTCACTCAGTAACGGGAAAATCACAATTAGACAGAAAGATTGTGTGTGTGTGTGTGTGTGTGTGTGTGTGTGTGTGTGAGCTTTAGCACATGCATTTGTCTGTGTGTATGTACTGTATATGTACTTGAGGCTTGTGTGTGTGTGCACGTGTGTTTGCGTATGTCTGCTCAAATGGATATATGACCTTTTCGGTGTGTGTGTGTGTCTGTGTGCATGTGTGTGTCTGCGTGCATGCGTGTGTGTGTGTGTGTGTGTGTGTCTGCGTGCATGCGTGTGTGTGTGTGTGTGTGTGTGTCTGCGTGCATGCGTGTGTGTGTGTGTGTGTGTGTGAGTGCACACAGGGGGTGGAATCAGTACACAAAACCACGTTAGAGCTGTCACAAGCAGAGCTGAAATTGGATTAGTGTCACCCATGATAAGGCGAAGGGCAAAAAAGGGAAGAGGAGAAAATTGGAAGAAAGGAAACGGCTATTTCACCACCTCCCCCCTCCCCCCTCTCCCCCCCTCTCTCCCCCTCGCAATAATTTCATTTCAAATTCCAGGCACTGAATGCATCACCGTGCTGCCGTGCCGTTATGGAGCCGGCTGAAGTTAATGGAATATTTATATGCAGACTGTGGAAGCCAGAATCTCCTTTCTCTCAGAGCCGTGTGCACCCCCCTCTCCCCCCTTCCTCCCCCCTTCCTCCCATCGTTCACTCTCGAATTGCCTTTGTTAGGATTTGACACTATTTTTACACCTCCAAGAGCACTGTATTTCCATCTACTGCGGTTGAAAGGGACTGCAGGGAGAGAATGAATGAGAGCTGCCTTTGGTTCGGCTGCTGTTAGCGTCACGGCGCCGAGCCACGTGGAAATCAACGGAGAAGGAGGAACAACAGACCGCCACGTCACGCGCCTTCAACCGGCGGCAGAAGATTCAATTAGGCTAATGCAGAGAGAGAGAGGGGGTGGGGGTGGGTGAGGCAACAGAGGCCTGTGAGCTACCATCACTTGTAACAATAACCTGGCCTGATATCACCACGGTGACGGAGGGGAGGATGGACATGTGAGGCTGGTCGGTGTAACAGATGGAGATTGGGTCTGCATAGAGTCAGGGAAAAGGAGAAAAGTAGGAGGTGGAGTAAAAGATGTTGAGGGAAAGATAGAGATGCTGACAGGTGAGACTGAATAGAAACAGAGAGGAGAAATGGGGGAGGGGGGAGGGAGGGAGGGAGAACTCACAGAGGAGCTATAAATACCAGGGAGAGGGCCGCTCTCCGCTGCATAAAGCCGCAATAAGTTGCCCCCCGACGTCGTTAGCATTCAGCTAGCGTAGCGTTATAGCCCCGGCTCCCGCTGCGTCTACTGTAAAACCAATAAGAGGGAGGTATCATGGGATTGTGTGCCGGAGAAATATGCCACATTGTTGTGCAGGGGAGGAGGAGGCGCCGGGAGGATCGAGAGATATAGATAGACTCCCATTAAGTATTCAACCGCGGGGCCACAGCGGCTGCAGCTTCCACAGGCTGAGATTTCCATTTTGCTGCCTTCCAGGATTCATCCCTATAGCTTTTGTGCAGTCACGGTCCTGTTACACCGAAGGGATTTACAATTTCATCAGGAGGGGCTGATGGTTGTAGAGAATAAGGAGCGCTTTACGGTACGGGGCTCGCCGCGCGATAACGTCCCGCCTGCCACAGCGGAAATGTTTGAATAACTTGTTGCGGCGACGCTTTAAACCGAAATGTGTTTCCCCGTGTCTGCATGGTGAGCCTGCAGATCTGAAACCGATATCAGCTGCCTCGTCACGTCCTGCAGGCCAGAGTATGCATGGCCTCCTCCGCCGACCCCGGTGCTCCCCGGAGATTTGATCATCCTGCATTTAGGCTGGCGAGGCCTGATAGGAAGATAACACACAGACAGAATGAAACGTATAGGTGTGCACATGCAGGACGGCAAAGATACCTTTGGGTATGGTGGAGGGAAAACAGCAATGTGTGTGTCCATCCGTTTGTGTGTGTGTGTATGGCTGCTTGCATGGACGTATGTGTGTGTGTTTGTGTGTGTGGATGTGTGTGAAGATGTCTGTACGTACGTGCGGTGTTCACATCAAAAGGCGGTAAGGAGGTGTTCTCTCCGGCTGCCTGTTAGCGTTTGAGATATCACATGAATGGACGCCTTTTCAAACAGCAGCCCCTCTGTCTGGGAGGGAAGAAAGGAAGGAAGGGGATAATATAGGTGGAGTGAAAGAAGATGAGTCATGTCGTCTTTAATGAAAGCACCCGAGGCGTCCGTGTGGAGTCGTGGTCGGCACCATCAGCACATTGTTATCTCCCTCTCGGTTTCCCAGCTAAGAGGCAGCTGCAGACCTCCTAGACCGCCATGTGGCACAGTTGCACTAGAGGCCATTAAAGTAGACAGCAGCACCTGGCAAATATGGGAGCGCTGGGGAGACGGAGGAAATGGAGGGAAAAGGAGCAAAACCCACACAAGAGATGGAACAGAGGCTGCTCATTACTGCTCAGAGCCTCGACGAGGCCTGGCTGCTGGCACAGCCATCGTTTGGGTGTAATGTAGGTGTGGGGAACAAAGTGGTCGTTGGATGAAGTTGTAATTCCTGCTACAGAGTGTAGTTAGGCCTCTATATGGCATGTGTCAGGAGGAGAATATAAAACCAAACCTTATCACTCAGTCGTGCCTATTCATGGAGGATAATGATGTTTTGAATCCGCTGGTTTGCCACAGGACAGAAATCAAAAGGCCACAAATGTAATAAAATAACAAAGTCTGATCATGCTTGTGGACGAATCCAACATGGTGCCATTTCATTTGTTTGTGTGCAATTTTCAAGCTCTGTTCCCTCGGTGGAAGCGTCTGATGATCCAATATTGAATCGAGGATGTTATAACAGTGCCCCCTAGTGGACACTGTGAGGAAAGGAGTAGAACGTTTACCTTAGATAACAGGTCTGCCTCTCACCTCACCTGTAGACGGAGTAGCAGCCAGGTTGGTTGACATGAGGTAAATGGAAATAACCTTATTCTCATTCTCATAACACTTCTATATTTCCTACCAGTCACCTGTGACTCACTGCCACTAACACTGCTCTTGGCTATGGCAACACACCTGCTGACAAGGTGACAACATGAAGGACTCAGCAGGTTAAAACAGACACAACCAGTATGAAGAGTCAAAATGCTCATGTGGTCAGCAGCCAGACAGGAGGTCCGAGTGTCTGCCTGCTCTGAAAGGATTCATTCAACTTCATAAGGCAACAATCAAAACACAAAACCTTTCAGACGCCAATCTTCAAAACACGCTCGTCAGTTTTAAGTGCACCTGACTGTAATTACGCTAATTTGAAGCAATTAGCAAAGAAACCTGGTGGCTTATTGAGTTGTTGCAAAAGAATACAGGCCAATTTGGGATAATGACCAGGTTTACATAACACAGGGCCTCCCATAAACCACCCACACACCCACACACCCACACACTGCAGACCAACGTACAAGTTAGGCCCAGCATGTCTCCCTTTCCACACATCTGAGGATTTGAACACCACTTTCATCACCTTTTCTTTGGTACCTGCCAGAAACATGCCTCGGCGCTGCTATTTTGGCCCCGGGCCACCTATTGACCTGACAGGCAAGTGTCAGCAGAGAGCAGGCATGTCAGCTGCAGATGGCGGCCCACAGCAGGGAGCAGCAGAGGGGCGCGAGGTTGCCGCAGTCGGACCCGAGGATAACACTGAAGGGCTGTAGGTAAGGGGACTTCTCTTCAGATACCGTTTACATTAGTGGTTTTATTGCATGTGTTTGAGGGATGTTAACTGATAGGAAGCTTAATGTGCCACTTGATTACCCAGTGATGTTTTTGCCGCGGGGTGATATCTCGCGGTAGTTGTAGCCTACAGCAGCAGACATGCACCGTCACCGTTGTTTTTCCTGAAAAATCAGGAAGGAGGAGCCCTTGGGGTTAATGTTGCCCTCCATTCACACACACACGTAGTTGGGAGGTTACCAGGTTTCATTAGGCTGTGTGTGACAGGTAAAAGGATATTTCTTTCCCTTGCGTGCAGATACAGTAGTCTCTCTCTGAGCACAGACATGTACTGTCAAATAGATCTTTACACAAGAGAAATGTCTCAAAATCTCAAGATAACACAAGATGATATTTGATTTTTGAGGTGAATATATCAGACAGTCATTCTGGTACTGACCCAAAGATGACTCCATCCTGTCTGGTGGGTGTGTAACCCCCTCCCGTCTCTCCTCAGCAGACGTTAACCAAGGTACCAACATGGAGGTTCCCAACCCCCTTAAGATGTACGGCCTGTACTTGGAAGCGGTGAATGATTACATCATCGAATCCTACGGGGAGGATGTATGGAGACTGATCGAGGCCCGGGCGGAGATTCCCCACCTCAAGTTTGTCCGACATCAGATGTACAAGTACGAGTTTTTTTTTTGTTTTATCATATTTCACATAGAATGTCTTGCTTTTACGTGAGCAGATGGTATTTATTAGCAAGCAGACTACATCATTACCGTCATGGTGCACACAGCAGAACACAGCGGCTCAGTAGCAGCACTTTGTGTTATTAAGACCCAAACGTTGCTCCTAATGACCATTACGCTTCAGTGTAATATATATGATGTATTGTAAATTGGATTACAACTTTGTGGCAAATGAAAAATGTGGCTCCTGATACCGAAGCTGTTTACCGCCGCGCTTCTAGGTTGTTTGAGAATGTCCATTTAGCTGAAAGGTCGATATTTCTGATTTATGAGGGATGTTGAGGCAGATGCAGTAAGGACCTGTCTATACTTTGTTTAGCCAAGATCTGTTTTGGCTCCTGCTGGTCTGATACTGGACTACGGCCCTTTGAGTGCTTCTATAATGAACCTGCACATAAGTCATTTTAATTGTAATTTTTGTTTGTCTGCAAATTTGTCATGACGCTTCTATCTTGGGCAAGTCTACTGGAAAGCGGAGTGACGACTTCCTGGTTGAAAATAAAGATTTGATAAAGAAAATGACTCCTCCTCCTCTACAGTGACAACCTGATCCTGAGGTTGGCCAAGGCGGCAGGCGAGGTTCTGGGGAAGACCCACGACGAGCTGATGTACGCCTTCGGGGTCTACATGGTCAAGAGGATCGGAAACTACGGTTATGAGAGGATCCTGAAGGTGGGTTTAGTGATCCCCTTTGGTTGTCTAAGGTCTCAGTTGATGACAGTTGATGTTCATCTACTGAGGCTGAAGATTCTTCTGCATATGGGTTTTTATAGAAGAGATTGTGTTTCGTCTTCTGAAGACAAATCTGTTTCATTTATCAGTTTTGTTCATGTAATCTGTGATATTTTCATCTATTACGCTGTTGTAAACACCTGGTGTCAGGTAGGTCTTTCCCAGGAAAAATCCTCTGCCGCACAGGAAGTGATGCTGGGTAGTTAGCATGAGCAGCGATAGCCACCATGGCTGAACAGACAAAGAAAAGAGCACCGCCTACAGGAACTCAAACTCCATCAACAGAAAATCCAAGGAGAAAGACGTCACAGTACTGGACACACTGTTTGATTGACAGGTGATCTCTGGGGAGAGCAGTGAGGAACACCACAGTGAGGAACACCACAGTGAAGAACACCACAGTGAGGAACACCACAGTGAGGAACACCACAGTGAGGAACACCACAGTGAAGAACACCACAGTGAGGAACACCACAGTGAGGAACACCACAGTGAAGAACACCACAGTGAGGAACACTACAGTGAAGAACACCACAGTGAAGAACACCACAGTGAGGCTGAGAGACGAAGATGGAGACTAATTTAAAACAGGCTTTTCACAGATCACCACCTGGAACACATCGAGGACATGGATTGTTATTTATATCCTCATAACCCTCTGTTCATGTTTAAATGCAAACAATTCAATATCCTCATCCTCCATCCTCCATCCTTTATCCTCCATCCTTCATCCTCCATCCTCCATCCTTCATCCTTCCAGGTGTTGGGGCGAAATGTACGTGACTTCATCAATGAGCTGGACAACCTGCACGAGTACTTCCGCTTCTCCTTCCCCAAGGTGCAGCCGCCCAGCTTCTGTGTGGAGGAAGAGTGTGAGACCAGCCTCACCCTGCACTACCGCAGCACCCGCAAGGGCTTCACCCAGTTCGTCAAAGGTACCGGGAAGCACCGGGGCGGGGAAACATCGGCTCAGTGGTTAGCACTGTCGCTTTACAGCAAGAGGGACCCTGTGTTCATCGTGGGTTTCCTCTCACAGTCCAAAGACATGCAAGGCAAATTAATTGAAGACTTTAATTGGTGTGAGTGTCTGTAAGAGGCCTGTTGGTGACCTTCTGCCCAATGTATGCTGGGATAGGTTCCACCCCCTTGTGACCCTAAGTAGGACTAAGCAGGCAGAGAAAACGAATTAACATATTTCTTATATTAGTGATATACAGGGAACAGGAGACTCAGAAGAACAGGGGAAATGACAGTCTCAAAAAAGAGCGTTATTTTCAACATCCGTTTGGCTAGTTTGGGACAAAATACATCTGTGTTGCTTTTCAACACAACATATACTGTTATTAATGTATGCTTTGTTGGAAAGTGACACAAACTAGACAACACAAATGTGATGAAGGAGCTTTGTTGGGACAAGGCAGCCGCCGCCACTCTGTCAGGCAAGATTAATCTACCCCTGCAAAGCAACTGGCTGGATAGTAAAGTGGGGTCATCTCGGTCAGCGGCTTGTTCTGGATTATTACCCAAGGTCTTTTACTCTTTTAAGAGTTTCAAGTGTTTGTGTAGTCTCACACCCAGGGTTATTTCATGGTCAGCCATTGTAAAAGCTCACACAAGCTCATCTTCACTGAATCCCCCCATAAGCTCAAGTTCACCTCTGTCCGTTGGTCACCAGTGTGTGTCACTGACTCCTGCAGGCCAGCTCTCTCAAGTGGGACGGCAATTCTACAACACCGACATCGAAGTGGAAATCCTGTCCAAAGAGGAAACTGAGAAAATGACATATGTGGTATGTACTGGGGCTTAGGTCAAGTATCAGCCGCTGAGCTGTCGAGCAGCTGACCTTGACCCTGCATCACTTCTATCAGGGTGGTAATGACTCCATCTCCCTCAATGAGACGCCTGGCGGAGGTCTTGTTTACACTCAGACAGCAAGTGTTTATTGGATGGTGACAAGTGTTTATTGGGATGGGGCTTTGGGTAAACTCAGACTTTGCAGCTGAGCAAATTTGAAATGTGCAACTTGGCATATTGTCGTTAGCTCCAGCATCAATTAACCTCGGCGTCACCCCTGGTGGTGAAAGAAACCACCCCTTAACCAGACCTGGTTTCAGTCCATCCCTGTCCAGGTGTCCCCGTCCAAACTGGATTATAATGTAGAAATTGATGAGCTCCAAAATGAAAATAAGATCATCATCCTCCAGTCACCTCATCCATTTAGTGAAGTAAAGGTGTGCCTTGGTATTTTGAGTTGTACTTGTACTTGAATGCTATACAAGCTATTTTGAAGTGTATGGTAAAGATAAATGAAACTAATATTCAATGCCAAGTTTTCCCTTTAAGTGATAGTTGCTGTTGCCAGGAAAACACATATGTGCAAGTATTTTTTCAGGGAGGAAGAAAAGAACAGTTATTCTCACTGTAATTTGTTCATTTCTCACTATATTTTTGCAATTACACAAACAGGCTTTCAACAGGTTTCCAAAGCCCAATGAATGACTTTTCTCTCCCCGTCCAGGTCTACAAGATGAACTTCGACAACGCTGCCTTCAAGCACCGCATGCCCCAGCTGAAGACGGCGCCGGGCTACGAGAAGCTGCCCATGAAGCAAGGCATCTTCTTCGTCATGTTCCCCTTCAGCGTCATCTTCCGCCACGACATGACCATGTACCGCATCGGCGACGGCCTCAAAGAGGTCTTCTCTGACCTCCAGGGCAAGAAGGTCAATGAGGAGTTCACCCTCATCAGGCCCATGCTGGAGTTCAGCTGGAACAATGTGAGTTGGGGAGGGGCACTCACTGACTTGCTGACTCACTTGCTTTATTCGTCATCACTGCTCAATAGCATGATCTCTCTCTGCCTGCTCTCATCAGATCTACACCCATTTGAACAATGTGTTTGAGCTGCTGTCCAAAGCGGTGGTGGAAAGCAAGCAGAAGGTCAACATCCCCAAACTGAACCAGGAACTGGAGGAGGAGAGTGAAAAAACCCAGAGAGAAGAACGAGGTACCAGCTTCTTCCTACAGTTAATAAAACCATTCCTTTCGTATTTCTTTCCATTTCAATCCATTTTTTGAACTTCATATGCAGAATCTATGATGGATGGATGCTCACAACATGCCCATCAATTTACCCATCTTGGGTTATCGTATCTGGATAGAGCAAAAATGCAAAAAATCCAGATGGTAAAGCACAATCACAATCACCCAAACCTCTTCCAGAGACGGCCAGTTAAATGCAAGGCATCTTCAAAGCACATCTGAATGCAACCAGGGAGCGCATGCAAACCAAATGAGTGGCAGGCAGCTTGTATAATAGCATACTTGTCAAATGTCTATTGTCAGGATACAAGTGAGGGGAAGAAGCGAGACATGGTGTTTATTGTCAATTTTAAAAGACGTAACTGTAATGAGAGGAAGCGATGGGAGGCGGTGCACGGAAATCTGCCTTTTAATGTCAGCTGTAAATGAAACTCAGCTGAATGATATCTAGACATCACTGGGATAGCCAAGAGACACGTTAATGTCGGGTATAAGACAGGTTAGTGTTTTAAAGACTAGTGTTTATCAACCTTCACCGGTACATAGTCACATAGGAGAAGGCAAAGGGTAAGCTCTTCGTCTTGTGAACTGTCTTTTAAACCATCAAGAACTTTAAAGAATCCTCTCCAGAAGGTCTTATGTCTTGGTGAACCTTTGGACTGGAATCCACTACAACCTCACTCTCATTCACTTCCTCATTGACTCACTTATGGCCATCGCTCACTAATATCACCCACTCTGCTGTACTCCCCCCCATTAGAGGCGAAGGAAGTGGAGGAGATGAAGGAAGCCGACCAGGAGTACAGCAGTGCTCTCACCCAGTACAACAGCACTGCCAACTCCGGAGGGGAAGACATCGAACTGCTGGCGTTCCAGACTGTCACGGGTTGGAAGAGTTTTCACTTTTCAACTTTTAGCTTTTCTCTGGCAGGCTGACAGGCAGTGCAAAGAAACACTCACATACTCTTAGCTGTAATAAAAAATGTCTTTCAATATTTCTGTCTTGTGACCTTCCCCGGGTATGGTGTAAACACTGTGGGGAGCGTCTCTTCATATGTTTTGACTTTATACTTAAGTCTTCTACATACGGTACCTGTCACCAGCAATACTCGGGTGTGCAAAGGCTGACTGACAGGTTGTCACATCCGAGTTTAAAGAGGTCAAGCTGACTCCAAATGGCACCCAACAGGAAAAGATCAGGAGCTTTTTGATTTGAATCTTCTCTCTCACGACCCGTGCACCTCCTGATAGCACTTCACGATTTCTTTACAAAGAGGATTGGACTATTTTCAGTTCCCATTTTCAGTTCTCTCTGGTAAGCTCTCTTTTGTGGTTCCTCTCAGGGAAGTGCAGTGAGGCCATCTTCGAGGACATCTTCGAGCCTCCTAAGAAGCCTCTCCACCTGAAGGGCCAGATGAAGTATGTCCCCCAGTGGGACTCGCTCATCTTCCTAGGGACCCCCATGTAAGTCCGTAACCTCTGCCTAGACTGAGTTTGATAGTGTTGACTTGGAGCACAAAAAGTGATTTTCTAATCAAAGAATTCAAGTTCACCATTCAATATTTCTCAATGGAGAAAGTGTTCAAATTCTGTCAACCAAGGATTTCAGTTATTTTAGAAAATACGCATTTGCTTGCTTTTCATTTATGTTACCGTTTCCTCGTCTTCCTCTTCTCTCCTTGTTCTAGTATAGAGACAGTGGAGGACATGATTAAGATGGGTGTGTACGTCAACGATCTGAACCTGCATGACTCCAGCAGAGAGCTGATCCTGGCCGGGACTCAGCAATCAGCTGAGCTGCAGCTGGCCCTGGATCAGGTGATGGACAGCTCTGAATCCTGTAGCTCGATGGGTAGAGCATCACGCTAACTAAGGATAACACTAACAAAGCCAGGATTTGGGGTTTTGTCTAGGGACACAAATGGCATATGTCATAAATATGATTATATATTAGACACTTACCATCAGATTACAGCGACAAGTACAAGGGTTTCATATCAGCTAATAACATATATTTTAACTCCTCATGCAACACAAACTAGTACGATACAAAGCAGAAATCATGATCGTACCTGACCTCTCCAAGAAACAGCCTGACCAGGTGAGCTCAGGTAAAAGTTGCGTTCCCCTATTGATTTCACCTATTAAATCCACTTCAGTCATGAAGGGGAGCTGTAGGGGGACGATACAGTGTAAGGAAAGATTTTTGAGCAACCCAACGTCATGAAGAGCTTCATATTCTGTACACACTGTGTAAAATGAGTAAGACCTTAGTTGACATGTCTGACTCTTGGGCAATGTGTGTTTCTCTAGGAGCAACAAAAGAATGCACAGCTGCAGGAAATCATCAAGAAGCTGGACGAGGAGAAGAAAAGAGGCGATTCCCTGCTGTACGCCATGATCCCCAAAGCTGTGGCCGACCGCCTCAGGAAGGGCATCACTGCACTGGAGACATGCCAGGTACCAGACAGAGGCATGCTGGGAGAGATGGGTTATCAGGTGGTCAGGTAGACTGACAGGCAGCGTGGACAAACTCCCACACACTGCGATTGGGTGATACTTTATTATCCTTGTAGGGAAATTCTCGTTTCTATTGCGCCCCTCCAGGCAGGTCAGAGGTCAGGATGAGCTACAGAACAGCAGCCCTGGAGCTGGCAGGGATCCAGGGTCTTGCTCAAGGACACTTCAGCAGCGTGGAGGTCAAGGTTCTGTGGTTGAAGGATGGTCTCTATTCTCACTATGTCACCCCGCTGCCCCTTAGTTGCAATTAAAACATTTTAACACGTTTCAATGTTGTAGCCCTCCTTATACACAACAGATAGTAAGCAGGAGTTTGCATCCTTTCTTCAAAATAGATTAAACATACAAACTCGTCCTCATCCTCTCTACTGGTCCAAGATGAGATTGAAGAGCCGAGCTTGTCATTAAGACAAAAAGACAAAAGATCGACTAAGGTCACAGCATGTGAATAGTTTTCATCAGATGAGAGCAAAACAGCAGCTGAATACATTTTAAACTGTTGGAGGAAAACATGAGGCGCTCTTGATTAATGTCATTTTGCAATTTAAAATCCATCTCTCAGGTCATCTGACAATCAAGCACACGAAGCAAACTCCCCGAATCTGAGACAATATGAACGTCTCTTTTTTTACAAAACTGTTTGCATATTCACTTTTTATTTGAAGGTTTTCATTTCAAAATGAGATATCCACCTTTAGAAAAAAAGTGACACCTACTCTGACAAAATGACTGCTGGAATGAAAGTAAAACAGAAAAAGACCTTTGCCTGATAAATAGTTGAATGATGCATTTTGAGTAGGAAGGTTTTTCGAAATGCATGTGTCGTGTTTTGGAATGAAACCATGTATTTCAGAGACTACCATAACTGTGTGTGTGCACGTGCTTGTGTGTCCCAGGTGTTCCCAGACGTGACCATCCTGTTCAGCGACGTGGTCAAGTTCAACGAGATCTGCATCCACATCACACCCATGCAGGTGGTGGACATGCTCAACGAGATCTACATCGTCTTTGACACGCTCAGCGAGAAGCACAACGTCTACAAGGTCAGCCAGAATTGTATTCCTGTCAAAGCCGAGCAAACTTTTAAAAACAGCATTCAGGCCGCGGGACACTAAAACTCTCGACTAGTTCTATTCGACCTCGATCGTGAACATGAACAATACAGCAAATCCTCACTCTCCACGATATCCAGGTGGAGACGATTCGTGACGCTTACATGGTGGTGGCAGGTGTGCCCAACAAGACCACGTTTCACGCCCACCACATCTGCGACATGGCCCAGGACATGCTGAGCTCCATCGACCACCTCAAAGACCCTTCCACCGGGGACAACATCCAGATCCGAGTTGGTGAGCGGCGCCAAGGGGGGGTGCAGACGAAGGAATCTAATGTCACATTTGGTGCATTATGGTGCTTTTTAGTGGCTCAGCCGTGATAAGTCAGCCAGATGTCTTTGATAGTGGGGTTTTCTCCATAGCGAGGTCAAAGCGAAGGGTCAGCCAAACATCGGCGCCTTTCAAGCTAGCAGGGATTCAGTTTCTTCATCTTTAAAATCTCCAATCTTGAACGTTTCAGTTACAGGACGGTCCTCCTACCCACTACTACACACCCTGCAAATGTAATCTTGCCATCAAGTGGTGGCAGAGTGGTAGTACTTTCTCACTGCGAGAGATTTCCCTTCAACCAGAGGACTCAGGTTCAAGCCTCATGCATCCACCCTACTGAAGTGTCCTTGAACGAAACAGTGACTCCCTACCGCCTCCAGGGTCGCTGTTCTGTGGCTGACCCTGACCTCCTCACTGGGTCACTGCAGGTTCAGCTAAATGGCTTGAGACTAAACTCTGTCGGGCAGCTTGAAGTTCTACCAGCCTTGACTAGACTGTTTTAAGTAATCCGTGATACGATATAAAATACTGTAGTATTACAAATACTGCTGAGTCACATGTGACTCATAGTCCTGCTTCATTGAGAAGTTGAATATGTGAGTACAGGCTGGAATGAGTTGCAAAAGATAGAAATCTCAGCAGCAATCGCTACCCAACCGTACCAACCCCTGCAGATATATTATGGTCCTTTTCTGCTACGGGACAGTAAAAATGTTGTTGCACTCTTCCAACAACAGGGGGCCTAAATATGCATTTAAGCAGGAAGCTGTTGCAATTCAGTCAAATGTTTTTTTTAAAGATGACTTTTATGGCATTCGGTATGCTTCAGGGCGTTACGTGGTACACGCCTTAGCCACAAGGACGCCCCAGTTCAGAGAAATACTAAATTTTCTATTACACATGGATATCCGGGGCCACAGGAAAATGTGGTTTTAACCCCTGCAGTCCTCGCTTGTAATGGAATTTAAGTTTAAATTCTTCTGTTGTAAGTCTGGATAAGAGTGTCAGAATGCCTAAAATGTCATTTGACCATAAGGAAAACTTGCAACCAAATCTAAACTTGAGCACAGCTCGTGGTGAGTCCTACCCTGTTGGGATCAGTGAATGGGTCCTCTCTCTCCGTCCCTCTCAGGTGTACACTCAGGTATGGTGGTGGCCGGGGTGGTGGGTCTGAAGATGCCTCGCTACTGTCTGTTCGGTGACACTGTGAACACAGCCTCCAGGATGGAGAGCAACGGCGTGGTGAGTACATTAACAGACTCAATAACCCATGGTGTCGGTATAAACGACTGCAATAACAAGGATTTCCCTCAGACAAAAACATGTAGATTAGTGTAGAGGAACGTTTCCTCTAAATGAGAGCGCTGTGCACACCGCTCTGTGGTTAATGCAACATACTAATCACTTCATTTGTTTCTCATTACTTATAGTTAGTCGGGGTAAGCAGCATTTCTGTGGTAAATGTTCACACTGCTCCGCAATAAACACAACGTGTAAAGAGGAGGCCTCACTACAACGTCTAATGTCCAATTCAATATTTTGAAACTTTTCAATACCTTTTTATGCCTTAAATGTGGTACAGTGCTGATAGGTATTGACTTGCTGTGTGTGTGTGTGTGTGTGTGTGTGTGTGTGTGTGTGTGTGTGTGTGTGTGTGTGTGTGTGTGTACAGGGCATGCAGATCCACATTAGTCAAACCACCAAAGACCATCTGGAGCACGAGCCCTACGTCATAGAGCAGAGAGGCAAGATCTTCGTAAAGGTGAGCGGTAACCAGGGTCGGTAATGAACACCAGCCAGTGTGTTTGTCTAACCAGCCAACTTAGCCAGGTAACCAACCTCTATATATATACACCTCAACAGGACCTCTAAATACTAGAGGTCCTATTAGATTGTAAAAGCCATCCTGTGTAATCTTTTCTGCAGTCTGCTCTGCGACCATCCACCGGCTGGGATGGATGTTATGATTAATGCATCCATTACATGTCAGGTTTTGTCTCATAGCAACAGCTAATATTTGAACTGTTTCATGAGGAGATAGACGCCACCCTGACAAAATGATTACTGGCATGAAAGGAAAACTGACTATTGACTATTACTGAAGTTCCTCATTGTCTTGGGCCCGTGAGGATGCAGCCACCTGTTAACATCAGATAACAGAACTGTTCCTTTACTGTCCTTCCAGGGTAAAGGCTATATGAAGACCTACTGGCTGAAAGGAAAGAAGGATCTCTCGTTCAAGACCGCGGCAGAGCTGTGCTACAGCAGCGAACACCAAGAGTCTGAGGACAGGAGCTCCAACGGGTGAGTAGTCGGCACCAAGGTATCAAGTATGGAGAAGGATGCCCCCTCTTGTTTGAGTCAGATCTGTGCTCATTGTCCCCTACAACGTGATATAGTAGGTCAGCTGAAATGCTGTCCTATGTGTTTGAGGAAATCATGCACAAACAACACCATCACTAAGAGGGGGCAGTCCACTTCCCTTGATCGTTCTCCTCTTGAGACACCAGGAAAGCTGAAAGTGAGACAGTAGGCAACACACCGGAGAAGGTTCTGGTTGTGGGTCCAGAGGCCGGGGTCTCAACCACTACATCATCCCACCTATTGTGAAAAGCTTGTTCAGTGTTTGTTTGTGTTTGTGATAATGCTTTCTCAAATCCTCTTTTTGATTTCTTCTGTGAATCACTATGAAATCCTACGTGTGATTGCACTAGTTCCACCTGCACCAACATCAAGCGCTCGGTCTCCAACCTCCACATCCCCACCGAGGAGCAAGCGGAAGGGAAGCCGAGCCCCAGCGACTTCCACCTGGACGTCCTGCTCGCACCAGAGGGCGGCAGCAAGCGCCCCTCCTTCTCGGTGGAGCCCCAAGACAAGGAGAAAGCCAAAAAGACTAAGAACAACAAGGGCGCCAAGCTGGAGGTGCCCCAGATAAACGCGGTGCCGGAGATGGTGCTGCCCACCGACGGGCCGGAGAACCCGGGCCCGCAGCTCAACTACAAGAGACACAGCTTCAGGCAGCAGTACGCCAGGATGCCCACCAACCTGCCCATGCGCAGCACCTCCTGCTGCATCCTGTGAGAGGCTGGCCTCGGGCCCACATGATGGGGAGGCTATTGTAGTCTAAGATTACAAGACGCTCCTAACATGTGATCGGTGTCTAGGCATTTTGGGTGATAAAGAGTTTTGGATGTCAAACTAAAAGTCTTCAAGAATTCTATCTACTGTAGAAAAGTACATTAAGATCGAGTCCAATACTGAATTAAGCAAGAAGATATGAAAAATGTAGTTTTCTATGAAGTATTTTGGTTTCCAGTGAAGCTTGTTGTGACATACTTCTGGCTCCGAGCCCTCGATATGTTTAAACTGGATACGATCTGTGTGTATACTAACGCACCGCTTTCACAACATCACCTTCCCTATTCTCACTGTGTAAAAGGAAGCAGGCAAACAACACACAGAGATACAGAGAACTTCAGAAATGTGCTGCAAGTAATGACGGTGATGATGATGACGTTGAGCAGAATGAGCTGATATTTCAGGTATACGAGTATCCTGAAGCCACTGATGAAGCCACTGCTGTTATTACTGCAGGAGTATGATGAATGTACGATGACAGTCTGGTCCTGGAAATTTAAAGGCAATACAAAATATTAGGCATTTTTGTGACGGGGATTAAGGGGCTTTCAGTTGAGGCAGGAGCTTCCACAGAAATAGAAGAAATGATTTCTAATTCTACGGGAGCTTCGTTGGAGTCGATAACTGAGATTAGATATCATCAGGAGTTGTCTTGTATTTTGTGTAAACTAGGCTTATGGTATTTGGATAGGCATTTTGGCTAGATAGTCACAACATTGTCTTAATCTCCATGAAGAGTTTCTATTTGCTGTATTTGTTTCGCTGTATGGTAGCAGCCTTTATTTATATAAAACTGTACAGCCACAAAAGTGTCTCACTGGGTTTTTTTTTAGTTTTGCAAGCAGGGCAGGAAATTCTCACCCGCTGGTCGAGGTGGTTGGTGGATTCAAAACGAGCAAACTAAACTTATTATTTGACCAGCGACTCTTAAGACTAGAAAACAGAGTGGTTGTTTACCAAGCCACAACCAGAACCTGCCAGTCTGTGGCTGCTGCTATTTCCCCGCCCTGGTTGCGGTTCATGAAAAGTGCTGCAGAATTTGGGGTTTTGACGACGTGTGAAAATGATGTTGTATCATTAATGGAAATGTTTAAATGTGTGTTCACGCCAATCTGGATTCGCTATCCATCTCATCTCGCTGCGAGCAGAAAAAGCTCAGAAAGCAACCTAAGCTCACCAAATCCTCCATTTGATTCGGGGCCTCAAATCTTCGGGCGCAATTCCCTGACCTCGGTGGTCATGAGACGGCCGGTTCCTGTCTTAGTCATTTGGTGATAACACAGTGCCATTATGCTGGACTGTCTGTGTCAGGCTGGAGATTGGCAAAACCCTTGTGATCTTTTAATGGAAGATAAGTGATATAATTGATGTTCCTCTTATTATCTCATAACCAAAATGGGCGAGTGCGTAAGCTGTGTACGGTACGAAGGGTGAACAGGTAAGATCTCATTTCAGTGTGAGAGTGCACATTCTCCACACACACACACAGAGAGTTGAAATCTCCCTGCTGATATTTCCTTGTGAGATGTCATTACATGATAAAGAGGAAGCCATCAGGAAACCGCTTAAGCACTACTTCCTGTCTGTTGCCATGGGGACAGACCTCATTTTTGCAAAAGCGAAGTTTGCCATCTCTTATCCGAGTTAATGTCTTGCAGAAGGGGCGAGTGGGAGGCAAACAAAGAGGCAGGTGTCTTCCCAGTCCCCGCACACTGGTGGGCTGGCATCCTGTCCAGGATCTCCTCTTAGTCCAGCTGGGTCTCGGCTCGACCTTTAACCCCCCGACATCTGACAACAATTACAGGGTCCAAGTGTTTATTCTCAGCTGACTGCCCCTCGGCCCATGTGGTTGCCATTCAGATACGACTACACATAAACAAAGGGCTTTGGGATCAGGGGGATTGGCCACAGGCACATGAATCGGTGCATTCATGACTTCAGGGCGCTCGGAGGTTGCTCAGATTGACAATACCGGTTACTCTGGAAAAGATCCAGTATAGTAATATCCATGTGTCTGTTTATATTTCACCTCGTCAAACAAGATAAGAAATTAGGAGGGTGATAGGTTCCATGGCAACCGGGACAAACATGGATTCATACACAAGGAGTTATATCCCAATACTGGATCGGTGCTGACTTTTACATTACATTACATTACAGTCATTTAGCAGACGCTTTTATCCAAAGCGACTTACAATAAGTGCATTCAACATAGGTAGGCAAGAAACTACTAGTCAAATCGTAAGTGCATTTCCTTCCTAAACAAGCAACTAAGAGCATAACTAGTGCTAAGGTAAGAGTGCAATAAGTTAGCTACCTACTTTTCTTAAACAAATGAGACAAATAAGAAAATTAAATGAGCAAGAGCTAAGACAAATAAGTGTATGAAATAAACAAGAGCCAATAAACAAGAGCTCATACAAATAATTGACGACAAATAGGCAAGGCTAAGAGGAAGGGCCGGGGTAATGTTTCTTGACTTTCACTCTTAAACCTAGAAACGTTTCACAAAAGAGATACAAAGTTAAAGGGTTTCATTTCAAAATAAAGGTGTTGTGCAGTTGAACAATGTGTGGTTGGAGAGCTGTGTGACTCAGAGAAAGTGTTTCAGCATGCACGTGTGTGTGTGTGTGTGTGTGTGCACGTGCAGAGATCAACACCTCGACCCTACAGGTACTCACTGCTGCTGCGACTGAAACAGAGACACAGAGCGGGACGTGGCATTTACCGCTGACAGGAGCTGCATTCCAGCGAAGGTGAACACACACAAAAAAAAAAAAAGGGTTAAGCCGCTCCCCTTTCAAACGGCTGCATCACTGGATTATTGCTAAATTCTTTCTGGGGTTTTCACTTGTCAGAACAAGCAGAGGCTCGGCGTCAGCATGTACAGGGAGGCAGGGAGAGAGAGAGAGGGAGGGAGGGAGTGACAAGGTCTGAGGAGTGAAAAACGAGAGAGGAATACAGTGGCTTTGAAGAGTCTGAATTTGAATTTCAGAGGGAAACAATATAGGAGAGGGAGAGAGAGAGAGAGAGAGAGAGAGAGAGAGAGAGAGCAAGCCACACTGAGGGGTGTGTCATAGCAATTTAGTTCCTCAAGGAAGTACAACTCAACATTATCTTGAGACAGGGTGGCAAGCACTGATAGAAGCACCGCAGGGGGGCTGTGTGTTTCTTTGGGTTTTGGTCTTCCTCGTGGTGAAGATGAAGGGATCTCGTTAAAACAAACTGGCCTACGCCGTCAACCCCGAGACACCGAGAGAGACACCGAAACATCTGACACAAGAAGAGGAGGGAGGGAAGACACACAGGTAAGACACTACTTCTGCTGCTTCTATTTCTAGGATCTAGTCAACTGATGTTTTTTGCTCCTGTAAAATAAGAGTGTTATTAATAAGAGGCCCGACAGAGAAAGACTGAGTCGAGGGATGATTGGAACAAATGAATGTATGTGACTTCTCTCCACTTCCCCATCTTGAGCGAGGGGTTGGGTGGTGTGCACATACGCTCATACAATCTTACTGGAACAAGCACAGCTGCAGAGCTCAGGCTGCTGGAAGTTGCTCAACTCAAGTGAACTTTCCCTCCTTCGCTGACCTACTTTACCTTGTCACGGGCAAAGACAATGAAAGGTTGCGTTATGACACACTTGGTGCTGTACAGATATATACGAGCTGTGGGGCCTCTGCTGATGACTCCCCGCCGCAAAGCCAACTGCTGTCTGTTTCGCTTCCCCTTTGAGCGGTCAGATGGGTGGCAGGCAGCGGCAACGGATACTCAGAACAGTTGTGCAACGCTGAAAAGATAAAAACTGCAACATGTGAATCAACCAGTGGTTCATACACACAGAATAGTCAGGTGAAGGAAATGAAAATTGAAACCTGCTGAATCCAACATGCCACTGACACTAAGATATCCACATCTCATGCGACAGACTGTCCTGTCTAAATCACCACTGACTTGCAAAAAAAAGAGCAAAGCTTTTGTTTCATTCTTCCTGGTTGTTTACCTCCTGACACATCGCCCGGCCATTCAGACAGGACAACACACTTCTATTCACTGTTGCTGTGACTTTTCTGTGTTTTTCTAGAACAGTATTATTGTTCCATCTGATAAAAGGCTGTAGCGAGCCGACCAGGACCTGAACGCACCCCCCCCCCCGCCCCCTCCCCAGGTGTGGTGATGAAAGTCAGTGTCATGAAGCTGATGGTTTCTATCGATGCAGCTTGTCGTGGCATGGCCCTTGCTCTATAAGCCCCATCCACATGCAGCCCAGCACACATCCACACCAACACTCCCGGCCCGAGGCAGCAGCTGAAGTCATCTGTGGAATGCTAAATATTTACCTCTCCTGCCTCCTCGGAGGGCTCCACCAATCAGCACGCTCCGTCCGACTGTCCATCAACCTAACTTTTAAGGAATCTTCACAGCCTGTCTGTTGGAAACCAAAATGCTGCCATGTCTGTAGCATCTCTACTGAGTTCTCCTGACTGCTGGTGACGGTGTCAGATCCCTCACAGCATACAGGTGCTTGTCAGTTCCATCAGTGTTTTGGGACGGGAACAAACACTTGAGATGTAATGTAGTCCCTCCCTGGTGGATGTCAGCCACAAACCCATGCTTAAGGGCACTCTTCCACCCATCTGTACCGGAAAATTGATGCTCAACATTGAAAGCATCCACAATTCGACTGGCTGAACAGCCAGCGTCCATTACAGAAAAGTGGCTTCATGGCATTCAGCTTCTAGAGCAGAAATGTTTCACCGCCCTCCAAACAACTTCAGTCTGATAGATCTGCATAAAATAAACAGCCTTGCCTCTACTGTTCAGCAGCCGAACACCAAGCTGCCTCCAGCTGTGGAGTCACATTTCACTATGTGGAGTATCGGCTGATGGCTGCACCGCGTGCACGTCCCTCAAATCCCAGTAGTCTTTTTAGCAAATAAATGAGATTGGGGGAGGAATCTGAAATAGCGATCACGCTGCTCCACTTCCATTATCACTGTTAAGGGAAATTAATCTAATGAATGTTCTTTAATTCCCTGCAGGGAGCCAGAAGCTTTTGTATGGAAGCCAGCTATTAGAATGTGACACTTGTTCAGAATGAATGGTAGCGCATGTAATAAGGAACCCAGTGAGATGTCCTGTTAAATGACTGTTGGTTTATTATGGATGTTACAACTGGGGCGGGGCCCACCAGGGATGGAGAGCCACTGGTAGGATCGTTACTGTGACTGGATCACTTTTTTATTTATTAGTGATCTGTGAGGTCGTTTGCATCAGTGGAGTCAGAGAGCAAGATCGTTGCCATTTGAACAACAGTGACACAAGGGAAGAGAAAACACTAGCGGTGGGGGTGGGGGGGGGGCACACAAACCATCATCAACACGTTTAATGGACTCAAATGACAGCTGACTGACAATATATCAGGTGTTGCTGCTAACACACAGGATGTTTCAATAACAGAGACTGTTATTTTACCCAAAGGCAGATTCCAGACCAGTAATTAGCCATTGGGCTCATGCTGACATTCTGTGCTGGTCTTAGTATTGATGCAATCTGGAAGCGGCGGGCACAGACCTGCCCTAGCTATGCAGCTTCCCTTCCTCTCACATACTTGTCCACACAAGCCACAAGCGAGACTCGGCACACTGAAAGTCTGTAAGATGCTCAGCAGAGATTCTCAAAAGGTTTGTGTCTTTTTGCACACGCAGCGTCTAGAAATGTGTAAACAAAAAGGCCAAATGAAGAAATGAAGAGAATTCACTACGCTGTGCTGCGCTGGTGCATAGATGAAACAGTTTTTCAACATTTCAAAGAACTCGTACTCTGATTCTATCCTGCTGTTACAAATGCTGAAGGGGAAGTGAAAGGCCAATTTCCTTTCAGACTTAGTAAGTGGAGGAACTTTAACCAGCACTTATCTATCATGCTTTATCCTTCTGAGGACACAAACTCACTCCATCTATGGACCTCTTGCTCTCTTTACTAGCCTGTTGGTTATTTTGGTGATGCAGGAATTTACTCTGATTCTACTGTTGCAGTCACGCTACGTTGCTCTGAAAAGAACATCAGCTAAATGTAGCTGCAGTGTGTTAGTCAGTGTGAAGGATCCACTCCAACACAAACAGACTTGTTGTTCCGTCATACTGAGCTGTATTTAGCAGTGGAGTACATGCATGATGACCTCCCGGAGGGCATCTCTGTGACTCCTCTCCACTGACATGGATGCTAGGTGTGGTTAAAAGCTCAGTGGAACAATCAACAGCCTCTATGGACTCTCTTCCATCATACTCGTCCCTTTTGGCGTCGTATGTGTATGTCAGATACAAAAACAAACACTAAACAAACAGCAACACATAACAGGCACGGCTTCAAATTTGAAACGATTTAAAAAAAAGAAAGCATGTAGGAGTGAGTACACATATTCAGAAATTAGTGAAAAGCAATTGTTTGCTTTTTATTTAGTCTGTTATCATATCTTTTAAATAATATTGCTGCTATTTTTGACAGTGTGCAAATAACTGAACTAAATTTGGTGGAGACAGAATAAAGTGTGTTACTGCATGAGGAAGTCTGCGGGTGGGTGGTAATCTGAAGGTTAAAGAACCAAGGTAATGACTGGAAGGTCGCCAGTTCAAATCCCCAGGCCAGCTGGGAAATCTGGATAGGAGAGGTGAACATGTGTTGCTCTCCCCTGCCTCAGGAACAACAATCGATTTGCCCTTGAACAAGGCACTTAACCTCCAACTCCTCCACTGGAGCCGTTCACTCGCCGGCAGTAAAAGACTGTGGTTATACTGAGCGTGTGCATGTGTGTAATCCTTCCTCCTCCTGTAACGACTTCCCCAGGCTGCTGTTGTAAAGAAGATAGTTATTATTTTTTAGAAGAAGAGCAGGCAGTATTTTTATTCTTTACTCAGACAGTGGGGAAACATTCAAGGAAGAAAGGGCCTGGGTGTGCATGTGGAGTTAAAGATGCAATAGGCAAGAAATACACCAAAATACACGAAATCGCCGAGTGGAGCTGCAATAGAAAAGAACCAACCCACTATTTGAGATACTATAAATTCGCCCTACTCTGCCACGTTCTTGTGTCAGATATAGAAACTTCTTGCCGACAGGAAGTGATGAATCAAAACGGAAATGTGAAATACAAAGTGCAGCAGCGAGGCTCCGTCCAGAGGAAGCTGGACTCACCAACTCTATATCTTTTCATCTCTCGTCTCTTTGGTTTCCTTTGGCATCACAGACCGGCCTGGTTGGTAAACATGAGCGTGTTGTGTGCAGTTCACGGACGTCATGCTGCACGATTTCTGGGTATTGAAGCGCTGCATTTTGGAGCCAACAGGTGTTTCCTAGTGCAGTTTTAACCACTTGACTATCTAGTAGGAAACCAAAAATGTTATTGCCCTAGATAGTTGCTGAGCCTTTCCTCATGTCTTCTGACCACCCAGGTAACCATGGAGGCCTTCAGCTCCAAGGACATGGCTTTGAAGGCCCAGAAGAAGATCCTCAGCAGCATGGCCACCAAATCCTCCGTCAACATGTTCATCGACGACACCACCAGCGAGATCCTGGACGAACTGTACCGCGTCTCCAAAGAGTACTCTGGCAATCGAAGCGAGGCCCAGAAAGTGATCAAAAACCTGATCAAGATAGCGGTGAAGATCGGCGTGCTGTTCAGACACAACCGCTTCAACGCGGAGGAGCTGGGACTGGCCCAGGTGTTCAAGAAGAAGCTGCACCAAGGGGCCATGACGGCTATCAGCTTCTACGAGGTGAGCTTGGCTTAGCTTATTTGCTCTTATCAATACACAGGGGGAATGCTGGTTTCAGGAAGCAAAATTTAAGACCAATTTAACAACCTCAATAAAGACACAAACATACATACGACTGAACATACTGTCGGTAATCAAAGTAATAAACTAGAAATGGGCAGCATAACAAAAAGGACAGCAGGAAACTAAACTGCCCATTTATGTTCATGCAGTGAAAATAAAACGGTACAGGTTCAAACTATGAACTGTAATAAACCTACTGCCGGTCCCTTTAACGTCTTTTGGTCAAACTAAATGGCCTTAATTCATTTGCCTTACTTTCCAACTCTGCTTCGACTAGATGTCAGAATGTAAAGAAAGTCTACACCGCTATCAGATTTCAGGTTTCCATCAAAATGACACTTAATTAAAAAATAATCCATATAATCGATTTTAAGTGTAAAAATGAAGACCTATTTTATATGTTTAAGGCCTTAAATTTAGATCATTTAAGATTCATTTCAGATGTTTTAAGGACCTGCAGATACTCTGATATAGGACTTGATTAATCAGTGTGAGGGCGACCGGCTCTTTCCATGAAAGAGGCTGACCAGGTGAATCAGGTGAAAGCTGATTCCTTTTTGATTTGAAATCCACTTATTAAATCCAGTCATGAAGGGAAGATGAAGGTTGGGAGACAGGTGGGGAGAGTATTTAGCTTTCCAATCATGGACATGGATTGTGCAGAATGGGGTGCAACTCAACAGCAGGAAGGAGTTCCTAATATTTGGTACACTGAGTAAAAATATATATATATTTTTTTTTGTTTACCCTTAAAAATATCCTACAAAATTAATATTGTGAAATCCCTTTTTCCCCAAATGATGCAGGTGGAGTTCACCTTTGACAAGGCAGTGATGGCTGAGCTTCTGACCGGCTGCAGGGATCTACTGCTGAAGCTGGTCAACACCCACCTCACCACCAAGTCTCACGGTCGCATCAACCACGTCTTCAACCATTACGCCGACCCCGAGCTCCTGACCAAACTGTACGACCCGGACGGAGCCTTCCGGCCCAACCTCACCAAGATCTGCACCGCACTCAACAAACTGATTGAGGAGGGGACAATATGAGAGACACTGGGACATCTAGTCTGACTGACTCAGAACTGATGGAGAAACTGTCTCACTGCTGCTGAGGACTGCCAACATAGTGAATTGTGAACTCAGTACGACACTGCTGCCCCATCGCTCTGAAAGAACACAGGAGGAAGTGGGGAAAAAATAAAGTTGTTTGAGTCATTCTCATGTTATAAGTGTTTTAGAGTTATTAGGATGGCGTTCAAGGAAACCAGACTTGAACATTTGTTGTTTATACTGTATCACCTGGTTCATAAATATTGGCATTGCCGTCCAAGGTTTCATATTTGAGACCTTGAAATGTATAATTTACAACTACTGATGTATTCAGGGGAGGAGGAGGAAATAAAACAGCTGGACAGAGACAATGCAACGTGATGGAGCACTGCCATCTGGTGGTCAAGGTGGTGCATCAGCGTCTGAGCAGACAATACAGATGATAGTCAGACAAACATTTTTTTTTCACTTATTCAGCAAAAACATGTTTAGGTGGATCATCAAAACTTAATAGAACAATGTTTTTCTGAGGATTGTGTCACAGTTACTGGCTGAAGTGTTTTTTCTCATATACAGTATGACCATGTTTTGTGGTTTTACAATAAAAGACGATTAAACATCAACAGAAGTCTTTACACCTCATATAAAAACTCATTTACAAAATGCTACAGCTTTTTCTTCCTCTTGAAAGCAATAAGGAACAAGTCACTGTCAGCTACGTTATAAAAGGTTTCTCTTAAAGATCATGTGGTTCTCAGACTCTGGATGACTTCTATCAAACATGGAGTTGTCTTCTGTGAGGAGCGAGAGAGGTCAACCTTGTTAGACAAGTGTGGGCATACAGCCCAGTTTTTTTTTAAAAAGTGTCCAGATGGAACTAAAAATAGGGTTACAATTTTTTTATTTACCTTTTTTAAGAAATCAACTAAAAGGATTCTCAGTGAAAGCAGTTTACATCAAATAAAAATATTGCTGTCAAGATATTCTCTAAAAAAAACTAAAAAAACAAGTCTTTCCATTTGGCTTTGGCTAAATCAGCACTACAATTCACCAGCAGTAACAGACAGACGCACTTCATTTTACAGTGAAGTGCATTTAACTAGTAAAACTACAAAAGGAAAATGCTAGAAGGCTGTCCGTGGCTAAAAACATTACCAGCATGTCTGAGGTAGCATTACACGCAAGCCCCTTCTCACCATACGAGCATTCACACCACCATATCAAATTCTGATTCCAGTCACATTTCCAAAGGTCATACTGCTTGCATGTGGAAACAGACCAGAACCAGGGGTCGTATCAAGTGCTTCATAATCTATGTCTCAACAAATTCATAGCAACACCACAGAAGTGCAATATTTTGTTTCCAAAAAGTTACATGACCCATATATAGACCCATGGTGAAGTCTATATTTGGTGACATTATGAATTCAGCCCTATGTTCCCTCAGCATCAGAGCCGGCCCCTCCATAACGCGCTGTTGGGGTCCCCTGAATTTAAACAGTTCTTCCTTGGCCCATGTTAAAATCTGTCTACAACTTTTTGAGATGTCGCGCTAACAATATCCAATAACAGACAGACAGAAAAACAAAAACAGACAGACAGGGGCGAAAACATCATCATCATCACCTCACTGGTGGAGGTACTGATCTGAGGAAACATAGAGCTGAGGGAACATAGACACGCTCGCCCAGAGCAGCAGCTGAATAGAGTTTAAATAACATCTACTCCATCAGTAACGCCAGATCATCTCAGGTGTCAATCCCTTCCATTTGGTTTGTTAGTAAAGTTTGTTTCATGATCAGAGTGAGAGAGCAGAATCAAAATCTCACAACTCAAAGATCTCATCCTCCCTGTCTCTCAGCTTCTTGGTGTGTTTGGTGATGGTATGGGGCACCGCCAGCTGGTGCATTCTGGGAGAGGAAATGGCACTCTGTGACCTTGTGAGCCGACGCCGGTCCGGGGTCCCGCTGCTGCAAGCTGCTTCTAGGGCTGAGAACCTGCAAAGTAGAAATAGATGAGAAAATAAGTGCGATGACTGACAAGTTTAAACTATGATGAACACAACTAGAGGCCACACTGATCCAGGGTCTGTATACGTCATTTTCAATGAGGTGTCCATTGTCCAGACCGGGCTGATGACCTGTCTGTCTGAAAATGACTCCACATGCATCAGAGGAGGCATGTGGTAGTCTACACCCTCCCCAGGCCGGCAGAGGGGGTGGAGCAGCGACCAGGACTGCTTAGGCAAAAAACAGCTCATCCATGTCACCATCCATTGAGCCAATCAGAATCGAGGAGGCGTTCCACACTGAGACCTTGGGAGGAGGAAGACAGTGTACACCATCCTGTTTTTGTACAACTCAACATGAAAGGATTACAAAAACAATGATAAAACGGAGAACGCCTGACAGAACGATGGGATGACTGTCAGGTTTTATTGAAGTTATATTGTTCCTGTGAGCAGGACTTTCACCTGCTTCTTCTTTCTATGACGTAGCACCGCTACACGCAAAGCCTTCTTGGCATCCATGTTTCATTCAGACAGAAATAAAAAATCCAGTCTGTTTCCTGACTGATCAGTGTGGCCGTCCCCTAACACAGCATTAAACTTTGACTGTGTTTAGTGACATTTTGAAAATGTGTATCACTGAATATGCATGTTCCTATTTTGAAGCTCCTGTTTCTATGCAGCATGGAGTTAATTTTACAGGAATATGTGACTAAAACAGTAGCAGTGAAAGAATAGCTCCTAGGGTGGTCCATTCACAGCTTTACCTTTTCTCCCCTTCCTGACATGCTTGGACAGCTGCCTGCTTGGACCGGCTTATCGAACTGTCCATCCTTTTCAAGAAATCCATCGGAGAAAGTTCTGGTGCACCTTCTCTGCCAGTGTCTTGCATCTTTTCAGCAGAGCTTGCTGCGTTCCTATTTTGAGCAGACACACAGCTGGTGCCGTCTCCAGAGTCCTCTTCAGCCCCCCCGCTGTTGTAGGCGTCAGAGTCTGACAGCACAGGGATTGACAAGGACTGCTTCAGGAATATGGAGTCACTGGGGTACAGCCGGTTGGCTCTTTGGATCCGCTCCATCTGTAAAAGGACATTCACTGTCAATGCAGTGTTGCTTAAAGCAAAAAGGTTAACTAGACTGACCTAATACTAGAAAAGCTGATGGATGCGGGGTGGTCTAATACGGCCCACATGCTGTCAACTTGAAACGGTAAAATATAGTCAAAACTGGTATTTCAATGTAGGACTATCAACACGGGTTTGTACAGAAACCAGACCTAGGAAAGGTCATGGAGGGACATTTTAAGGTCGAGATATTTCAGTAATAACATTGAAAACAGCATTAACTTTATTAATGCTTTATTAATGCTCAATAAATGGTTCATACTTACAGACACGCCATACTTCAGCGCCAGGCCTTGCAGCGTCTCGCCGGGTTGAACTTGGTGCTCAATTAGCGTCTGCGGTAACGTTACCGGAGAGAACGAAGAGCGGACCAAACTACCGTAAGACTTCGTGCGGCTCCCGCGGAGCAGACCGTTTCCCCCGGTTGGAAAATCCGCCCGTTCACCGGACATAGTCACGAGCCTGCGAGCTAACGTTAGCGACGGGTCACAAGTTAACGTTATCAGCTAACGTCAGAGTTGTTTACATTCTTTGGCGAGCGTGAGAACATAGTTTCACGTAGTTAGCAGCGTAGCTTGCTAACTTATCAGCTCGACCGTCAGCTATAACTGTAGCTTGCTAACAGTCAGACCTTTGTCACAATTAATAGTAGTGGGTTACGAGCTTACGCGTCTTCTCTGAAAAAAAACACGGGAAGGTTGCGTTCTGTGGTAAAATGCCATTTTTGACCCACCACTGCCTCAGCGAGTCAGCTGCTAGTTGCCATGGCTGCCGCGGTGCATGACTTGTCCCATGAGGCCTTGCATAAGCCGGTGCTTTCAATTAGAATGGGAATAACCAGAGCCGCGTCTTTGAAATGTCCTCGAGTTTGAACTCGTTTGAAGCAGTCGGTACCACATGATTGAAGTTTTCTGTAGAAGTTGGTTGCTGCTGATCAGCTTTGTCACACATATTCTGAAAGGTTCAGGAGAAAAGTTATTGTAAAGGGAATTTCTGGACTGTACTGGAAGCTCAGCTGGCTAGAGCTCCAACCCGTATAACAGCTCGTTACTGTAAGTGTAACATTTTGGGTCTGAAATTGGTCTGGAACCTTGGGTGCTTGTCACATCCCCCTATCTGAAGAAATACAATACACTTGCCTTCCTGGCGCCTCACTGAGATTAATGTGTAATTAAATCTATATATCATGTATAATGTAATGAGAAATTTAACAACTTTGAGATTTCAAATGGGGTTCTACCAAAGTAGTTTCTTTGTTTAGCAAAGTTTGCAGGCCCTCAAGATTTCCAGGTGAAACTGCACTGGGCTGCTGAAACTGAAGAGGCATATTGAGAATCACTTACTGATAGTTTGGCATGCTATTTCAAAATATGTTCAACATTCAGACCAAAAGTTGTCAGGCAGTAAATAGTATAACAATTAGACAAGTGAATTATTTTTTCTTTTTTTCTTTTTAATCTAAAAGAGCTCAATATTTGTCCCCAACACACTGGATAAGAGAAGGAGGTTAAGTGTCCTATGTTTTTTATGGAGGATGAAAACATTCTTGTGGCCTTCAATGATCACTGCTGACCAAGGTAAGCTGTTGAAGACAGGTAAGGCATGTAGGCCGGTCGTGAATACCCTACATATAGTGGAAATACTGGGGTATAAATGCCCTTCACACTGGTTATCTGCCCCTTTTTAGCTTATAGCTCCGCAGGTGATCAGTATTAGCAATGGCTGTTTAGAAACTATATCTTAATGTTTCAATCTCAAAAGGGCAACTATATAGCACCTATAGGACATGCACCTATGATTAACACACATGTACTTAGTGAGTGATACATTAGGCATCATTTTTTACAGTATACCAAACATTGCAATGTCAAACACAAATAAAAAAATCCAGCAAGAAGGTGTCTGTATTCTGTTCGCTGAGAACACAAAATGACTTCTGTAATGTTTCGCTTATTGTATTTTAAATTAACAGATCAATCTCTAAAACAGACATTGCTAACAGGTGGTTTGTGACATTCAGAATTTAGGAAGTCGGTAGAAATGCAGGATCCATCGCCCAACTCCGAGTTTCCAAGTCTTATTTACCACCTGAACGCGGAGGTGAACGGTATTTTGGAGTAGGGATCTCGCAGCTACCATCTTTTCCATGTAACATGAATGCATCATTACTAACAGGAATCAACCCACAGATTGAGAAGAAGAAGGGGGTTGGAGTTTCCTGGGAACAGCAGGAGTGGAAATAATTATGTTTTGGAAGGAGACGGGGGATGTGCGAATGACGATTTCCGAAGAAATCAGAAAAAGAAATCGGAAAGGTGAGATTGGCCAAATTCCTTAACAACCCAAAGTCCTTATTTCTGCCACAAGTAAACAGCAGCAAGACAAAATCCTCAAGATAGATACACTTGACAGTGTAAAGATCACGACACACACCCCTGGCATAGTGGCTAAACTGAGAGGTGTCATTTCAAATATTCCACTAGAAATGACTGAGGAGGAAGTCAAGAAAGAAATCGAGAGCACACTTCCTAAAGAGATCAAAATGGGGTGGCACGGTAAACAAAGATGTGCAAAATGCGGAGGTGAACATGACGATGGTAAATGTGTGAAGGACACTAAACTGAGATGTTGCAACTGTGGAGGAGAACACAGCGCTGCGTTTGGGGGGTGTGCAGTCCAGATTAAAGCTAAAAAGGTATATGAAGAGGTGGTGAGAGGCGAAGAAGGTAGACCTTGTGATGGCCCTGTACCCCAGAGGTAGGCCTAGGATGCAGCAAGAAGACAGAACAGTTAGACATCCAATAATACAGCAGACTCAACGTTCCCATCAATGTAAGGTAAAAGAGGACAAGTTTCATAGCCTCCATTTGTAAAATAATTCATGTGGCTACCAAGTGATAGCAGTAAGACAGTGGTGAATGTGGCAGAAGAATTAAAACATTTTTTAAACATTAAAACATGATTTTAATGCACATAACAGCTTATGGGGTAAACGCACAGACCATAATGGCAACGTGGCTGAAGAACTGTTGGAAGAAAGATCACCAGTCTGTCTTAATGATGGCAAAGGAACAAGATCAGATGTATACAGAAATGTTCTCATGCTAGATTAACATTAGTACCTAGACATTTAGCATGCTCGTGTAAATGGAACGTTAACGTTAGCTCTAGCACAGGAAGTGATCATTTTCCAATTTCTTGTTCTATAAATCTTAATGTGCATGCCCAAGAGAGATACATGTTAAAGAAATGGTGCTTTGAAAACGCTGACTGGGAAAAATTCCAAGAATACTGCAGAGGAAGCTAAACCGGTCTGGATGGTGATACAGAAGATTGTTCTATAGTGACTCATTTAGTTCTGAACGCTGCTTCGAAGAGCAGGGGTGTAAATACAGACAGTGCAGGCTTCAGATCGCCACCTTGGAAATACACCTGTGTTCAAAGAAGAACTCACGTTAAACTAAAAATGGTGCCATTTGCTATATGTGCCCTTGAAAAGGCAAACCCATCTCCGTCATGGTTTTCATTTGTTTGGTAAAATAGTCAGTAGCAATCTATAACAAAATGATATGCTTATTCTACATAAACTATAAAAACTATAAATAAAACTATAAAAAACTATTCAATTAATGAATAATTTCTTATATCTTTTTGGTATTTTTGTCATATACAGATATGCAATGATGATTGCTGGGTAATATGTATGTTGATGTTGTCCAATAGCGTGTACTAGGGCCCATCGTAACTACCTTACGCCACTGTCGAAGAGCATACCCATGAGTAGAATAACGGGTTAAAGGAAAGCGGCGCCATGGTTGAATGAAGAATGTACTAAAGCTGTTAGTGAAGGAAATAAAGCATTACGAGGATTAAGGGGTAACTTGAATCAAGAAAACCTAATATTCAAGTCAATCCAACAGTGTCAATATCACAATATCTACTGTAGAAAGCACCAGTGCATGTCAGTCAGCCGAGCGATAACAATATCCAATATCACTGCCCTAAAATATGACAAAATAGAAACTGAAGGAATAACGTTAACAACGTTAGCTAAAGATAATAAATCAGCCTTACCTTTAGATGTTAAGTTACACTGCCTTGTTGTTTCCATGCGGCATACTTTTTAACGGTAGAGAAACAGAGTTCACAAGAGTTCACGAGTCAGTTCAACCAATCATGACTCACTCTGAATTAAACTGGAGCAGGGATTAGATTATTTCTATTTATTTATCCATATTAATTTTAAAACAAATTCAAATCATTGATTTGATTTTTTATTCATTCTTTTAAAATTCCACTCATTAATCACAGTTTTAAACTCAAATACCACCCTGTCAATCTCCACTCCGTTTGTTAGTTAACATTTCTTGGTGCAAGCTATTTTTCAGAACATTTTTAACAAATTATGCTTTTAAAAAGTGATGGAGACAAAATCGGCCATTTCAAAAAGTGGTGGTCCCCAGCGTCCCCAGTGTAAATGACACCTATGCTCATGTGGGATTAAAGGGTAATGAGTTTGCAGACAGGATGGCTAAAAGATCACTAAATATGAGGCATATAATTGACATACCATTTGGAAAAGGGGAAGGTAAAGCACTAATCAAAAAGAAAATATCAGAACTTTGGCAGAAAAAGTGGGATGAGGACAGAAAGGGCAGAACTACTATAGAGTAAAGACAGGTAGAGCACAGAGTGTTAAAGGGAGAAGAAGGAGGTAGTTCTATCCAGACTAAGGTTTGATCACACTGGTTTAAATAAGACTTTATTTCTATTGGGAAAAGTAAACTCACAAGTATGTGCGCATTGTAATGTAACTGAAAATGTTGAACACGTAATAATGCAATGTGTAAAATATAATGAAGAAAGAGTAAGACTACAACAAAGGGTGAGAGAGGCAGGACGAGGATGGGATTTGGAAGGGGTACTAGGAACAAATGCAGATAAAGTGTGGGAAACACAGAGAGGGGTAATATATTTCTTAATGAACACCGGATTATATAATAGAATATAGGTGTTTTTTTTTCTATAGACTAATGTACACTAGATCCTGTTCTACATACTCCGGTACAGTAGGTGGCGGTATGCACCTAAAAGTTGGTATTGCAACCCGCCATAAAACGCGAAGAAGAAGCAGCAACGAGATTGTTGTCGTACAGCAGCCAGTTAGCCTGTTCGTGTTCATTTATTATCACATTATCACTAATAATAAATATGTCTTTTAAAAGGGAAGGTGATGATCAGAGTCAGATGAATATTCTGAAGGTAACCTTACGATTCTAGCTGAGTGTTTAGCTGAGTTTACACAGCTTGTTTCCGTTAGCAGCTTGCTAGCTAGCCAGTTGTCATGAAGCTTCTCAAGGTGTAGCCAACTTGAGTTAGCTGTTAGCCAACTGTTTTGTTTTGTCTCGTGGTGTTCCAGAAACGGCGTGTTGCAGATCTTCTGTCTAATTTTATTCCGGAAGACGAAGCAGGTCTGATGAAAAATGGAAGGTGACTTAAAGAGGTCTAGTTAATTGCAGTAGTTTTCTTACCTGCAGTGTAATCCCATTCATGTGGCTGGAGGTGGTGATGTTCAGTTGACATGTAGCCTCTTTTCGTTCACTTTCCAGGTACACTTGCCTCGTCTGCTCCTACCGCCCCGTGTTTGATACAGTTGATATACTGACAGTACACAGAAAAGGGAAAAGGCACCTTGAAGGTGAGACAGACTAGACTGGAGTGAATGTTCAGAAGAAGGCAGGTCTGCCATTAGTCAGTTTTAGAGTCTTACCTTGAGGAAGAATCCACCCTCAGATACTTTAACCTCTTAAACTGTTAAATATCAATAGCTGTCCAACACATTCCAGGAGTTATTTTGTTAAGTGTTGTAAGTTAGTTTTTTAGTGAACCCACTTTCCCTCAACCTGCCTTGTCTACTTCTACTTCAGGCAATGATTAATGGCCCTTACTCAAAACACACCATGTCTTGGCTACTGCATTGCATTCTGGTCTATCTTGGCTACTGCATTGCATTCTGGTCTATCTCCTACTGTGGGTGGAGAAATTGGTCTCTCTCCTCTCCTCCGATGGATTTCTCCTGTATGATTGTTGATCGTCGGTCTAGAAAGAAGCCCTTGCTCTTTGATTCTGATTGGCTGACACCAAAACCTGACGGTTACCGTTGATGGTTTAGATCAGTGAAACATTTTCTGATATCAAACTCCATTGTAGCTGCTGGAAATATCTCAACATAAAGTCACGTCTGCGCTTGGCCAGCCGTCCACAGGAATAATAAAAATACACCACCAATACCAGTTTTAACTGTTTTAGGGTGGATTTTTCCTTTGAGTAAAACTGTTTTCCTGCAAATATCCAGGGTACTTATATCTATATCTATGTCTCCCCGTTCTGACCAGGGAAATGCTAACCCTAATTCTGTTATTTCCCCAGGGTTAAAGTGGTTCTATGGCAAGAAAACACAGTTGAAGTATGAAATTACAAAAAGGCACCATGAAAACTACGTCCAGGCCGAGGACACCAGGCAGGTTGGTAACCATGACCGTTATGAGCATGAGGCGTAATTGCTCTACCAAGTTGTTGTACTATTGTCTCTCTGAGGAAATCTTCAGGAGCTTCATGATGCATGTGGCTCTCTGTTTCTAGGAGCCCTCCAGTTCGGCCCCCTTGTTGGCACAGACCCGGAAGCTCACCCATCATGCCTTACTGAAGACGGTGCCATATAACAGCTGTCACAGAAAGACCAGGTTAGTGAGATTTGATATTATTTGATATGCCTGCAGATTTTCAAACATATGGGGGCTGTTGTAGCTCGGAAAGGGGGGGAAAAAGGAAGTCACCATGGTTTTCAATCCCAATTTTAAACACATTATTTTCTTTAATTTCAAGTACAAAGTCTGAAAAAGGTGTGGTGAGTACCGGCTCAGATCCGTGTGAGAGCTCTTCCAGCACAGTTCCCCCTGAACAGCATAAAGCATTCGGGTCGACCAGAGACGGAGGGAATTTACCATCAAGTAGCTCTACTGGCTGCACAGCAGGTAAAGTCTATTGAAGTCTTTCATTCATAGATGTTGAAGAAGGTCGAGGCCTGATGAAGTTTTAACTATGGCCATGTTTTGCCTTTGGTAGCCAATGAAGAGTCAAATCCATCCAAACATAAAAAGGGCTCTCAGCCAGCGGCGACGGAGGAGTCAGAGCCTCTAACCGCCCAGAGGAGGAGAGAGTTGGAGCACTACCTCAAACTGAAAAGGTTCAGTACAGTAGTGGTCAGTCATGGTGGCTGCAGTTGTGCATTTTCACCACTAGATGGCAGTAGAGCATCTTTGACTTTACCAGCCTCATCGGTCTCACTTCATCATATTTTCTTTTCTTTTAGTGACGGATGGTTGAAAGACAGGAGTGGCCAGTGGGTTAAAGACCAGAATGTGGAGTTTGACTCAGACGAGGAGGAGGCTCCTCCGCTAGCCCCTCCTCCTCCTCCCAGTGACTGAGAGGAAAAACAACGTTAACCTTCACTGCAATGTTGTGATCAGAAGGTTTTGTTCTTCAACTGGGCCTGAGCTCGACGCACCAGGACTGTCCTTAATAGGCCTGCATCGTCCGTCAACCCTCCATAGAAATCACATCGTTTCCCCATACTGGACCTACCCTACAACGTAGTCAGGTGGTGCTGGTGAGCTGAGGGTTTGCAGGCCGAGGGCAAACACAACACACACCAGTCCCATTAAAGTCCAACCAACCCACTTCCTCCTCACGCAGGGTAGCGAGACTCTTCACGACTCCTCCAGGATCAGAATGGCTGCACTCGAAGCAGCTTTTCACCTATAGAACATATGAGACTATCCTCAATATGAGACTGTCCTCATCACCGTTCATTGTCTGTCTTTCCATCTCACTCAGTTGCAGCACCTCTCTGTTGGGGCTAAGCCGCTGTCAGCCACAAATCAGCAGCAGACAGGCCAATATTGGTGCTAATCTGGGTCGCAAAGCCACCGGTTAGCATTCTCCACAAGGTTTTCATTCCTCCCGGGGCAGTTGGTATGAGGTGGATAACTCCCTCAGGGTGAGCGAGGGGGGGGGGGGGGGCACGGGGACTCAACGTGAGTTAGTTTTTGCTGATGATGCTAATATGTGTGGAGAGAAAACATCATCGTTACGTTAGCGCTCGGTGCGTGCCACCGCACCGGGACGACACGTAATATTGAGGTGTTCATGATCCATCTGAGGAATCGATCTTCAGTTCAACAAATGAATGATGTAATGTGATATAGAAGTTTGTTGGATGAGAAATGTAAAATGCTTTGAAGGTGAATTCAGTGCTTATTAAAGTGTGATGCCCTTTAGCATCGTGTCTACCTTTCACCAACCTGCACAACAAATCAAACAAATCAATCCACAAATACACTGTTTCACTGTGGAACAATGATCAAAGGGAAGGGACCACAGGAATAGGTTACGGTATGGCACCGCTGACCTTAACTCGTTTTAACATGGCTTCCTGTGCCAAATGTCACCACACCCCCACAACACTGAGGCCTGCTTGTCTTAAAAACACGACCTTTGTGAAGTCTGTGTTGTGTTTATTACCGCTGGTCATGTCGATTTTGACATAAAGCCACGATGAGATCACACGCTAACATTTAAAAGTCCTTAAAGAAATGGAGAAACGCGTGAAGCGAGCGTTGAGGGAGCGTAGGAGACGACTCAACACTGCTGAAATCCTCAGAGGTTAGCAGCTGTTTCTGTTCATAAATCTTGCTGGGTGTGCATGGGTGCCCTCCCACGCCGCCTTCCAACCCTCTTCAAGTTGGGACGTATATTTGGAGCGGGGTAACCCAAGCCCAGAAGACTAGGTTACGCTGCCCAGGGCCAGGATGGAGGCTGGGTGGACGGGGGGGGTAAAAATAGCTCGGGGTGCTCGGGGGAAGTTAGAGGATCAGGGGAGACTCGCTCAGGGATTAAAGCTTCTTCAATGATACGTGCTCAACTTGCTGCTTATCTATAAAATACAGAGGATCTAGTCTTTAATAATGGTGTCGTTTTGTCACTGATGACCTTCTGTTGTCCTGTAGCTTCAAATTTGTGCTTTCATTTCATCATTTCAGAGCATTCTCCATCTTTCTCAAATCATTTTGGAATGAAACTCCTGGACGTATTTGAGATTTGATGATGATTCCTTTTTACCAAACCATCTCTTCAGATGTTCTGGGTTGTGAGCTTCTACAAACGCTGTGGTTGCATTTGTATTTGTAGGAAGAAAAAAAGAAAATCAGATATCCAAAACCCGTCACGTTCACACGAGGCGTGGAGACAAACTTGAACTTGCCAAACAATTACAAAAAAATGATTTTAAGTTTTTTTATTTAAAGTATTTACAGATGTTGTCGTCCTACGTATAGCACCACATTGAAAATCGTTCACTTGTCTGGGAGGATGTCTGGGAGGCGTTGCAAACACTAGAAGCACAAAAAAAGACACTTCACATTTTGCTTGTGACCTATACATGCCTTTATGATGAAATCAGCAGTCTACAACAAGCCGGCTGCAGTTAATGAAATGAAATGAATCACATGGACGTTATGTAGTTTCCACCATGCATGGGGGGGGGCGGGGGGTTATGAGATTTGTTGCGCCCCATTGACAAAGCTAGCATGAGGCCGTCAGCGGTGGAGGCTCCAGGGGGCTGAACGGATGGGAGGGAAGCTTCTTCACTCCTTGATGCTTTCATCTTAGTCTCTGCTGGCGAACTGGAGAGGAAGAGAAGAAGATGAGAGGTTAGTCATGTTAGTAGCAACTATTAGTTAACAGATAGTTATAGTCACTAATGTTACATGGAGTATCTCACTGATGAAGACAGGAAAATCTGTCTTGCTTCTCAACACCGAAGATCTGAGTTGTAGTGGATGATTAAAGTGTTTTTAAATTCAGTCTCCATCTTCGTCTCTCAGCCTCACTGTGGTGTTCTTCACTGTGGTGTTCTTCACTGTGGTGTTCCTCACTGTGGTGTTCTTCACTGTGGTGTTCCTCACTGTGGTGTCCCTCACTGTGGTGTTCCTCACTGCTCTTCCCAGAGATCACCTGTCAATCAAACAGTGTGTCCAGTACTGTGACGTCTTTCTCCTTGGATTTTCTGTTGATGGAGTTTGAGTTCCTGTAGGTGGCGCTCTTTTCTTTGTCTGTTCAGCCATGGTGGCTATCGCTGCTCATGCTAACTACCCAGTTCTTCTTCTGTTGAAACGTAAAACGCATCACTTCCTGTCTCCAGAGGGTTTCTCCCGGTAAAGACCTACCTGACCCCGGGTGTTGAGAGCAGCAGGTTGATCACTTCATACTCACGCATGTCGTTGTTTCTTGTGATGGCCGTGGCGGCTCGGGCGCGGGGACCCTGCTGGGTGAAGTGGTAGCCGAACTTGAGGATGCTGGAGTTGTTCTCCAACATGGAGGCAATCTCCATCTCCACCGAGTCTCCCAGCTTCTGCCTCTGTGGTGGGGAGGCAACAGGGCATCAACCATTTAAAAGAAAGTGACACCGACTCAGATGTTAAAGTAAAATGGAGTCATGTATTAAGTGATTGTCTAACATAACGGGACAGCTTTACAGGCCTTTTCTTTCTTTGGTTAAATCATAATTAGGCTAAAAAGTCCAAATACTATGAATACAACTGCATCCATACATCCCATAATGCTGAAGTGTATCAGTAGCCCAGGTTGTCGTTGTGTGTTTCTCACCTGGTTGTCGATCTTCAGCTCCATCAGCGTGGCGTTGCTGGCCATCGCTTTGACCACGGCCATCATGCCCTCCGCAGTGATGAAGTTGGACTCGATGTTAAGACTCTGCAGACTGGTGTTCTCCTGCAGCATCTCAGCACAGGCCTGGGAAACACATCACAATATCTTTTATATAACCCCACAATTGTTTATATTCTACTTTGTTTTATTGTTCATATGATTTCTCCTGCTTTAGTGTTTTTTTCATGTTTTATTTTTCATCTTATATTCTGCTTGTCTTTTTTACTGAATCCTTTTGCTGCTGCAATGACTGAATTTCCCACAGATATCAATAAAGTTTCATCTCATCTGATCGTCTTCTGTTCTGTTCAAGTCATAACATATGGCATATCTACAGTGTGTTACAGTACCATCAGTGCATATGTTTTCAGTCTGGGTGGTCCCAGTGGGAATCGAACCCCCAACCCTGGCAGTGTCACACATACAACAGGACATGGATAGCACAGATGAAGAAATCTCACTCCTCTCCTGCTGCAGAGGAAACGTGATGGACCACATTGTTCTACTCACATAGGCCACGGGGTCGTTGCTGCGGGTCGCAGCGATGCTCAGGAACTCCACATGAGAGTTTCCCTTCATCTCCTCAAAGAGCTCCTTCAGCGTTGGTATGGGAATGTCCTGCAGCACACAGAGAGGGAAATCACCTGTAAGAGCCTCGGTCCTCAACCGGGTGGCCTCGAGGCCCAAGAGCCTGCAGGTTTTCATCCCAACCAAACACTACAGCAGCTGGTTTCACCTCCTCTCTGGTCCATGGTGTGTTAACAAGGGAAATCAGCTGAAAACCTGCAGTCTCTCGGGTCGTGATGGTTGAGAACCACGTTGACAGAGCTTGTCGATAGCACAAACTAAAAGCCGTGTGGTTTTAGGAAGTGATCAGCAAATTCTTAAGAGTACAAAACGATGACAACCAACCAGAATGACTTTATTTGTCAGTGATTCTGCACAGGAAGAACAACAACTCTACTTTCAACATATTTGAGGCTGGGAAGCAGCTGTTGTGGCTCCTACCCTCCCACCATGTACACAACACAAAGAAGCACCTTCTACTCTCAGCGTTGCTTCACCTTGATGCCACAGTTGCTATTTGGTTAGCAGTGTTAGCATCTTCTCCTCCCCCGAGCCACAGGGTGCCTCTAACATGCCCTTGAACTGACCTTGATGTTGTTGAGGTTGACTTCTGTCAGGCCGCTGTCGTTGTTGTGGATTCTGTCCAGGGTCTCCTCCACGTTGGTGGGGTTGGGGGGCTCTTCTGGGAAGATCTTGAATGGATCTGGTTTTACGACACCTAAAGACAAACACAGGATCATCTCTTATGGCGGTGTGGTAAAAATATTATATTGATGCAGATGAAAAACTTAGACAGCACCAATGCATTGTAGCTTTCCTCTGAATGCAAAAAGACTTTAAAAACTTTTTCCAAGAGAGAATCCACTTTTCTTCAAGACATCACTTTTGGAGCCAATATCAATTTTGTAAAAAGCAATGTTACATGCTGCTCAGTCAATATTTAAACATATATAATAATATAAGTTATAAGATAATAACATCACTAATAACCCACAGAGGGATTTACTTTCATTGAAGGATAAACTCAAACTTTGGAATGAAACTCTTCAGTTTGTATTTGGACTGAGAGTGATACGTACTGTTGATGCCCTCTGTGTTGGCGATGGTGCCGGTGGTGCCCAGGGCATCGTAGTACTGCTTGTTGCTCATCAGCGTGTACATGCCAAGGATCGCTGCAACCACGAGGAAATGAAAGACAACTTATCATCTCTAATAATAATAATAATAACTTTTATTTCAGAGCGGCTTACAAGGTACCCAAGGCACTTGAAGAGAGAAGAACTAGATAAGGTGAAAAACAAAAAAACAACTAGGCTAACAAGTAGGAAGACAAAAAGGCAAAAAAGCAGAGGGCCACAGTTCAGCAGCTGGGTCCAAAGGCCTGGCTGGAGAGGAAGGTCTTCAGCCGCTGTTTAAAAGCTTCAGTGGACCCAGCATTGAGGATCTCCACGGGGAGATCTGGGATATTTGAGTTGCATCGTCCTCTTGCACTGTGAGGTCCCGTTGTGCCTGTACCACGTTTGTCAGTATATATACAGTATATTCCATCTGAGCTGGTGATATGAAAGAATAATACTGCGACTTTTTCCTTCCTTCAGTAAAACAAAGAGAGCCCAGGCTAGGTATTCCCTGGTGTTGAGTGTGTCTACTGTGTCTGTTTGACCAGATAAGGATATTGTTGCTGTGCTGGTCCTAATCTCTCCGCCTGCAGGCCCCTGACGATGTAACGACACAGCACATTTATACAGCTAGTTATTCTCTAGACGGGTCACACAATGTAATGATCCTCCATGTTGCTCCTGTGGTCCAGGACAGTCCAGTCAGTATGTATGAACATGAACAACTCCCAGCCGGAGCCAGAAACCAGAGAACCAAGACTTGTGATGTGTGACGTGATCAGGTAGAAGGTTTGAAGCTAGAATGGGTTTGGAAACATGAACGTAGACTGGTAACGTTAAAATGGAGGGTTTTATTTGTGGTGCATGGATGAGGAAACATGTTCCCCTCTCTCTCTCTCTCTCTCTCTCTCTCTCTCTCTCTCTCTCTCTCTCTCTCTCTCTGGGCGTGTAGAGTTGCTGTTGCAGAGCATTGAGTTCAAACTGTGTGAATTAGCTCAGCTGAGCACAAACCTCCACCAACGCTGAACAATTCTCCAAACACTCATAATTCTTATCACTTAAATTGATTTATTGACCCTGGGAACACTTGGGATTTGGAATCAAGTTAGTTTGTTAGTTTCATAGTTATGGATAAAACCTGGCCTGAGGTCTGTCTGTCCAGCAGATTTCTTGGAAATGTGTCTGAGATACCCTGCTGACAGACAGACAGACAAACTAACTATCAGGGGAGAAAACAAAACCACAGAGGTAAATATATATATATATATATATATGTTGACAGTTTTCTCCTGTTGTTACCGGTCATGACCAGCAGGAGGCAGAACTGCCAGTCCCTTTCTCCACTAAACTGTGTCACACAGCGGTCACACGCCAACTGCTGTGACAGCACCCACCACCCCCACCCACCACCCACCACCCCCACCCCCTGACCCGGTGTAGGGAACCATGGGAAGGGCCTTGTGAGGAGAGGGAGGCCGGGGAGACAGCTGCCTGCTCGGGGTGGGTTGGGGTGGGGGGGGACGTTACAGCCTCACATCACCCAGCACAACCCTGAGAATAACCCACAGTAGCTTTACCCTGCAAACTAGACTACCAATAACTAAAATGACCAAAATAGCGAAGGTATTAATACCGTGAGGAAAAAGGTGGCAATTAAGTCTCCATGGCGACCCGCTACCCCGCTCTCTCTCTCGGGCCCCATGGAGCCGGCCAGCCAGGCTATTGTGGACTCATCCCCACTTAGTCCATTTGCCAAAAAGCCCAAACAAAAGACTGACAGAGGCTAACCAAGGTTTAATCCTCATCTGGACTCCCTCCAGGGTTAAAACGGTGGTCTCACTGACAGGCTCTCCCTTTCCGGATGCCTGCCTGCCTCGTTGGCCCGGTGGAGGAGGAGCGTGGCCGGGCGTCCGGGCCGATCCAACGGGGTCACGGGCCACAAAGGAGATGTATTGTGTTGTTCTCTATCACACCTGCTCAGGACCCAGATCAGTTAGGGCACTATGACTCTGACCCTTACCGTCCTACTATGGTTGGATCATCTGTTGCACTCTGGATCAGACCCTTAGCTACATTTATTTAATGTTGTTATGGTAAAATGAGACTTCTTCAGGTTCTGGGGAATCACCAGGATCTCCAACAGGCTCCAAACTGGTTTTACAATTACTGGTTGTAGATTTCAAGCCTCAAGAAACACAAGCACACATGAAAAACAGTGTCTTGTCTATCTGCGAACACAGCGCTTTTCCTCTTGTTGGCTTAAATTGATACGGTATCTTTGCCCAACAGCCGACGTTCTGCCCCCCCCACCCTCCCAACCCGTCCCCCGTCCACCCTTCCTCCAGAGGCCTGTGGCCAAGCTTATTTATTTCTGTGTTGCTGAGCGTGGGGAATTGGACCCCAACCACGCCATGCTCCGCATTGCATGTCTCACCATGTCTGCTAGGCCAGGACTGGGTCGCGGTAAGAGAGACAATATGGAGCTAACAGCAGATACACACTAGCTCTGCATAGTAGAACTATGTGGGTCACTCAGGACACACTACGCTAGTGTGTGTCATAGTGGGTGAATCTGCTGTGACACAATAGGCTCACAGCATGGGGACAACCTACAGATGACATGGTCTGCATCACACCACTAACACCAGCCAGTGTCACAGCAGTGATGCTCGTTAGGGTGGTGAGACGCAGAGAGAATCTGGTCAGATGTTTTATATTTCTGGTACTTCTATAACTTGATTTATCCAGGGAGAGTCGACTGAGCACGCCTGCTGGTCTTCAGCAACCACCCACTACTAGATACTGTCATTTCAGCAACAATGTTGCTGAAATGTAGCAATTTGTTTGGCATGTTTGCTCATCAGAGTTGCCCAAAAGGTTGCCCTGTAACTGACATCATAAGGGGTCAGGGGTCAACATCAACATCGCTCTTCATCATGATAAAGACATGTGGCTACATCATAGAGGATAAAGACTCTGTCACAAAGGGATGACATCACAATGGAGCAAAGTTAATAGTTACTAATACTACTACTACTACTACTAATACTGCTACTACTACTACTGCTATTACTACTACTGCTACTATTACTACTGCTACTGCTACTGCTACTGCTACTACTGCTACCACTACCACTACCACCACTACTACTACTACTACCACTACTACTACTACTACTACTCTTAGTTAAAGGTTCCTTCGTGGCTCTCTAACCTGCGATGTCACACATCTCGGCGTCGGTGGCGTTCTTCAGAGCTTCCTCCAGCTCCGGCTCCAGGGTGATCTGCTCGTGCACGGGGATCTGGCCCGTGGTCTTGGCCACAAAGGTCTTTCCTAGTGACAGAGAGAGAGAGAGAGAGAGAGAGAGAGAGAGAGCGAGATGAAGGAAAGGAAGGCAAGAGAGGTAAATAAAGGATTGTGGGTAACACAGAAAGTAATCAAAGCTCCAATTACACTGCTGTGATGAACGACTACATGAAGCTGCTGACTCCCTCTGTACGCTAGATGATGTGACGTCTGCTAACTAAACTTCCCCAGGTAACATTTCACAGGGACCAGGAGGTTTTCCAGTCTGGATTCTTATTTAATGACTAAGCTCTTCAAGGAAAAGCGAGTCAGTACATTTGTGTGTGTTGTGGTGAAAGCTCTGTTCGGATCATGTTTCCCAAAACAGCAGTGATCCAGGGCTTATCGCGGATTTGTGGACCAACTCTAATAAAGTCAGTTTTCCACTGTAGCCTAGTTTGTGCTTTTTCATCTTTTTTACTGCGCTTGTGTTATTCATTTCCACTGTTGTGAATCCCAGAAATCAGAGATAGCTTGTTGGTGTGTCTGTTGTATTATTGATTTGCAGTTATTAAATTTGTTGCACGAGCCACAGACTGCTTAAGCCAAGTCATTTCCTGGCGTAGGCTTGGATCCGTCTGCCCACGGGAACGAAATGGAAATGGCAACAAAACCAGGGAGGCAGAAACCCCCCACACACCTGGAAGGAAAAGCAGGCGCTCCTGTGCAGCGGTGCATTGCAGAGTACTATTGTAGCCTGCCACTGCCCACGCTGAGCTAGCATGGCTACAGAGCTGTACCGCGCTATCAGAGGACCAGGCAATAGAGGAGTATGGAGATTCTGCATGGAGACTGCAGCAGTGTTTCAAAACTCAAAGTCAGATGACGTGTGGTGGACACGAACAATGTGAAGATTAAGACGTTCCTCCACCATGAAAGGATCATGTGACAGGGCAGGAAACTGACACGCCTTTTTCACGTGTTCGTCACATGAAACGGTTAGCGAAGGGTCAAGGGTAGGCAAGTAAAACATTAAAGTTAAGGTGAGGGTAAGTTTGGGCTCAGTTAAATAAGGAAATGTTTAGCTTGAAATGAAAACACCCGTCAGGCCTCCATCGGGTCACCAGGTCAACCTCCACCCCTGACCACACCCATCCCTTCAATATCACACTACTGACATGTGATCTGTTCACAATGGAGAAACCTTTCAATCATTTCACAATATTTCATGAGACCAGGATGTGTAAGCATCCTACACATCCAGTAATACTACAAGTATACCTCAACTGTACTCATACAGTACTATAGTACTATACCGCCAGGTGTTGAGAGAGATCACAAAGCTGGACAGTCTAGCGGTACAGAGTTTAGTATTGGACAATGTCTAATTCTAGGTTTCATTTTCTATTTGAAAATGTACATTTCATACATTTCATTGTACATTTCATCATGTCCTGACGTCTGCACCCATGCATGCAAGTGTACAGAAAAAAATCTATTTACTGATTTATTGTGATTTAGTGTGTATTTATCTTTAAAGTGTTTATTTGTCTTATTCAAGTGATCCGCCTAATTTGAAGATATTTTTACCAGAAAATTCTTTGCTTTGATACCAATTAATACACACTGTTAAGGTGTATTTTTACATGTAATAAAAGCTGAAGACTGAATACACTAGATACATGTTTTCCAGTGTGTACTGTTCAGGTCTGCCCCACCTTTCTTCTCCCCAGTGAAGGGCACCAGGTCGTCCCGGCCCTCGTGCTCCAGGGCCTCCTTCTCCAGGTGGTCCAGCAGGGCGTCGCGGTCGAACGGCCCCGTTGGGTTCTTCTTGGTGTGGTCACGCTGACGCAAACCGGCTGGCAGCATGGCATTCTGGGAGAACAGGGAGGTCAAAGGACATGTTGGTGGGAGAGTCAAGGCTTGGATCATTCTGGTTTCGTTCCAAAATAAGATCCAGCATGTGAAAGAAACCTTTAAACTTAGTGGTTGATAGCACAGATCTAGAGGATAGAGGGTCACTTCAGTCCTGGTTGACAAATTGATCCTACTCCATATTTTAGACAAACTGAATGATTAACTCTTTCCAAAATGGATATACAGCATTTTGTAAATGAACTCTTCAATTATTAGCCTTTAACCAGATGGGTGGGGTTACACCACCTGGACAGCTCAGATGCTCTCAGGTAAGTTGTCAATCACAGGAAATAAATCCAATTTATCAATCAAATGAACACTTTCATTGCTAATCATTTCAAATGATTTTCCAATAGTATTTGACCCAGATCTTGTGTATTCCTACAGCAGGTTGAGGTTGCCAACTTCCACCAAGTAGTGACATCTTGTTTCCTGCTATGAATCAACATTTGGAGGGTTTCCAGTTCCCTCCACCTCCTCCCACCTCTCCAACCTGTCCCTGGTGGTTCAGCTCCTCGCCGGTGAAACATTTGAAATATAGTTTTGTATATTTGAACTTGTGGTGTGCTTGATTTGGTTTGCCGAACTCTTGAACTGCCTCCAGTCACATAAGATAATGTCATTCATCCAGTCTGCTTGCATGATATCAACATGGCTGACTCTTCTTCGGCACTTTGCGTCTGCGCAATAAGCAGCGTACATATTGCGCGGACGCAAAGTGCTGAAGAAGAGATCGAGGTGTCATCTTGGATTTCATTACAATGGAGATGTTGAGTATACCTGTCTTTAACAAAGTATAAAAGTTTATCTGTGCATAGGAGATGGAGCGCCACCCGCCGCCATGCAAGTAGACAAGTGAAGGATTAAGACATCTGGTTAGGGGAGTGAAACTCAACGTATTGGTTTCGTTTTCGGGCTTGCTGACTTTCGCGTGGTAAAAAGCCAATGGAGCAATACAGGACGCTATGGGAGAGGTAAACAGACATATGATGACAGACTCCCAAAGGGTCCTGGATCAGTGTTTTACATTGGATAACTTTCTTTTCAACACTGCCAGTATATTTGTGGATTTGTATTTTAAGAATTGATTGAATGGATCACAAATGTCAGACCGGGGTCGTGCTGCACTCAACAGCGTGGGGCGTTGGAGAAAGCGATCAGAAATCTGACAAACCAGGCTCTCCTCTGTACCTCGGGGTCCATCTCCAGCAGCTCATTCTCCAGCTTGTCCAGCTCCTCGGGGCTGAGGCCCTTGAGGATGGCATCCTCGTCGATGTCCCTTGGGTCCGACATGGCTCCTGAGGCTCCGGCTCACAAACACATACACTCACTCATACACACTGCTACACACACCCCTGGGCGAGAGAGGACGCTGTGTGTGTGGAGAGAGAGAGAGAGAGAGAGAGAGAGAGAGAGAGAGAGAGGTTTAATTGGACTGGTTTGACCCAGACAGTATGAGTTGAGGTTTGCTACGGTGTCTGGTGAGGGACATTCCTACTCATTCATCATTACAGGATGTGACTGAATCTTCACCCGACTTTGGTAACTATTGAAAGATTCCACCTTGATAAACTCAAATTTTCTTCACATCTTTAAATTTGTTCTCTCTTGTTTTTATCGGTTAATGTCGTTTTGTTTTTAGTTTTTAGTGATTTACAAATACTCCTGACTTGATTTGATCATCTTTAACCTAGGCCAATTGAATTGAGATTTATTGCATGGCTTTAACTTGCAGCCAATGGGTTCCCCTAGTTTCTCATGTCTAGAACCTCTGAGTAGATATGGGTTCAGCAAGGTTTTGTTCCAGGAACCCGTCTGAGGAGGTTTCTATCGTTTATACTGTATTGAAACGTCTGATCACAATAGCCATTTATTAATCATGCTATATTTGTTTGTCTGGGCTTCTAGTGAATGAAACAGTATACATTCATCCTGTCCTTATTTTACTCGGGGACCCCCTGCAGCCCTCTCAAGGCCCCCTGGGGGGCCGCTGTCCTTGCCAACCGGTTTCGTGATCTCCAATGAAGCTTATCGGCTCCCCTAACCCCGAGCGCTGCAATAACGCCACGATAATAATAGATGCATTTCCAATAATAAATCCACAATACTCCGGAGAGCCGGCACCGATCTGCAGGTCATATTCCCCCGCGGTTACATAAGCTCCATTTTCACCGTAAAGCAGAAGAGAGGCGAACAACCGCCCACTGATGCCCTGCAGTTTCAAAGGGGGTAGAAGTGGAGAAAGAGAAAGAGTGAGTTCTTCTATTCTTAGCGAAGGGTTTAGAGTTACCGAGCTGGAGAGTGCCATCCCTTATTTATCATCGACGGACACTCATACAGTGCACGGACCCACCCAGACCTGCCTACACCCACTGATGGAAACACACACACAGAAAAACACAAGGCGCTTCATGATCTGATCAAGACGACTGAGTTGAAACACTCAGCAGATGCCCGGGGCACGCCGCTGCACAAAACCTGGGCACTCAACCTAGGAAATACCACAGCGATGGCATATGTACACCTCGGGGCAAAACTGTTCACTCACTGTATGAGTAATGCAGCTATCGGGTTTGAGGTCAAACATTTTCATGTTCAGTCCAAACTCCATGCTGGCTGAGCCCGTCTAGCAAATCCACTACAATTCAAGTCAGGAGGCGTACTTTCATTTAACTGGTCCACTTGTATGATGCCGACAGTTTACATGGTTCTGCAGTGCGGATAAGAGTTCGAACCTCTAGCAGATAACTTTCTGTATTTCCAGTGTGTTCACAATTTTGTATTTGATTGAATTGAAGGGGTACTGAATGATCTACGACCTCTATCAGCCCCCGACTGGCAGCCAGCAGGAATTGCAACAACACTGATAGAACTTACACAAGTCTCTGGCACAGCCCCTCTTCCCCTTGACGTAAGGTGGCCTGTGATTGACAAAATAAAGTCACATTTTCACAACGTGGAGGAGTAAGCTGGCTAACTAGAGCAGAGAACCAGCAGAAACATGAACAGGTAATAAATCACCAAGTCATCGCTAAATACTGCAGTAATACAACTGCTTGAGAACGAGGCTTTGTAGCTTCGTAGCTTAAATGTGGTGCGACGCCGGTCACTCGCTCTCAGCACCGTCCTCCATCGATGAGCAGAATGTCAGTAGGTGGAGAGGGGGAAGTTACGGGTTGAAAATGAGTTTTGAAGAGAAGTTATCGGTATTGATGCAGATGTATTATGGTCATAATACATAACGTTACTGATTGCCCCCTGTAGTGTAGAACTGAACCAACACAACACTCTGTTTGTGTGGCGTCGTGTCCCTGTGGTGTCAACAGATCGAGTTCCTGTAAGGTCTTTCAGATTATCAGGTCATGACAACCACAACCAGGCGGTCAGGTCTCCTTGACAACAGCGCAGAAGATCGGTTACCACGGAAACCACCCCTGATTCTTAATGGCCTTGCTGGTCCGGCAGAACGCCCGATAGATGTCGGTCCATGAGTTCACCTCCACCAATCATTCTACCTCGTAATGAACTGATACTATAAGGCATGAAGTTATTCTATTCTATTCTATTCTATTCTATTCTATTCTCTTCTATTCTATTCTATTCTATTCTTTTCTGTTTGTTAAGACACAAACAACGTGCCCTTAACCATGTTGCCCAACCTTGTTCCTGTCATGGTCACTCCTGTGTGCTTTGTATTCCTTGATCAGGTTACACTGTAAAACTTTATTAGAGGACACACACACACACACACACACACACACACACACACACACACACACACACACACACACACACACGAAACACAGACACACTTATACACACAGACCTTGTGATCTCTGCTGCAGTAGCTGCTTTTTGTTTTGCCTGTTTTAGTGAGTATTCCCTGTCTGGTCAATCAAACAGCTCGTCCAGGATATCAGAGAACTGCTGTACAAAATGATACTGACATTCATGTTCCTGCAAAATTTCAATTTTAGTGTTTCTGTGTGAATAAAGAGCTGCAGCAGGTTTGCTCTGAGGTTGGAGGAGCGGGAATGTGAGCAAAAAGTCAATAGAAAGCGCTCTGCCTTCGCTCAAACTACCGCCAAGCTGCCCTTGAGCAAGGCACTCAAACGCTCCAGCGCCATTCGAACAGTGGAGTGACTGGACCCTTCCCTGGTAGAGCCATGTAAGCCTGCTGCCCTGCCGGCTCCTCGGCCACGCCGCGCTGCTCTAATGCGTAAAGCCGGTGACACAAACACTGGATCACAACGTTGAGGGTCGAGGAAGATGGAGGAGATTAGAGGAGGAGGAGGAGGAAACACCTCGACTCAGTCAGTTTACAATGGATGTCTCAAGTCTATTTTATATATATATATCAGTATAATAGTAGAAACAGTAAATATAAGTTGGTTTAGTGGTGTAGTAGTAGCGATCATCCACCCTGCAGAAGTGTCTCTATGGGATCAATAAAACGTCACATTAAGTTATTGTTTTATAGTAAACAATTCATGTTTTATTAGAATTGATTTATTCTCTATTTTATTGTAAAGATTAAATAGAAACTAATGAATGAATACTATTCAGGAAATCTATTTGTTTTGATGTCCGACTCTCCAATAGTTTACCTTTTTTACTACTGTGGCTCCAGCACACGGACCATGAAGGCTGTCAATCAGAGATAACGAGAGTCATCATTAACTATTAGAACAAATCATTGATCTATGTAATAGATTATTGTTGTTTTAGACTTGATACAGAATCAATACAGGTCCTCAGTCTGGTTGTACGTATGATTTGAACCAACCAACCTGGAGTTAGACCGATACATCAGTTTGCTAACACTGAAAGAGTCTCATGTGGTTTCAGTGGAGAGTTTTAGTGTCCTTTTCCTTTCCCATCCTGATATTTATGGCATGAAAATGGACAAATTTAGAGATACTGAATATCGGCACAGAATATCAGCCATCTGCAGCTTCAGTCCTCCTCCTATCAGCCCTCAGAAACAGATACCAGTCGAGCCCTAACCCCGCCCACCGTCTTTCTGACCTAGTGTCTGACCTGCTTTTGAAAGACGTCAGTTCCCCGCGGGGGTCCGTCCAACAGGCTCTGGTGGTTTTCCTGCTGCCGAGCCTTTGAGCCGTGGTTATTGTTCCTACAAGCACATGGCTGTTTTATGACACTTTGGCTCAGAGTGTGAGCTCAACTGTGCAGCGACGGCCAATTAATGAACGCTGCAGGTCCACATAATACTTTACAGATACAGTTTTAGAAAGGGATTACCGAGGTGGATATAGCTGTGCAGTGACAAGAGCCAAGGACAGCACACTTCCTGTTTTGTTGTTGTGTGCAGAAGATCTAAATACAAATCCAGACTTTACCTCGATACGTTACAAATCCCGGGGGGTGCTGGGATCTCACTAGCAGTAACAAGACACAGCATAGTAAGAACGATATAAAGGAACAGTAGAAACGTGACACTCTGGCAAGTTGATGAATTCACAGACTGACATATTTCACAGTGATACTTTAAATACATAGAACAACAACAACAACAACAACTATCAAACCACCTACAGGAAGATAATCGGCCAGGAGATCAAACGAGTTTTCACTTGTTGTGACATTTAATTTAGCATGCTGAGTAGTGAGGAAAGCTCAGACCGCAGAAACAGACTGGACGTGTGTGAATGTGCATCTGTCGGCAGAACTCCCAGTGGGGTTTCTATATGGACCAAAACAGACCTGGCCACCGCCGGCTGGCCACCGCCGGCCCCGGACGTTTCTTTTCCAGTCCAAATTTCAAGTATCTTCTGCACCTGGGCTGCTCTCTATAGAGACTCTCTCTAGGGACAGATAGTCCTTTCAACAAGTTGACACAATACTAACCTGTCACTACTCAGAGTTTAGCCTGGTTTAGTTCATGTCTGATTTCTATTGTTTATCTTATCGGCTTGTATTCATGATGGCTGTATTGTCTGTAAAGCACTTCAGCTCCGTTCACACTGCAGCTGAGAGTGTCCCAATTCAGATGTGATGTTTTTTAATCAGTGTGAACAGCAAAAAGCTTCATAGGGTCTTCATAGCGGCTTGGATATGTGGTACAAAACTGGATCCAGAGGCATGCGACATACATGCAACTTGTATTTGAACGCTCAAATCAGAATTGGTCGGTGTCGGTGTCATTCATCTGAGATCATTGAGGCATCACAGCAGCTTGGCTGAGCAGCGTTAGCACGAAGGACAACAACAACAACAATGGAGGGAAAGCAAAATAACGACTCTGGGGAGACAGTCAACACTCCAAGGCACGTACCGAAACTGAGACGCGTTCAAAACAATGTTGAGTTAGCTGGTAAAGAGCGTGAGACCTGTACGTCTTTTGTCTTGTTACTCTGGTCAGGTGTCTTTTCATCACTGTCACTTCATATTAGGATCACATGTGGGTTACATCCTTGAACAGTCACCCAAAGAAATCACATTTGAGCAGAAATTCAGAATTGATCATCATCAACTATTCACTTCTGGCTATCAGACGGATTGAGCATCGAAGCGTCATCAACGATGTCAATCAAAATGAATCTGTCAGCAGGATGTCCAATAGGAACTAAGAGCTGCCTAACTGCCCCCCCTCTGCAGAGTGATCATCAGCCTTATACTGGTTGAAGTCCTACGAGGTGCATGCAGGAGGATGTGTTGGACGTGTTGCTTAAAGTATTCAGGTTTCCCTTTGGTTTGCTTCACTAAATGTCAGACGTTTGAAGAACAGACCGACTTCAGTTCTTGGTTTCGCTGCAGGGATCCGTGGATTAAAGAGGGAAAAACCCATTTATCACATTATTGGCTGCATGTGAGTTTGTATGTATGTTTTGCCATCCGAGTGTCTGGAGAAAACTAGGAACTCTGATGGAACTTTGATTGGCGAAAGGCCACGACAAGGGTTTAGATTTCATATTAATAAAGGTTATACCCAGAAATGGTCTTTATTAAAATACTGTCATGTTTCTCACTCGGTTACAGCTTCCTGGTTTTGTTGGGCAGACGTTGTGTTTGCTGCCAGGCGTGGAGAGGCTTTTACAGAAGGAGTCCAAAGTGACCAGGCAGAGTCGCCCACAACATTTCTCACCATTTGCGGGTCGCCGTCTCCACGACTTACCGCCCAAGTGTAAAATTCCAAATCAGCCCCCAGCTTAATTTTAGCTTCACAAGTCAGCTCCCTCCAGCGGTGTAAATCTCCCCCGGCTTGGGTTGCACCTTCACCCATTTTGAGGCCTAAGAACAACTTGTCTGACAAGATTGAATAAGTTGCCCGCCACTGAACCGGACAGAGAAGGTTTAGCAGAGAACCTGCACGACTGACGATATGAATTCACATTTCGTGAGGCTTTTTGGACACTGCCGCACAACATTCAACAAGTAGAAAACAACTGTGAGCAAAGTGATAACAGGTGGCAGATCTCCACCAAAGAGGCTGATTCTCTCAAACATGCTTTCCTGACTCTGTTCAGCTGAATGTGCTGAACCTGCAGGACGTCACATCTACAGCAGGAGCAAAACGTCTCTTTGGCATCAATAAGACGGCTTGATCCAGCGACACAAATGTCAGGCGTTCCAGTATGTTATCTGGTGGTGGTGTAACAGCTTTCCTAATTCTGCTGCCCCCTGAGACAACATCTAAAAATTAACTAATTAACGGTGATGGGCAGCGATTGGCTGACTGAACCCTCAACATACCGGCTGCCAGACAGCTTCATCTGAGTGACCATGCAGGCTGTCGCTCTGCAGGAAAACAACAACAACAACCTCCCACAGAACAGTTTAACAGTTTTCAGACTGAAAGCATCACATCAGCAACAAGTCAGCCAGAGACACGAGTACGACCTCCAGACATGAGACCGACATCAAGTTGATTCACCCTCGTCTCATCCACCCAGCCACTCTGCCACCTCTCACACTCACAGAGGCACATTTGAGGAAATGTAGCCCCCAAACAGGCAACCCAGCGGGAACGATTAAAGAGTAGGTCACCCCCACCACCCCCCCCCCCCCCACCCCGCCAAGCTGAGAGAGACAGGGAAGCAACCTCCCACCTACCTTCACAGAGGCGCAGTGCTGGAGCCCCTCGGCAAGGCAGAGCCTGCAGTCAGAACCAGAGAAAGTCCTTTCTCTTTTTTCTGTCCCCCTCCTCTCACCGGTTTGGTCTCTCTCTCTCCCTCCCCTCCTCTCTCTCTCTCTCTCTAGCTCGCTCTACCTCTCTCTCTCTCTCTCTCTGCCAGGCGTCAGGGCTGCTATGCTGAGACAGGGATACTAGCGGCACTTTGAGAGGTCAGCATTTTATTATTTTGGCTTTGCTGGAGTGAGTCACGGGGAGAGAGGGACGGGGCACGAACCCACATCTCATCAGTCACCCAGTTAGAACCTGGTGAGATGCAGGCGGGGTGACACCTAGTGGACATCCTTCACCCATCAGGAAACAGGGGCTTCGATCCAGAAACCATCTTGCTTCCTTCCGAGAAACCGCCTCCAATTTAAATTCAATTTAGTCCCAAATTGCCCAATCCCTCCGTATCGATAAACTCCTGTACTATTGATTCCTCTCCTCGACGTCGAGAGGCTGCTGCTCAGCTGGACGCTGTTTGTCCAGACACAACAGACGTCTGGGCCTTTTGGAGTGACTGTGATTGCAAACAACGACGTATTTCAACATTGAGACGCTCGACTAATGCTGCATGTCGTCTTTTCCCCAGGAGTCAATAAGGGAACCGATAAAGAATCAAATGGCATTGGAACCAGTAGATACAGTATCAATACTGTATACTGTATATCAGTTATTACCTGTAACGTTCATTCAGACACACTGAGAGCAGGTGCCCTCTGTGCTGAATGTACTCATAAAATACAACTACAAAATAAAAGGGAAAATAAGTTTTACAAAATAAAAACAAATAAACAAAATAAAATAAAAGACAAAGAATAAAATGAATTCAAGCTAATGAGTTCAAGCTAATCAGTTTATTTACAGTAATTTTTAATTCATTTAGTTTAATGTAACACTCAGTAGATAAGAACAATAGAAATTATTCTACCCACAATAATAATCAATCAACTTAAATGTGTTTCCAATATTAGTTTTAGTTTATTTATCGTTCTTCCAGTCGTAGGGATCACTTGGTATCACTTGATGTCTCATTGTAGTGAAACTAGACAGACAGACTAGACTAATCTATTGTTGGCCAGTAGAAAACGTCATGAACGGATTCTCTTCCCGTTTCAGCTGAAGCTCCTCCCTCTCTCCGTCGTCCTCTGACCTCACCCTCCACACCTGCCTCGTTCCTTTCACCGCTTCCTTCCCTTTCAAAAGTTTCATCTTTCTTTTCCTCTTATCATTCTCAATCAAAACCTTGTCGTTCACTCCCTGCGATATTTTTGCTTTTTTTGCCAACAATCTGCTGCTTTTCCTTCCAAATCCTCTTTTTCTACATCATCCCTCGGTGTCAGAAACATCCCTTCTCTCCATTATTACCAGGGACGTGATGAAGATCCTCTCGTTAACTTATTACAGGTTTTCCACGTCCAATCCCCTTTTATCTTAGAAACAGGGCAGATCTCAGGTCTGTCTCATCCTGTGATCTCCTCCATCTGAAATGTTCCTCCTAAAACCCGAGGAGCAACGAGGAGACGACAGAGAGACTTGATGAGATCAATGTGAAGATGCTACCATGTCATATATATAATGGTAACCAGCTCCTACTGTATGGCTGCTGGCCTCGTGGCTTCAACAGGAAAATGCAGCAGTGTTGAGTTTTCTTTCTCTGATCTCATGGTCTCATATTCAGGAGATGAATTTCAGATCATTTGGAGATCTGTTGTTGTGATCTGTTGTTGTGATCAGCGGGAGATCAACATGATCTGATATGTGGTTGCTTCTCTTGATTTGAGAAACAGGAGAAAATAGCTTTAGTCTCATCTTAGTGTTAAAAATAAATAAAAGGTATAATATGAGATCTCTTCTTGGATTTTGATCTCCTATGGGAAGAACTTTAGGTTCCAAACTCCTTTTCTCCTCACCTCTCCTTTACTTCGAAAGGAAGAGAAAGAGAGAAAGAGAGAAAGAGAGAGAGAGAGAGAGAGAGAGAGAGAACTCATTCACCTCGTCATTTATTGTTGTCTTGCTGTAAAATAGACTCCATCAGAATAGATGTAGCTGAAGCCCACTAAACACATTTCTTTGTTGTGTGAGGAAGTATATTCATACGGTCATCAGATTTACACCTAATATTTCAATGTTTATCATTTTAGAACCATGACACCATGGTGCAGATGAAGCCTTCCTTCATAAACCCTGACCTTATTGCACACTGCCATCTTACACTTCAATACTGTATTTTATATTGTATTATTTGCAGAGCCTATTCGGGTACAGGTACCAGCTGTTAGCCTGAAAACCTTCCTGCTACCACTAGATGGCAGCAGATAGACGTGCTACCAGGCCCTGAAGGCTGTGGCTCACTGGAGTTCTTATGAAATCGTTGCTCTGAAATAGGCAACTCTATGTTTTGCCTCTGCAATGCCCTCCAGAATTTGGCACCCTTGGTAAAAATGAGCTAAAGGGTTGCAGGAGATAAACAACACATGTAATGAGTGATAATAGTGGGCTCAGAATTGGAAAAAATCTATCTTGTTCAAAATTAATTGTCATAAAAATGTATTTATATCTAAATTGTTGTCAGAATTCCACTTATATTCAACATGAACACTTCAAGTATGGCTCATCCTCACACTGGTGGTATGAGATGCTCTCAGGCCTGACTCTCCGTCTGCCCTCTGAACACTTTACCAAATGATTTGAGAAAAGGAAGCCAATGCACTCTGTGTGTTATGTTTCTGTGGCTACCCTACATGTCTTCATCTATATCAACATGTCATCAGTGCCTTGGCTTCCTTTTCTAGCTAGGTAGGTACTTTATTAATCCCCAGGGGGAAATTTCTTCTTTCTCAAGTATTATCCTTTGACTCCAGACTTTAATTTGGAGAAGCATGAAGCAAGGATGCACTTTATCTCCTCCAAGTACCAAATGATGCTTGGACAATAATGATTGATAATAAAAAAATACCAACTCAACATTACATGAAATAAAGTTTGATCTTAACTAGGCTGGTTTCATTTCATTATTTTCTTCGGTTTCCACCCATGTTCACATGTTCGTCATGGCAGACTCTTTTGTTTACTTCCACGCCTATGGCACCTTACACCTACAATGCATCTCTGTGAGGCCCAAGACACCAGTCAGGTCACATAGCTGGGATAGTGGTGGTGATGTATGGTAAAGCTGCCCAACTGCATTCAGGTCATTTTATCAAGATGAGTTTCTTTCTTGTGAATGCACCGTACATACCAGCAACGACAACAAACACAAGCCTACTGAAACCTGACATTCGTTTATTTTCATTTTAACTTTCATGAGTGCAAAAAAACTTCACACTTTTTTGGGGGGTTTTGCCACCTCATCATTTCACGTATTCAGTTTCTCTATTTTTATTTTTTTCAGGTTCCTCTCTTCTGGTACGCCGTGCATGGCAAGAAACTTCTGCATCTGTTTCACATAATTCAATCATTCATATAACAGTCCACAGTAAAGTCTGTATCGGTTTATTGCAGCTTGTTAATCAAACTGATACTGGGCTGAAATATTGTTGTTCCCCCTCAAGGTCAGACTCCTCTCGCTCTCGTTTTCAGTTTGACACAAGTCGAAATCTGAAGTGAATTTGTTTGTTTGTGCTGATTCAAAACGAAGTTGATCAAAAACTCATGATTTTGTTCTTTTGGAATTACACAGGGGAAAATGTGTGTGTGTGAGTTTCCAGTTAAGTCTTTATGACTCAGTGACCAAATATGGAGTGGGAGGAAGTGGTCGTCAGCTGAGAGAGAGAGAGAGAGAGAGAGAGAGAGAGAGAGAGATGGTTACCCCAGGTTAACTGAACAGGAAGGCCACGGGACACCCCCCTTGTATTCAAACTGGAGTCCCCCCTGGGAACAAACCGACTACACACCATCTCTGACACCAAACCTTACTTCTCCTTTTGTTTGCCACTGAGAAAAGCCCAGTTGTTACATGCCCTGCCCAGACTGGCTATAAATTGATTTACTTTCCCCTTCTGCCCCCCCATTTTTACACATGACAACATTGCTTCTTCTCAAAAAACACCTACAAACTAGAAACTGGAAGTCATTCACCGGGACGTACCTGCTTCCTCATTCATGAAATGGGGAAATACGTCGATGGGATTTATCTAAATAGGAAACAGAAATGGAGCCGAGAAAAAGCATGGTGTACCGCTTCAGACCACTAGGGCCGCTCACCGGGCTGTTCATGACATGGAAATCCAGGAGACAAAAGGTCTTTGTTTCAGAGAGAATGAGGTCCATTCTCCTGCTTCTTCTTCTTTGTGTGTGTGTGTGTGTGTGTGTGTGTGTGTGTGTGTACAGTGTGTGTACAGTGTGATCACAGCAGGAGGACATTGGCCTTGTGTTGACAGCAAACACAAGCAGCGACAGGGTCCTTGCTGACTTCACCGCTCTGCCATGTTTGTGATGTCCCAGCAGAGCACCTTTCATCCTGCTTGGCACCGATATAAAACAAACCACATGAGAACATTCCCTGCTGTCAGACTTTACTATGCATCCTCAGGCCTGGCCCCGACCTGCCTGCCTGCGTGACCTGCCTGTAAAGTATGTGCTCTTTGGTATCAGAACAATGTCGCACAAGGTGTTGGCTCTGTTAATGAACACAAAACAAAAAAGACACTGTGGACTCACAGGCAGCTTTGTCCTTCATGGTTTGAGGAAGTACTTTGCTTACTCATCCAGTCCTAACCGATGGAAAAACCGGCGTGGGGGGGGTGGTTAAATTCAATACCCGCCATGGCTAGTTTCACCATTTCAATGATTAAGAGGATTGACTTGTTTGTGGCGGTTTAAAAAAGTGTAAAAGTAGTAAAGGTTAAGGTAACCGGTAACGGCTTCTCTCCGATAAGATACGGTATCTGATCTGGGTGCAGTACAACAGATACAGCATTCCGGGCAATCATTGGAGTCTCAGAGTCTCAGGGCTTGTGTACATGGTGGTTAGAGACTGGTTCTAGTAATAGTTCTCAGGAGCAGAAATAATCTTATTAACTGAATTAAATCATCATCAGTGGGCGGAGCCTAAGAACCAGATTTTCAGAATGCAATGTCGCTAACTGGCAAACTTGAATGGCAAAGAAGGAACTGGTCATTTCAAATATAGATCAAATGTAACTGTCTTATTTTTTCATTCATTCATGACCGTGGCGTTCAAGGTCTTGAAAGGTCAGCAGGCTAGCTAACTAGCTTACCTACTGTAGATAGCTATAGGCTAGTATGGCTAGTTCATACTGTGAAGGTCAGCTAGGCTAACTAGCTAACATAGATAACTTAGTATTTCTAGATTGTATTTTTCAGTTAGTAGCAAGAGCGCTCTGCATTAGTATTAGCTAGCTCCTCTCTTTTTCACTGGCTCCGGTCTGATGCCAGAAAAGCTGTAGTTCTTTGGCTCCGCCCACTGAGCTGCATGACATTATTTCAGCCTCAAGAGAAATGAGAAATGTTTACAGAACTAAGATTCCAGCGTGCACGACACCGTCCCATCCCATCTTCCTAACATGTTGAGGCAGCCTGCTGTCTGGCTTCATTCCCCTCCCATCACCTGTGATGTGGTGAAGCCCAGCACCTGCTGCAGGCACGGTGTGCTGCTTGATGTTAGCATGGGACTGCATGGCAACATCAAGGAGCTGGGTTTGTTTTATGTAGGAGTTGTGTATCATCAGGCTTTCCTTTTGATGAAATGTTTATTTTTAGATTCAACCAAGTTTAATTTGACTCAGTTTAATTTGACTCAACTGTTGAGTGTCCCTGGTAGAAATAAAGAGCCATCCAGCCATGAGATGTATATAATATATATGAGGTTTTGTTCCAAGATGAGATATCCAACATTTCAAAAGATAGCGCAAAATTAAAACAAAGGATGGTTCTTTTAGAAGGGTAGTTGGTAACTTAAGTGCTTGGTTGGATCAGACTACATCCCCTATATTTTAGACATATTGATTCACAAAAGGTAATGATATCTTTCTGTAGCAAGCTCACTACAACCGGGGCCGTGACAGACAGAGGCAGAGGCAGGAGTTGAGTCAACGGGCCAGCAGGCCACTTTATTTGCACGGCAATATAAATTCAGCCCGATCTTGACGGTCGCTCTCAGCGCCGTCTCCCTCTGTCCCGGCAGGTCAGCCACGGAGCACCAAAGCCGGCCAGTCCGCCAGGCTTCCAGGAGCATACCAGCTCCAAACCCGACTGGCCAGCTCTTCCAGGTCTGACCTCGGCTGCCCCCAGGAACAGGTCGGACGCCGCTGTTGGTTGCGCTGGCTCTCTCCACTGCATAGTCCGACTCGACTCCTCAGTCTCCTGTCGAGCTCAACCACTCACTCTCACACATGCACACACAGGTTAAAAGGACCCGGCTGAAATCGGCCTTAATTGGCTGCAGCCGGTACTGGATCCAGGAGAGAGTTGAGTCAGTGGACTGACTCTCCTGGATCCATCCTACACCTCACTCACACCCTCCCCCCAGTCTGCCACACTTTCCAAAATGGATGCACAAGGTTTTGAAAATAAACACTTCATATGGTCCTTAAAAGCTCAATAGATAGAGCGTGACACCAGAGTTAGGGGTTGATTTCCCACTAGGGCCACCGTCACCTTCACTGAAAGCTAACTGTTTGAAATTTAAGGACTTCAATACCCAGAAATCCTTCAGTCAGTAAACTGCACACAGCACGCTCATGTTTACCAACCCGGCCGGTCTGTGATGCTTCATACCAAAGGATACTAAAGAGATGACACAGGAAAAAGATCTAGCGTTGGTGAGTCCAGCTTTCTCTGGACGGAGCCGGTTCGGATTTCGCTCGTTAGTTTCCATTTGTCACTTCCTGTGGGCGGGGAAGTTTCCATGACCGACATCAGATTTCATTGAGGTAAACAGGGCGAATCTACGGTGTCTCAATTAGTGGGGATGGGATGCTCTTCTCTGTTGCAGCTCCACTTTGTGATTTAGGATAAGACTATTTTTACCTAAAACCTTGCCTAGTGCAGCTTTGAGTTATAGCATTTTTGAATAAAGCGTCACAATGCACTTTACAAACAATAAAATGGTGAACTAAACAATGCTGAATGAAAGTCAGTACTAAAACAGGGAGACATAGCATGTTAAGTCGTATCAGTAGGAGCCCAAAAGTGAACACGTGACCAATAAACCTGTCTGAGTGCTTGTGTTGCCTCTAACGCCTGATAAAGCTGAATGAGTGAAAAGCTGAATGGAGCCAGACAGGGGAAGCATGCGTGGCGTTCACGGTCACATGGCGGATCACATTTCCTTTGTCCCTGCAACCCCACAGGCTGCTTTGTCTGAGTGAGGGGGATCCGATTTCCCCTCCGCCTTTGATGCCTCCTCCTCCCACGCCTCCGCCCCTCCCCTCGCCATCCCTTCTTCCCTCTCCGCCTCCCCTCGCTGCCCCCTTTACCCCCCGACTCGGTCTTGCCCTCTGTTTGCGGGAAACCCGATACAAGGCTGCTGCTGCTGCACAGCTAAGCCCTCTCCACGGGCCTGAGTATGTCATCGTATGACTGCATATGGAGAAGCTTATCCAGGACGGGACAAGCTACAGGCTATCCGCTTTAATGTCCAAACATACTGTACCTAACGCAATGCCACTATTCACAGCCTGGATCTTTATTTTAGAGATGCTGATTGACGAACCTTTTTCTGAAAATAGATATACACAGTTTTAGAAATAAACACATCATAAAGTTCTGCATGGCTCAACGTGTACAGCATGGTAGTGACACTGCCAAAGGGTTTGATTCCTACTGGCGCCACCGGTGGAGATCTACGTCTTGCCATGGGCCTGAATATGCCCTTGTATGACTGCGTATGGAGAAATGCATCCAGGACACAATCTGCTGCAGGCCAGACCAAATCTGAACAAGTCGTCGGTCTTCAGCATCCTGCCAGGAGACATTTTTTTCGCAAAGCATAATATTTACATTCAGCATGTGACCTATATTTCCATATGGCCGTCTATGGGGGGATAATCCATCTTAACGATCGCGGGGGCACCTCCATCTAATTTATACTGCAAAACAACATGTGGTATGTAAAGCATCCCTTTGATTGCATTGTTGTGGGGGGCTTCTGCTCTCAGCGCTGTTAGGGGCCCCCGCCCTGCGAAGGACCGCCAGCCAGACTGCCGGGGTCAGGAGGCCTCTTCCCGCACATAGCCCCCCCCCCCCCCCACCCCCGGTATTGAGGGGTGCAACAAGAGCCCACCCTCCCACCCACGCCCCCCGCCCCCAAGCCAGCGTCCTTCCTCCAGCCAGGCTGATGTCAAGGCTGTGGAATGTGGAAAACAGAGTATACTGGGGGGCCTGTTCTCCTACAGTGAATAGGCCTTGGGCTGGAATCCAAACCACATGCCACACACACAGCCTGGGGGTGGGGGCGGCGGGGTGTGGAGGACCGAGGGGAACAGGGAAAAATGAACTTACTGGAAACGTACGGGTGGTTTGAGCGAATAGGGAGGGAGTTCAGTTGAAGCGATAAAGAAAGAAATACCACCAGAAATACGATATAAAAACTACACAGGAGAAAACAGATGTAGCAGTGGTAGAAGTTTCTGACGGAAAGTTGCAGTTTTAGTTGTGCAAACATTTCTCAGGGGCAGAAATAATCTCATTGGTTGAGTTAAACATCAATGGGCGGAGCCAAAGAACCCCAGTTTTTCAGAGCGCGATTTTAGCTAACTGGTAAAGGTGAAGGAACTCTTTGTTCAGGTTAGTCTGCACACCAGGTCATAGCGTCTTTCAAACAGTAGATAGTTTAACTAGTTGTACGCTAAGCATTTGGTCGACTGTCTGCTGAGGCAAGTACTTAAATATAGAAGCAATTTGTTTAGTTTCTTAATAACGTTAGCTAGCTACATTTACACGTTAAGCTTTGATAAACGGCAGCAAATTGTTGGTTAAAAGTTAGAAACTGACTACATTCACTTTTTAAACTGAGATGTGGTCCGCTGTCTGTTGAGTCCTTTTGTTTGTAGCCAAGTACTTACAGTTAGCGTCTTTGTCTTCAGCCGTAGCCTTAGCTTAGGTTGTTCAGACCAGCTAGCTTGCTACATTATTTACTCAGCTAGCTCGTTGTCTTTAGCTGTAGTGTGCGCGCTGGGTCATTTGGTGTTTCAGGTAACAGATAGTTTTGGGGATTAAGCATTTGGTTGACAGTCTGATGAGGCAAGTATTATTTTGAACACGGAAGCCATGCTGTCTGTTTCAGCTAAGCGTGCTGCTAAGCTAGCTCCTCTCTGAAGGCAGCCAAAGTTGACGTCACTTCTTCCCGCCTCTAGTTCACGTCTGCCTATTCTAATACATTGAAGATTAGTTGATATAAGGAAACTACTAACTGATCAGTTGTGAAACAGAAAGAGGTGATATTCATTGACGACCTTAAAAGTACCAAATTTTGCACGCAGAATGTTTCAACAAAAACTACAGAAATGTGTATATCTAATGATTGCTTATATAATGGAGACTGCTGCCAGGTGATTTTACAAAATGTATTGCTTTGTTTGGTTGATATAAGACGTGTCCCCCTGTGTCTATGGAGAATCGTGTTAGCCACCTAGCCGCTAGTAAACCAGTGGATCTTGGTTAACTTGGGCTCCCTATAACTAAAACTAACACTTTTAGCTGAAATGCTGCTGCATTTTGGCTCCGTCCTCAGGAGGTTTTGCTTTCTTTTCAGCAGATCTGGTGATTGGAGAGGCAACAGAGTTTTTGCATTACAACATACTCATTTGGTTCCACTCTGTAACACTCAGGAACAAATTGTCTCCAGTACTAATGCAGGATGAAATCAGTATAAACAGATGAAAGAGGGACTTTTACAGCGGCTAACCCTGTAAACAGACCAAATACAGCTGGGCAATTCAGAACGAAACAGAAAGGGAGGACAAAAGTGAAAGAAGTGGACGGTTAAGGAAAACAAAGACTAAGAACAGTGCCAAACTACCCAAAGGCAAAACCCATATAACTAAAGTGATAACAGCCTCGGAGGGAAAGTGTTGTCTATGAGCCAAAGTTAAATCAATGAGATCACTGAAAATGTCCGGGAAAGCAAGAGATCAAACATGTTTTGGCCGATTCTGGCAAACAACCGAGGGAGTGATAGAAAGAGCTGCAGCAAGATGAAAGTCAGAGAGGAGAAAGAAAGTATGCAGATAAAAATCATGTTTGTCAAAACAGACGTTGCAGTAATCGCTCAGACTGTACGGCTGCTGAGAGACGCCTCAGATTTGGAAAACAGATATCATGAAGAAAGAAATCAGCAAAAAATAACATATGACGTAATCAGACAACACTGAAGGAGGCGTTTGATTGGAGCATTCAGACTGGTGGCAACTGAGGAATGTGATCAAAATAAAAGGTGCTGTGTTCCCATGACCTAATTCTCCCTAGGTGTGTTGTTGCTGTGACATTTTATCAAACAGACAGAAATACACATCAATTCCTTTCTGGGACACGATGTTCAGACTGACATTACATGCTCATTCCCAGTGAGACACCATGTCCTCATCCATGACGACATCAACACTCACCCCGCTGCGCTCCTCAGAAGGATGCATCACTTTCATTGAGTTACGTATGTACATGAGACGACCCGTCATGTTGTTATTGACACACAGATGTATTGGAAATTACATATCTTTCTTCTTAAGAGAGGTGAGAGACTTATTTAAAGAGGATTGGTGGCATGGTTAGTCGCTCTGTTTGTCCTGTTACGGTGGTATGTCATCAGTCTGAGCCCATCGGCAGCTCCGGGTTGGAGTCAGGCCAGCGTCCGACCTCCTTACACCAGAAGAACTACCCCTGTTGTTCTAACGCTCAGTCACGTCTGATGGGATTACATCTACCTCTTATGTAAGGCTTTCCTCAGCAAGCCCAGGCATGCTCTTCTACCCAGCTCCAGCCAAAGGCAGGGATCCTCCCTGTGCAGGAACTTCAGTTTGGGACAGGATGTTCCCAACCATCGATTTAGCATTTCTGTGGTATTTAGGGCAGCAGCAAAACAACCCTTGATCCTGCATGTCTGGTCCAGCTGTTATACTGTAGCCTACAGTACAGCCTGTGACTTTTAACATCTTAAATACAGTAAATACATCTCAGCTTCAAATTAGTCATATTTTAAAGCATTTTTGTATATTTGCTTTTGTGTCCCTGCTGTGTTTACCTGTTTATTTTAGTCATGTTATTTATCTGATTGGCCTTTATTTATTCTGATTTCAACAACTTTCATTTAAAAAGTTCATTATTGTTATTATCTTTATGTCATGCGTGCAGCTGGTGGCACTATCTGCCACCAGACAGTATACCAGACAATAGAGGGGTAGGAGGTTGTGTCACAGTGTTTTTTTAAAGGGTTTACACCATTTAGACGTTCTGGTTCCATCCACTGATGCAACACCCAGTATTATAGAGTCCTTGTACAGTTTGAGACACCTACTGTTAAAAATGCATGTAAACAGCACTCAAGGGCATATCAGGTCTGCAGGCTTTGTGATTGGTTGATGCAACAGGAAAGCAGTGCGTTCTGCTCAGTGGTAAAAACAGTCTTTATTGCACTAAAATCCAACAGAAATCCCCCATAATCCTCCAGACTCCCCAGAGACATCCAACAACTGTAGAAAAGAGCTCCCCGCCCACAGCCTGTCGGTTCTATTGAAAGCATTTGAGGCAATAAGGAAAGCTTTTTGGTAAAAACATTCCTGGTTCCAACATCACTGAGGGATGTGGCGTAGGGCTTAAAGCAGCGAAGGCATCCAACATCAGAACAAAGAGCTGAGTTTCAGTCCAAAATGAGACATCCACCACGTGGAACATGTTGCACCTGACTTGCAACAAAAATAAAACTCACCATTTAATATTATTGACGGTTTACTTCCATCTCAGGCTAGTTACTAATTTTAGAGGAATTGTTCATCTGTGTTTTGGAAATACTGAACAAGGAACATCAGAGATTGTTTTGGAATGAAACCCTTCAGTTTATTGGAGACATTTGGTGCTGTAACGCAACACCTTGCAAAACATTTGTAAAGTGCAAACAGTAAAGGATTTCCATGTAGTAATACACACTGAATGTGCAAAGTATTAGTATTAAGTATAAGTATTAGTCTCGCTTCACACAACACCAATGTACCAACTGTCTAAAAGCTGAAGATCTTTCTCCACCACATCTCACCTCATTCATCTACACCCCTTTTTATTGATTAAAATCAATAAGGGATCACAGCTGCATTCACATGGTCAGTCTGTCTCATAGAAAGGACAGGTGGTAACATGGTGGTACCTCAAACAGGTACACAATACACCAAAGAACTTCATTATCAATAAATCATTTTTACATGATTTTTTACATCTATGAATAAAGTGACAATGAATGTGTTCATGAATTCAAAGTGCGGGCTGAGGGGTTATGGGTAGCCCACATCAGTGTTATCAAGAGTGGAAATATTTGTGCTTTCACAGTAAACAACGGTAGTGATATCTAAAGGTTAGTGTGACACCAGTTTGAACCCTCACATCAGCTGGGAAAACCTCTCCTCAACAACTACTGTCAAAGCTGCTGAGCATTTTACCACCAACTAGTCCAGTGGAGCTTTACATCCATACATGTCCGTCCGTTCTCCCCTGGGAGATGCTCAGTGGGCAGCAGCAGCAGGCTGTGGTTGTACTGGTCGGCTCCCAGGGGAGAACCGATGGACGTGTATGCATGTAAAAGCAAGGCAGTGCTGAGAAGAGCATGCTGAGAAAATCCTTCCCTGCATGACTAGAGGTAAAAACATAACACAGTTGATGAATAATGGATGCTATGGGTGGGATGAGCTTGGCGTCCCATCAGTCGGGCGGTGTCAGGTTTCAAAATGAGGTCAACCACTCGACTCTGCAATACACAGAGTACCACACGCAGCGTCCAATCAGATGGTGATGGAAGATGCTGCGACCGGGAGCGCCTGACTGAGTGCATCTGCAGAGCTGGTAGTTTGGTGAACATGTTTCAGATCTCTGGAGCGTCCCGTCCTCACAAAGCATCACGTCACCTGCAAAGGACAGAAAACAGTTGTTATCGGATCAGTCCTCCGCAACTAAACTCAGCAATCAACATACACCAAACATGAAATTTGCAGCACTTTTATTTGAGTGTGCAGTGTGATGACGCGCTAGGCAACCAGGTTGGGAAATACCAGCCACCAGGCATATGATGGTAAACTTTGAAATTAACTTTATACATGCACATGCGCTTTCAGGTCAGAGGAACGTGTCACTCTGACTGGCACCGTGACTCCAGCTCCACTGTGTTCGCTATAGTGGATTTATTTTACTAAATGTAAATAGCCTTCAGTAGAACTAGCTAGCTTGCTAGTTACAAGAAACTATACCTGATTGGTCGGTTTGTGTTACTCAGACTATGAACATCAACAGAGCTTCAAATAATATCAGTCTAGCAGACTCACTACCCAGTAGACAGACACCGGCAGGAGTAGAGAGACCACAAGAGTTTCGTAAATACAAATTTCTTGCTCAAATTGTTTTTCGCTCTTGCAAATCATGAGTTAGACTTCAGGCAGGGAAATACCTTCATACTGGGTCGGCCTCTCTAACCGCTAGGCCAACCTGCCGCCACAGAAACTGTGGCTGGGATTTTTTTCTGCTCTCCAAGCTGCTTTGGCAGGAAGCCAGTGATGCATTTGAGGTCTTGTTCCATTCTAAATATCTGGGTATCTGGGTTTCAGGTCAAATCAATTATTTACCAACCTCTGAGGCCAGTGGACACTAAAGTTTGTTTCCTGCACTGTGGGCAACACTCCCAGCAGCAGGTAACAAAGTGAGCCATAGGATAAAAAAAAATCTATTCATTTTATTCCTGGCAATGAGGTTTCCCTCTGTACTTAAAGCTGCACAGTGAGAGGTAACTATTTGGATTGTTTTTAGGTTTGAAGGACTTCAGAACCCAGAAACCCAGATTTCCTGCCAATGGCCATACCCGACACCTGAAATGAATTTGGGCAAATGCACTGAGTCAGGTAACGGGGATGGGATGCTCTTCCCTGTTGCAGCCCCAGTTAGTGATTTAGGCTAAAACGACAGATTTAGTTTTACATGTAATTGTGCAGCTTTTAAACACCAATGCTAAGGCAACTCCCAACGCTCCAAAGGTTACCCAGCGTTATCAACTGCCTTTATAAACCTTGTCAACATCCTGGTATAAGGCATAATGGTTCTACAGCATGCACTTTGTGTTTTCTAGAACCTGGCATGGCAGGATGGGTGTGCTGCAGCCACATGACTGTAATTCAACAAGGCGTGCAACTCTTTAATCTGTCTTTGTAACTTGTGAAATTGCTCTGCAACTAAACTGCACTTGGGTTAAGCCCAATTCCTACAATTTATCTTCATCTTTGTATGAAGGGGTGTGTACACATAGGCGTGTTTCCACTCGGTATGAGGAACCGATCCAAAAATAATATTCTGATATAAAAGCTAAACCAGGGGGAATAAAAACACATCAAGAGTTACTTTCCAAAGAAACAATATTTCCATTTTGCAAAAACATTGCTAACTAAAATTCATGTAAAAGAACACAGACGACTCTATCCGCAAAAACAGAACTACTTTGAAAGCAAAGGTGTTGAGGCATGAGTCATAACCTGAATTGCACATAACTCATAATAACTTATAGTTGCTGTTATAACTGTCATAACAGTCATAACACACTCATTGTGGTATTCGACCTTTCCTACCTGCAGTGCTCGCTACATCACAACCTGTAGAGGGCTGAGCTGACCACAGGGCAGTCTGGGTGTTTGTACCACCTAGACTCAGATATTATAAATAATCATTTTAAATATGGGTTTGCACACTTACTTAAAACCTTAAAACCTTAAAACCATACTTCAGGGAATGCTAGTGACACACCTTGACACACACATTCTGGGCTTCAGTCAAGCATGCAGCTCCTTGGACTGTCTGGGTGTGGTGCTAGCCTAAAGGTTAGGTAATGACAGGGAAGCGTTTGGGAGAATCAATATAAGTAATGCCTTCATTTTCCTCAACAAACACAGATCAGAGGCAGGGCTGCTCTTGAAGCACAAATAATCTCATTGGTTAAACCTAAATGGGCGGAGCCAAAGTAACATCACATAAATAACATGACTAAAAGGCTGAGGTAGCTAATATTATGAAGCCTAGCGCTCGTTATATACTATAGTCTGAGCTAGCTAGCTAGCTAGCTAGTTAGCCTAGCTGACCTTCCAAGAGTAAAGAATGAATGCCACGGTCATGAATGAATGTTTGCCAGTCAAGTAAAGTCAAGTTTATTTGTATAGCCCTTAATCACAGTTTCAGTCTTGAAGGGCTTCGCAACGCCACATTATGTAACAGTAAATGAAAATGACTCCCCCTAACCTTGTGTGGAACTGCTTGAATGTGAAGGCAGCGCTGAAAAGAGTATGCATGCTCAGCAAACCCTTGTCTCGATTAAAAGACAAGGTTTTAAAACAGCCACCAATAAATCGAGTGGTCTTTAAAGCTGCTACCAGTTGAATCTGAAATGTGATGACTTTGGCGCCCCCTTAGGTCCCTCACTGGTAGTGTTGTACATCACCGTAAAGCCGCTCCACACACTTGGAACTGGAATAAACATTTCACATTTCCTTTGTGCCGTAACTCGATCCTGTACAATTCGCAGGAAATCAGAGGCACAGGCAAAACAAACAGAAACCCACACAGAATAAACACATTTTCTCGGCAGTGGTCTCGTTTTCCTACAGCCATTATACTATGATACCAGAGCTTTAACTTGTTGAGCAATATCAAGTAGTCATGACGTCTGCCTTTTATTTGGAGGACATGTTGTCATGCAGCTGAGAGCTTTGATCCTCTCAGCTGTTGGGGTCTGGCAGAGAGACAGCTGCAATGACACAACAGGAGAGATGAAAAAAACTGAACAGCTCTTCCCAAACGTGGATATTAGTAATGGTGACTAAGGACTGGGATGATTATTATCATTATCCTTTTAACGACTTGTTTCTGGAGGTGCTTTGAAAGTCTTAAAGTCATTAAAATGTTTCATTCAAGGACTTATAACGTCTGAAATGCAGCTGAATGTTACGTTAGAGTCATAAATACGTCTTAGAGGTCTTAAAATGCAACTTGTACTCTGTGCAATGACAATAAAGTTGAATCTAATCTAATCTTTTTCTCTGCACTAAAGTTGACTTTCTTGTGAGAAATCTCTCTCTCTGTTTGCGCAGATACAAACTTTGCATTTTTTATTTTAAATTTTATTTCAACTGACATTAAAATTTCTTAAAAAGCCTTAAATTTAACTTGCAAAAATGTGAATAGGGACAAGGCTACGGATTTGTGATAGTGGGACTAGAGTCTGAGTCTGAGGGACCTGTGATGGGGGATAGGAACAGGTTATGGGGACTAAGGACTCCTGATGGGGACTCGGGACTGGTGATAGGGACTACAGACTAGTATCATGAATTGGTGTTAGGGACTACAGACTGGTGGTGGGGACTAGGTATTGGTGCTGGGACTGGTGATTGGTAGTAAGGACTAGGCTAAGGACTTGTGATAGGTGACTAGCGTCTGTCGTGGTGATGGGGGACTTGTGACGGAAGCAATAATCTGTGACATTTTCATATTTCAAATGTTGTTGCTACTCTCTGTTGCCGACTGAAAGAGGATTAATCCAACACTGATCCAACCTCTGGCCAGTTCATGAAAGCTTTTCCATCTGCTGTTCAAAACACCCGGTGTCCCTGGAAAGAAAACAGGAACCAGGAAGTGATGCGTTTCCTGCAGCAGCAACAGCGGTTTGTTTGGAATAAATAAAAGAACTGGGTAGTTAGCATGAGCAGCGGTAGCCACCGTGGCTGAACCGACAAAGAAAAGAGCGCCACCTACAGAAGCTCAAGCGCCATCGATCCAAGTAAAAAACAAGTGATCTCTGGGAAGTGCAGTGCAGAAACACCACAGCAATGACCGCTTACCACCAAAGATGTTGCCAGAATCCACCAAAACAAGGATTCTGTGGATTACCACCACAAGGATGTTGATGTGCACACATTGGATGTTGCAGGGATAAAAGCTTTTGACCTTCTGGTTACTGAAAGGTCTCTCTAACCACTAGATCCACCCAGAACCACTGAGAGGACCACCAGGGCACCATGCCTGTGTCTATCAAAGTGCATGACTCTGACCCTGTACAAATAGACCAAATGCAAAGATGCTTCTTATAGCATCTCCAGAATGTAAACTAATTTTTTTCTTTCTTCCATTCACTCCTTCCTTGTTTTTTTTTAAATTTGTTGAGTTCAGGGACACTCCTTTCAGACATGCTCTGACAACACTCTGCCTCAGCTGCAATATTCTTCGTCACATTTAGTCAAATTACGTTACGTGTATGTATGTTTTTCACAAAGATCTGTGTTCAAAATAGGTCATCGAGTCATTTTGGTTGCAGTTTGTGTTCACTGTCTTTTTAACAGCTGGCAATGTTTAGGTACTTTCCTCCTCACCGAAAACCACCACCTGATATGGGTCACTAACTTCACCCAGGCACTCCACCCCAATGCTTTTTGCTTGTGTGGTTGAAACAGCTTGCAAAGGCCACTCAACTCTCATATGCTGTCGTGCTGTTTCATCAATAACTGCCTTAAAATGTGATAGTATATTCTCCATGGTTATATCGATTTTTTCCTTAGTACTAATTTATTTTTTGCTCTTTATTTGATGTTTCACTATTATATTATTATAATTTTTTAAATTATTATTTATTTAGTTATTTTTTAATAGTTCAATTTTGTATTATAGGATATTAATATTATATGATATTACAATGTTATTATTATTATTATTATACACACAATTGTTCCATATTTTATTATATTACATTATTATTATTATAATTACAGTATTATTTATATTATATTATTAAAATATATAACTGCAGTATCTAATTTAATTGATTGACTTAATTTTGATCTAAGTTATAATAAACTGGTAGAACAGGGTTAGAAAGGGTTTTGAAGGTTGAGTCACTTCCTGAAACTCGATCAGCCATCTGATACTGCCATGGATAATGGAGCGGCTGTGGGAACGGCTGCTGCTGCTAGCAGAACATTCCTCTCAGATATTTTCCCACCAGAAATAGAGGAGAGGCACACACACACAAACACACAAACACACACACACACACAATTACACACATACACGATCTATATAAACATCAAGGAACACGTGAGGAAAGAAAAAGAACAAACTAAGTTAATTTAAGTTAACCTTCCACATAAACCCCGAGGCGATGTCAGAGCTTTTTTTTTCTATGGAGCTGTTTACCTCCGCAGTCAGCTGATGCTGTTTTTCCTGACAGTGCTGACTGCTTACAGGGCTCTTTCTCCAGACAAATTCGTGGGAATATTATTGGTCAGGGGCAGTAAACTGCAGTAAACTGTAGTAAACTGCAGTGACCTCACATCTGCCTCTCATGGCACTCAAGCTGCTACCTGCCCGTAGGGAATGCTGCTAAGAATGAGCCCCCACGCTCTGTATCCAAAACAAAAGAAAAACTGGAAAAACTGAATGCGGGTGATTGTGATGAGCGGAGCAGGTTGGGTCTTGACGTGGCGCTAACGGTAGCAGCGTTGCCAGCTGTTGCTCGGATTACAATTGGCTTGGCAGGGCAGCGCTCCAACCTCTACCTGGCTATTCAAAGCGGCGACAAAGGCCAAGGTTGAAAAGATCTGACGGACCCTTCTGAAGCCCGAGCACATGGTCTCCGAACAAACCCAGCAGGGATGCAGACCCAAATATCAACGTCATGCTCGGCACTCAATGTCCAGCAGACTTTTGTCCTCCCCTGCCTGCCTGATCCTCATTCCTCCCATTCCAAACATGACTCAGACCAGCCACAAACACAAACAGCTCCTCGGTCTATACTTTGGAAAGCATATTTCAAAGCATTATAACCCTCTGACTGACCATTTTGAAAACACCGGATCACAATGCCAGTTAAAAAAAACCCAACATGCTGTTGTTTTAAGAGTTGTAAAGATGAGAGGGATGAGAGGGAGCTGTGTGCCAACATGCGTTTACAGGTATATGGCTTTGACGCAGACAAGCCTGCTCTTGTGAGGCGGCTGGTAAACGCAGCGCTGGGTAAATTTGCTTTAGGAGGAAGCAAACACAGTCAGCTGATAGGAGGGTTGGGAAAAAAGGACAGGCAGAGGCAGTAAACAGCTCTGGAGGATACCCGAGGCAGAGGGATGGACTGACACACTGTAAACGCACACTGTATAGGAGAAGAGAGAGAGAGAGAGAGAGAGAGAGAGAGAGAGAGAGAGTCAACAAGGTCTGCAGTTTTTGCCACCAAAAACAGATGATCATGACAATGGAGAGTAAAGGTTAGAAAACAGGAAGTAGACCTCAATACTGGAGCAATAAAGGGAAGTCCAGTTCATTCAGAGCGAGCACCGAGCCAGACGAAAAAAAACCTTCATCTCTTAGGAAACAGGGAAGATCTCAGTTGTTGTGTTGTTGTGATCAGATCAACATGAGCTGGTCGTTTCTCCTGAGATGAGTTGGAGAAACAGGAGGAAACGCCTTTACTCTCATTTTAGTGTTGAAAAGAAATAAATGGTAGAAATATCTCTTCTTGGATTTTCCTCTCCTGTGTGTCCAGGAACATTGAGCAAGACGAGAGAGAGATAAAGTTCATGTCACGCCGTCTCAGCTAGATGATTCATTACAGTCAGTAGGGATGGTGTCTTTCATTTCCTGTCGGACTGTTTGTCCTGGGTGGTTTGGTTGGATTCTCAGGGGCTTCCTAATCTGCTGGATTACCACAGATAGAGAGATTGGAGAGTTCAACGACACCCAGTTTCCTGCCAGCAGGATATCTTGGCCACAGCACACGAGTCAGGAATGTTAAGAGTACTAGCAGTACTGGCAGTACTAGGACAAAGACCAGACTGCGTCACCTCCAACCAGGACACCTCATGACCAGTCAGTCCTTACTCACCCAGATCCTCTCTGGACAAAAGGGTGAATCACAGGGTGGCCTTTAACACCCCATCTCATCAGCCAGGCTGCAAACTGAAACTCGTGTAGGAGTCAAGTGGTTCTCTAAAGCCCAAGCAGCAATTTGAAACTTGAGCTCTGTTTCCTTAAGAGACGAGTGCGTGGGCGGCGAAAGAATGTGGGGAGTGAGCCAGCATCAGATTTGAAGCAGACACGTATTTCCCTTTAATCAAGTCAGATGTGTGTGGGAGGCAAAAAAAAAAAAGTTACCCATGAGCTGCTAGAAAACACTGAAGGTGTGAAGTTCTCAGCAGGTAAACGAGGGAAGTTTTTGGCGTGGGCTCGATGTGGCGGTGAAGCATTCAAAACATGTTTTCTTGGAAAAACGCTGACATAGGAACTTATGATCGAAACTAAAATGCCAAAGAGAGAAAAACATTCTTCCAAATAGAAAACATGTTGAAAGTGTTTTTACACAGTTAGTTGATATACATGGTGGTTAGAAGAAGTAGACAGTAGAATACACTTTGACGCTTCCTTTTCCACATGGCTCCAAAACTCTGTTACAGACAGATAGCAGGACACTACTGTGGATCGGGGGGGGGTTCAGATGGAGCTCATGTCACTTGATGCATGTCACCCCCAATAAACTCTAATCTAACTGGTTGAGCAGAAATGCCATAAAATAGTCTTTACAAAAGATTTGATGATATCACAGAGAGTTTACATGTGACGCTACTGGCTGATGCTCCTTCAGTACATGAGATCTGGTAAACGCTCTCAAACTTATCTTTAAAAAAACACAGCATGAAACTAGATAGGACTGACTGGACATAGAGGACTGTTACTTGTCCAAAACAACACTTGAGCCTGTTCCAGTCCAAGGCACTTAACGTGAGCTGTGCTGGTCCAGGGTCTGCTGAAGGGCTCTCTGCATTCCTTCTCGCTAAGCTCTTGTTTTTACCGACTCATGGGGGCATGGTGGACACTACTGAGGCCTAGCAAGGAGCTGGATCTCTGAACTAATGTACACTCAAGCATGTTAAGCACATGTTTAGCTTGCTGGCTGAAGCCTTGGGCTGAGACACAAGAAGCTAGTCGTCACACCTGCAAGGTCAACAAACTCTGTCAAATTCTACATTTGTATTTGAGGTATTTATCTGAGGGACAGCAGAAGCTTCAGTTCCTTGATCAACATCACAAGGAACTAAGCAAAGAGGGCTCAAAACAAACAATATTTAATAAGAATGACTAAAACAAATAGGATAGAGATGAGGAAGAGGAAGAGGCAGGATGTGACTCAAGGTGAATGGCTGGAGCCGCCATCGCCAGTCATTCACCTTGAACCACAGCGGCGCTTCTCCTCGACCTTGAATGGGCTTCCCGGATCGCGTGCTCTGATTGGCTGGAGCGGCGGGCCCGACCTCCATTATTAATCGGTGTGTACAGCGATGCCATCACGTGCGACTGTTCCCTCCAGAACGCTCCGTCCCGCCTGTCTCACGCCTATCACATATCCTCCACCGAGCCCGCTAGGGTTTCCGTCATGTTCCCACCTACCGGGTCAAACTGTACACGCTGGCTTGGCTGCGTTGTCAACGGTTTGTTACTCTGCTAGATTCCAATACAGAGCAGAAAGAGAGATTACACAACATGAGACAGGATTAGAGACGATAGAGCAGAAAATAATAGGGCGGTGGTCTTGTGTCTAGGGAACTGATTTCCTCAAATGGATTCCCTCATGGTGCTGGAAGGCACTTTGGATGAGCGTTCACTAAATGGCATATGTTGTGAATTCAGTAGAACACAAAAGACAATCTAGAATAAAAGAGCCCAGCAAACATTTTGCCACTGAACATTTGATAGTTGAAAGTTGATGTGATCTGCACCGGTGTTGAAAATGTAAACACAGAGCCAAAGTGAAAGTTGAGACGCCTCCATCCGTCCTACCTGCAGCATTGTTTTGTCAGATCGTGACCTAAATATCTTTGTGATATCAGTTCAAGAGAGCAAGTGAGGTATGACTGCAGGTAAAGTCCAATTAGAAAGGGTTGTCTCAGATGCAGGGGTTCAAAGGTCAGACAAAAAATAATCCAACAATAAGGAGGGAATCAAAAAGAGTCCATCTGATGCAAAAAGAGACATTGCAGCTCGTGTAAATAAATGTTTTTATCAGTGAGATTTCTTCTTTTTAGATCAGTTCAAAACATTCTGCAAAGTTGTTTTGATATGATTTTTAACCGTGCCTTAATACAACGTGGAGATTTTGAGCTTGAACCTTGCCACTGTTGAACCTTGCCACCGTCTGTCAGACGCTTGCTGGGAGAATCATTGAGTGTAGTCTGATGAGACGTCTGCTGATTCATGCTGCTGCCATGTTGGCACAAAGAGGTGGTGAGCTACTGTCATCAAAAAATGGACGATAAAACCGCAGATTAGCTGACTGATGAGCTGCTGTCATCAGGATTTCCCCTGACTCTTAAGGATACTGGGGGCTGCCAACATGGGTGACTGACTGGGAATGAACCTACAGGTGTTCAGGTGATACAAAGTGAAAGAGGTTTGTTTCAAAATGACGCTAAAGCTGTAAAACCCCAGTTAGTAGGTTCAATAAAATGGGATGAGGAAATGGGGGGGGCAAGTAGCAACATCCTCTGTGACTGGAAGCAGCAGGACTCATGTGGTAGTAGTATTAGTAGTAGTAGTAGTAGTAGTAGTACCTAAGGTGAAACACCCCTCGTCTTATCAGACCTGCAGATATGGCAGATTTATCGGAGGAATGTCCTTCACTCAGCAACGTCATTGGTCAGAGGACAAATTGGACACACGCCCATATTTGGATATCCGATTGCTGATCACTTCTCTTCCTGTGTCCTTGAGCTAAAGGGGGGGGGGGGTGTCAATGGCACTGCTATTTCCTTACTGCTCTCATGTGCCGTTGTGAGGAGGCTGTTGTTTATGTATCCCAGGATAGTCTGTGGGAAGACAAACCAACCCAATGTCAATAAGCAGTAAGCATTCTGCTACGATGTGTTTCAGAAGACGTGGCGCCCCGGGGAAGACATCAGCTTGACTTCATGACGTGTATATGAGTGAGGAATATGTTGCAAATGAATATATCAGATCACCTGCATGCAAAAACACACCCTAGCACAGCGTTTAGACAAGCTAACACAAACACACTCAGATCAGATGACGTTGTATTCCAGCAGACACCGCCCGGCAGTTAAATCTTATTGACTTTTATTATCGTTCATTTCCTGCCAGTGAAAAGAACGGGAAGCTCAGCTGCACCCCAGACGGTTAAATGTTGCCTCGCCTATTGGAAAATATGAATAGCTCATAGAACATGAGAGATGTTAGGGTCCACTGGTGCACCAAGCAGCACTTAGTTCAATAAAATCTCACCTTTTAAAATGTGCAATTCTCACTCTTTTGTGACAATGATACTGTTGTACGGTTACCGGCGTGATTGGCTAGAACCTCCCTCGAAAATGCATTTCTGAATGTTGTTGAATGTAATGTTTGAACATCGATAACCGCTCAAAGAGGAATATGACTCAAGAGACCGACTGTGCGTCCGACTCGTTCTGCATTCCCACCAGCAGGGGGCGGCGGTGCGTTGGAGACGACGTGTGCAGAACGTGACAACTGTGAACGAAGTCTGCAGCTGAATTATACGCGACACGTGAGTGTTGTACTACGTTATAAATTAGTAAATAATTAAATCGTAGTAAATAAATAATAATAAATAATAAAAAATAAACAGTTGGTCATCCATCAGCCGATTATGTAACATTTGTTTACCCTTAAAGACAATAATCCACCCACGCAGTCATTTCTCAGGGAGTTTGACCCCAAACCGCCCACTGATCTGATTTACGGCCTTGATAAGGAAACCTTGCTCAGACAGGAAACCTTGTTCAGAATGTGGTAGAGAACTGGGCTTGGACCGGACTAACTGGGAAAGTCTGAAAGCAGAATGCTCTCTGAAGCCCTCTCTGCTCCACCGGCCACCAGTACAAGACTGTGGTTGTACTGGGCAGCTCCCAGTTGTGAATGTGTGGAACTGTTGCAGTACGAAGCAGGGCGTTGCTGAAGAAGAGCATGGATAAATACCCCAACAAAAAGGTCAAAAGGTGAAAAAGAACATTGTGGTAAACCCTCAAAGCTCACAACAGTCAGTTTGTGTTCAATCATCATTCCTATTTGTGATAAAGATTCAAGGAGGTCAAAGACTCTAATCTAACAGTTAGTAATCAATCATTACCAGACCCTTAACTGATTGATTCATCCGTTAAATGTTAGATATTGAACTGGTTTATCAATGATCATGTTTAGACAATTGATCGTCATAGCTACAGCACCAACATCATTTGGCACAGTTGGTTTAAATTGACATTTGAGACATTTAGCTGACATACAGTACTTATCCATATAGGTCCAGTAGGTTCCGTGTAGGGTTCAATGTTGTACTCAAGGGCACTTCAGCAGGAAGGGATGGAAGGAAACAACTTGCTGGCTTAAAGGACTTCAGTATTGGGATACTAAGACATTGAGCCATTGGCAGGTTGTACCCAATATAAAATATAATTCTGATAATTGTCTAATCCATCTGATCGGCGTTCGCGGCAGACGGTGAGCGGATTGTCAAACCACCGATCCCTGTGTGTCGGCCTAACACTGTCAAACAGCTCTCTGATAGCACGGCGGAGGCAGGCTGGCGCCGGCAGGCCCCTTTGTGTTTTACTCATCAGCAGAGCTTATTTTGTCTGTGCTGTAATCCCATCACCATCGACGGGGGAGGATGAAAGGCTTCAGCCCTGACCCAAATTCACATACAGGCCTTGAGACAAAACAATAGCAGAGCATATAGAAAAGTCCCTTATTTTCCTAAGAGTGGGAGTGGAGCCCACACACCAAAAACAGCAATTCAGTCAATTCATCAGAGCCACCACAGAGCCTAGCATCTCGCCTCGGGTCATTTTCAGGGTCACAACTCTCATTTCAGCTGTAATTTACCCTTTTGGAGCGAAATTCCTCCGGTGTTTAAAATAGATGTAATGTCCAGTCCAATTACTGCAACTCAACATGGAGACGAAACGGAGAAGATCAAAACGACGAAAAGAGCAAAATCTCAGAAGACAACGAGATGGTTCTACCAGAAAGTTCTACCTTTCTATCCGTTTACAGTCCTATCAACAACTATTGCTTAATACCTACTTTTAGTGCCTTATTTACAGTAGGCTGTCCTAACCTCATCAAATGGATCCAGGCCACGTGATACAATTGACAACTGAATTTCAGTCTTGGCTTTATATTGTGCGAATGAGCTGCAAAAAAAAAGGGAATTTTATCAACTACATGAGGCCACATGGTCCCGTGTGAAAAGGGCTTTGGTGTAAGGATATGCCATTCTGGGTGAACTAGCCCTGCTGCATGTTGTAGGTTTATTGGGACGATGCTCATCTCAAGGGTCGACTTCATCATGGACCGACTGGCTATATGGGATGGTACCATCACATCCACCAGGGTAGAATGAGTCAACGCCCTTTCAACATCATCATGTGACTGTGATCAGTTCAGGTCAACAAGATCAAGTTAAACTTTCACCATCTTCTGTCCTATCTGAACACCGGATGACAGAGAATAATGACATGTGATGACATCAAATCCACGTTGGTTCCTGGGAGACGAGAGGTCAGGTAAGGTCATCGTATGGTTTAGTGGTTAGCGACCCCAACGTTGTCGTCTAGGTCACATCTGTCAGTGTGTGTGTGATACAATGGGTTTTCAAGATGGGTTAGGGTTTTAAAAATGTGCCTCGTGCTTTGCAGGCATGACCTGGAGTCGTACCAAAGACCAGCGTTGGTTTTAGATTTGACCTATAAACAGCCTGAATTACCGGTATGTGCACACAACCAGATATTTAGTGGTTTTGAGCGACTTTTAACTATTGACCCCAAACGCTGTGAATGACTGCAAACAACAAGCTGGAGGTTCTCAGGCTCCACTGACAGAAATGTGAAGCGGTAGCCGGCGCTCTCCAAAAATACATCTGTCTTAACTCGTGATGAAGCTGTTTCGGCTGACCGGCCTTCATCAGCTGGTTTACCGAAAAAAGACCGACAGCTCAGGTTTTCCGCTGACAAAATGCTGATTCCAGGACAGGGAAGGAAGTAACTACCCTGCTGGTTATGAGGTCATCCGCTCATCCTGCTGTCCTTAACCCAAAAGATTGCAACACACTCCATTCATGTGCTGCCGTGGCATCAAACATGTGACACAAAGAGGCATGACTCCACGTTCGCCACGGCTAAGCGCTAGCCGGTCATATGAATTATGAGTTGGCCGCATGCTAAGCTTCCCCAAATGACCACATCAACAGATGACGATCAGCAGCACTGTTGTTGTTTGTCGCAACACAATGCCCCCCATTCAGTCGGGTTCAATGGCTTTTGAACTGGTAAGCTCCAGAGATTGTTGTGCTGAGGCTACAGACGTCAACAGGCCGGCTTACCGCCACAAACACTGGGTTCAAACAAAAGGTGAAATGGGGGGGTGGGGTTAACTGACACTGACCGTTTGACCCTACCGCCCACCTGATGTTTTTTCCAGACATAACAACAGCACACCTTAGTGCATTCAGGTCAGACAAGCCCGGGCCTGCCACAGTTTGACCCCCGAGATACCAGAAGTCAGTGGAAAGAGACGCCGCCGGCCATTGTGGTACCGGTTAGGACGCCTCTGCAAACACGACGCCGGAGCCGCAGTGTCGAATTCATCTTCTGTCACAGGTTCATATGGGTTCATCTACAGAGGAAATGGGTGACCTACTTTTCAGGGCCCTTGTTTTTCACCTAGTAGTTCCCCATTCATCCTCAGGCTATCTTGAACTAACTTAAACTAACAAAAAACTCAACGTGCCAAATGTCAAAGGGTTGTAAACAACACCGTCGTATTGATTACCGGTTCGTTTCAGCGATGATTTTAAGATTTTATTGATCTATTTAAGGTCTGGATGTGTCTGGCATCAAGAAATAAATAAAAAGTTTTTAAAAAAAGTCAATGAAAAACAAGCCGTTCCTATTGGCTGTTCCAAGTTCAGATTAAAAACTAGCGGTGGTCGGTTCTTTGCCATCGGGGGTCCTAGACTTGGGATGGACCTGGAGCCTGGACACTGTTTTAACATCGCTGCTTAGAACGCAATTCATAGAGTGGTGCAGGAATGAGTCCTAAAACCAGGAAATGAGTTAGCATTTTTCCACCGGTTCCCTCGTCTGGAAATCAATGGGTTTTTTGAATGGGTTTTTGGTTAGATGCCTGAAATAAGGTCTGTGGTTGACACAAGCTTAAGAGGTTTTCACGTTTTGTTCTACGACATAAAATACGCCAATAAATACCCCACTCGCAAATTTTGAAGCTTTTTCTTAAAAAAGGCGGTTGCTAACCAGTGGCTAAATGAGACTACAGAGGTTATCGGGGACATTGAACGCATCACGCCGAACACGGTAACTCATCTCCTCACTAGTCCTCCTTTACAGCCTCTAGTTGTGTTTCTGCTCGCGCTCTTCCAAACTATTCTAACTCAAACTTTCCAACTTGTAGATTTACCAATTTATAGTATTTTTAGTGGTGGTGACGTTGAAGTCATGCGAGTGCATAGTTCGTTTATAGCCTAACGTTAGCTTTTTACTTCTGGTGATTGCATTTACGCTTTAGAAATCAAGTAGTGTTCATTTGTGAAGATTATCTTGCTGAACAAAACGTGTAAGTATCATAAACTTTTGTTTGCCACAGAGTTTATTTTCTGCAATAATCCAAAATCCAATGGAAAAATCCCATTGGCTTTTTGTGGAGGGAACCAGGGCGATGCTAACTTCCAGGTTGGCCTACAGAAATACGTCATCCCTGCACCACTCTGTTAGACTCAGTAACAATCTTTCATAAATCGTTCTTCTGGTTTACTTTCATGTGTCTTGCTTGTCTTATTTCTTCTTGCTTTCATTGGTTTGGTCGTCCATTTTGTTCTTACTCCTTTGTAACTTTTGAAAAGTGCTTTAATAATAATAATAATAATAATAATAATAATTTTAAAAAAGTACATTTTGAACAGCAGCAGACATTCTGAATGAAATGTTTCAGCATTGCCAGGATGCCAATAATCTATCATTGTTCATTTTGATATACAATACAATATACAATATACGATAACAGAGCTGCCGTAGTGGTTGAGCGGTTTAGACACAGGCAGCTTCCAACATACAACCAGGATTCAGTCTCTGGACCCCCTACCCCCCCCCCAAATAGAAACATCACTTTGACATCTACAGTAGCTGCACGGCTCAAATTCAAACTTACTCTTTTATACTAGGAACAGATGAACTACAGTAATACTCACTGAGCTCTCTATGGGGCAGCAGAAAGCTCTCCTCTTTGTTAAGGTGGAATTTTCTACAATGGCTCCAGGAAAGGAATCTGAATTGAGATGTGGTGGTAATATTAATAACAGACGTCAAAGCGACATTGACAATGCAAACAAGCGTGCTGTGTGTCTAGCTGGGGAGTGCCGTGTACAGAATGTTCCCGGGGCTTATTCTTAGAACAAACTGCCTGCTACTTCCTTCCCGTCTGTAACAAGCTGGGAATTTCTGCTGGGAACATTATGTTGCTCTCAGGGAGGAAAGCTGGCCTCGCTGCTGGACGCTCTTCCCACCGTGGATAAATGAAAACAGGGGAAAACCTGGAGTGACCTCATGCAAGGTCAGCATCCGACGGTCTAGTACATCGTGTACAGCTCCAGTGAAGAAGTGATGTCATGTTGTTGGAGAGCCATACAGGATATTGACAGAATGAGTAAGAAAACAGCCCATGGGGGGAAATGAGGAATATAAACAGTGAAAGGTGTATTTATATTGTTTCAGGCTATGGACACAGCGCAAACACACAGACTGAACGGTAGAGGACCACAGAAGAAGAGAGCAGGCCCTGTCTCTGGGGTGTTCAGTCCCAGAATAAAGTTTCAACAGATAGACGATGACTCTGCAGGACATGTAGGACGTGACACATCACCCTGTGGCGTAGGTGTGATCTCTGAGCCGCACAATCTCACCACCGAGAGCTCAGCGCTCAGAGTCCAGGCCGGAGTGGTCAGCGGCTATTTTTAAACTGCTGCTCAACAACCTGCCACACTTTCAGAGAAATAAATGTCCGGTTTGCTCCTCTCCTTCCCCACTTGATATAACACAACGGCGGTCCGACCTCTAGCCGGCTCGGTCTTCCCCGGGACGCCGCAGGAAGTGACCGGTTTGACTTTTCCAGCAGCGGCTGGTTTAAACTGAACAGAAGAGGAACTGGGTAGTTTGCATGAGCAGCGAAACATCAAACTTCACCAGAAACTCCAAGTAAAAACACGTCACAGTGCTGGACGCGCTGTTTGATTGACAGGTGTCATCTCTGGGAAGTGACGTGCAGAAAAACCAAAGGAAACAAAAATGTGACCAAATTTTAAAAAAAAGAGGATCTTGCAAAAGATTTTAACTCGTTAGCTACATGTTGTTTTCTAGCAACACCCTGTGACACAGTAGATACACACCCAGGAGCTTTTGCTCAAGGGCACTTCAAGAATACGTCTGGGCACTATGCCTCCTGCAGCCGGCCTGTCTACCAGCAGCACCCTTCGGTTTCCTAGTGTGGTGCACATGAACAAGAGAGGCTGGTCTGATGTGGTCGAGCTTCTCTCCCTGCAGCTCGTCCTCGGACATTTGGGGGAGTGAAGCCTCCCAATTCATTGTCAGTGGAGAACTTCTAGGTGACTTGATGCCAAGAACTACACACTCTTGGTTCTCTGGATTTCAGAGCGGTTGCATTTACTGAACTGTTGAAGATGAGCGATAAGTTGTGTTTCCTCTTTTGGTCACTGCAGGCTCGGCCTATCTCTGAATATCAGCGTCTATAAATTCCAAGAATTCACAATGACTGGCGCGAGTATCTCACTCTGTAGAGCAGCACTTCTGTCAAAAGATAACCTCGTGCGTCAGCTGACTTCCCAGAAACTGTTGCTTTTTTTAAAACAGCGGGGGCGGGCTGTTGCCACGGGGAAGTGGAGCAACTCGACCAATGCTGCTCTGCGTCTGCGTGGGGGCCAATCGTCGAGCTCAGACAAACTGTAAATAAACTTAAAGCCGGTCTGTGCGGGAAGCCTCTGTGACGTAAAGTGCATGGAGAAACTTTTGGCTTACCAAACGTGTTGCAATGAGTTTTAACTAACATTTATCTGAAATGATTTGCAAATTTCTACACTGTGAAAAAGTGGTTGCAGCCACCGACGGACCCACATCCCAAAGTGCTGCACAGGACCCAACTCGAAACCAAAACAGTGAACTGAGCCGTGAGGAAAGACTGAACAGTGTGTGATACCTGAATACAGAGTACTGACTACTGAGCTGTACTGTAGATTCCTTCTGGTTGGTTATGAGGTCCAACCCACTCCTTCAACCAACCCATGAGAGGAATGTGGCCAACCTGTTACCTGCTAGAACATTGTGTTGTGTATGGAAGTGGATCAGAGCCACCGACGGGGTGATTGGTCTTTAATTGGTCTTTAGTGTTTATTGGGGCTAGTTGTTAAAATGGATGACATGAATGCTCTTAGTTATACTTTGGAATTGGATTTAGTAATAAGGAAATACTTTATCTGTTGGCACAAAATCACGTATTAGTACTTTGAAGCGAGGTGTCTTTCCTACTTTTTTGTAACTGACTTTAATCTCAGAAATTCTGACTTAAAAGTCCCCCCCACCTTTATAACCCCCCGTGAACAAAAAAACAAACAAAAAAACTAACCAACCCTCCATTGGTGGCCCTAATACAGATTTACAGGTGATTTTACATCTTTTCAGCGAACCAACTGCAGCTGAGGAAGAACCTTGTGAAGTAAAGCTGCAGAAAATACTGAGACCTTTAAATATTGAGCACTGTTTTATTTTGCAGAAAACACTGTTCACATGTCTGGTAAATCATATCTCCACAACATAGTAAGGACCCCCCCCATCCCCCACCCCATCATGACAGCATGTGTTAATACTCCTGGTAGTGGAGACAGTTAATGCACATAGGCTTAAATAATGCATCGCTCCAGTGAGCTAGCGACCAACATCAAGACCGCTCAGTGAATTAGCGCTCTTTGCACACACACGCCCCGAGACGCTGCAGCTGTTTGCACCCCCAAACCTCTTGAGTATGGTGCAACCGGCTCTATGAGATTGCCTCAGCTCCAATTCCCCATTGTGTCAGGAGCCTGTTCTTCACAATGAACCTGTGCGGCGGTAACCAGGGTGGCGGCTAACATCAGTAGCTGCAGGGGAGGACGAGGGGAGGTCTGCTGTGAGCCATCTCCATGGAGAGGCCCTACTCATTTCCTCCTAAGACCTGGGCGAGTGTGTGTTTGTCCTGTAACCCGAGACAACGGGAGGATCAGAACAAACAAGGGCGCTGACACGCTTCATCGCTAAGAGCTGCACTAACCCCGTGGAAAGGATTCCCCTGGATCAGGCTTGAGACGGTCTGCATCATGGTTGAAGCACTTTGGCGTCCAGAGTGACTCAAGAAGTGAAGCAACAGAATAATCTTGACTTCCTACATCAACATTACACACCTACACTCGCCTCGGGGGGGGGGGGGGGCTATCAAATCACAATTTGTTTAATCTTTGAGGACGTCAGGAGTTCAACTTGGCTGTTTGCAGAACTGGAAGGAAGGCGTCAGGTTCACCAAGTTCAAGGGAACTCAATCATCCCTTGAACTTGCACCCCCCATGGTGAAGTGCACCTTGGGTTTTTGTGGGGGCTCTAAGTCACACAAACAGATCAACAGAGATGAGACTAACTTAGTGCCTCTTTGGGGACTGCTGCATTTAAAGACACAGCTCTCCTTCCATCACCGGCCTAACCGCAGGCTCTGACCTTTCTACACACTATCAGTACCAGACATACATGCAAAGAGGACTCTGGTATTTCCTCCCTCTCACCCTTAATCAGTGACTTTATGACCCAAGTGAGACGATGCAGCATTTTGAGTTGCACACATAAACATAAACTCTACTTGTGTTGTCCAGCTCACTGCCGTCTGCAAAGCTACTTATTCTCATCTGGTTCACCGATCATACATGGGACTGATGTAATCTGATGTAGTGATTGGAACAGATCACCTTAGCACTTACACAACTGCATGGAACAGTGGTGGAGAGCTGCAGACAGGATGGGATACCAGCCAGAGGGAGGTCCTACTCTACACATTATCTGGCTGGTTAAAGAGCTAGTGGTCAGTCAGAGGCCACTGTGTCCTGTGGACAATGTCAAGTTCCCTAGTTGCATGCAGCAGAGCCTCTTAACCAGGAAATAGACAGTTATGTAACTTGAGGAAGTTATGAACCGGTGGTCACCCCAGCTTCATGAGCAGCTCTGCAGCAATGCTCTGCAGCAATGCTGTGCAGTCGCTGCAGAACTGCGACTAGCGCAGCGCTGCAGACGTGACTGATATAGAAGACGAGGCGTCGTTGCCACAGCCCCACTAAATTTCTAGGAAATAGCAGCAGCCTCTCTCGGGGTGTGGTGTGAATAAACACCAAGGGCCTACTTACCAGTGCGGAGATGGAAACCTCCTTTCAGGGCAGGTTCATGTTCAGCACAATAAATGAATGTGGTTGTAGATGCAACTTCTGCTTTGTGCACCTTTTCCCCTAACCAGAGAAGGACAGTATCAAAAGGTCAGACCAGGTGAATTAATTTGTTCCGTTTTATTGACGCATGGAAATTGTGAATCGTGCAACTGTGTTGAGCTCTACAGTTTAAAGTAGCTTGAAATGGATTTGAGCGCTGGAAGTACTTTGTTACAGAAGTACTGAGAGCTGTGGTGCTGTTCCACACCCGCCAGAGCCGAGGTTTACATTCTTCAACATGTAGTCTCTGTTGAGTCTTCCAACACCTCCTACCCCTGCTGGTTGTAGCACAGCCAACAGTCTTGAATGTGCTCAGTCTGCAGATCTGAACCTCAACATTTCCCTAACCAGGAAGTCAAGCTAAACTCAATGCAAATCCTCCCCCTCCTCCCCTGGCATGCTTGCAGTGTCCATACAGTGGAGCAGGATCCAGTGGTTATGAATGGGCTCTATGGAAGTGCAGCCGCTCCTTAGTGCGTGGGCCTCAGGTCTTACTCAACTCAGCATTACAAGAACACAACACTTGTGATTTGGAGAATAGCAATACAACCAATAATGTGATATGATAAAGAACCATGTGGTAAACTGAACAGAAAACCACAGCAGCACACCAACTGAGGGTCCACAACCATTTCATTTTGCATAGAAAGATACTGTAACGTTTATTAGAAAAATAAAATTTGTAATTTAATTTAGAAAGCTAAAGGCGGTGAATTAACTGGTGACAGGTCGTCGCTCTAACTTGTGAGGTGTGAGAGAGAGGGAGGCTGAAGAAAAACAAAAAACATCAAACTGGTATATTTCTGTTAAGAAGGCTCTCCTCAAAAACAAAAACAGACTGCTGCTGTTTCCAAGAATGAAAAGATGTGAGGCCTTGAACATCAACCAGTCCCACTTTGTACAGCCTGTACAGTCTCTTTGAGTGTCCCAAAAAAAAGTTCACCTGATCAACAGGGCGAGCGTGGCCCCAATACCAGCAAATCCAGCAAAGGCCATGAGCGTGTTCCTCACCGTGGTCTCGGGGTCCGCTACCCGAAAGAACTCTACGAACCCATCCTGGAAACAGAAAACAACCCGGATGTTAGATGGAAATCAGAGGGTAAAGTCGAGCAGAGTGACTGCTGGACACGTAAGCTAGGTTGCACAATGGGCTGGTTGTGCAACAGGCACATTTCCCCCCCCCCCCCCCCCCAGCATCCTGTCATGCAACAATTAGTCAGAACTTACCCAGGATTTGTTTTTGACCAGCCAGTCCCGCTGGTCCGACAGGAGGTAGGCGGAGATCTCGCGGCCCACCTGCCCCACGCAGTGCTCCCGGTCCTTCGCCTTCAGGTACTGACAGACCACCGCCCCGAAGGCCACCAGGCTGGCGATGCGCCCCCAGTTGGTCGTCTTGTCGCTGAAGAGGCTCTTGGCTACAGCCGTGACGAAGCCCATGTCGTCCCCTCGTTCATCCAGCATCAGTTTATTGACCATGCCTAAAAAATAATTTAAAAAAAGAAAGAAAAAAGGATCAATGTCTGAATCAGAAAACTCCTGTTTGAGCATTTACTAGCAGTCGTATCATTTAGCAATATGCGAGTATACTCGCCATACGAATTCTCAATTTAATTGCATATGGTGTCAAAACAGCAATTTCAAACATTTTTGCTGCTACAGAAGTTAAACAATAAATAATATATAATGTGGCCCATTCAGCTTGGGTGCACAGGTCCACACAGACTGATATCTACCCACCATTATAAGCGTATTGGTGTTTTTCCAGAACACCCTCCACAACTCTTTTCATTGTTGATAGTGCATCGCCTTGCTTCCATCTTGGTTTTGACAGTCCCGTAAAGTCTCTCAAGAAAATGTCAATGAGTTGCCTTGTGTCATTTTCCAACACTTCGTACCCTGCTGGGCAACTCGATACGTCCATTTTAATGTGTGACTGAAACTCCGGGGTGCACGGCAAAGACCCGCCGTCGTCGTTATCGTCACGAATGCTTTTTGCAGCAAAGCCGTTAGGTGAATTTACTCCCAGCACCGTCGGCCGTTTTGGGGAATCGCTGTCGGCAACAATCCCGTTGTGAGAGTCTAAGGATGAGGCCTTGCCAATCTGAGAGGAGGAAGTTCCAGATCCATAGTAGACGGATCCCTCGACGACTCCATGTTGGGGAAGAATCAAACAACCGATGGTCCTAGCGGCGATAGTCCGGTTGGACCGCGTGGGCATAATGTTCATCTTGATATTTACCTTGAACGTTGCGCTTAAATTTGAAGTAAAACTGAGTTTAATAGAATTTGGACGCTAGCTTGTATCAAACAAAAAGCTAGCTGTTTCCTTTAGGCTTACACGTCCTCCATTGCGGGCTGAACTGCAACGGAAGTGAAGCAACCAACATTTTTGTTGTAAATACAAAGTGGGCGGTGCTGGGGGCGGTTACGTAAGCGTAAGTGTGTCGTCAGAACGTCGAACGTGCGTCAATCTCCTACTTCCTAAAACAAACCACTCCTCGTTTTTAAATAAAAATAAAAACAAACGGATACACTTTAAAAAAAAAAAAGAAATCAAAAGTGTTGTTGCTTTTTAAAAGAGAAAATAAGGAGCACGAGGGCGCCACGCCCCCGTTCATCCAGGCTATAATCGATCTGTACATTCAGTTATTTTTGTAATATTCCATTAACTCATTTCCCAGTAACCCCACCCCCGCCCCCCGCCGGAACCAAAAGGGGGCGAGTACTGGGGAATTTGACCCTAACAACAACAACAACAATACTACTACTACTACTACTACTACTAATAATAAGCAATATATATTTTCCTAAAGTTGTCTAATTGGGTTACTTTATTTTCATTCCCACTAATTTAAGATTAGATCTTTGTCCTTATGATAAATGTCTACATTGTAGTTTATACTTTGATCTGACTCCTAACATCAATTCTAGATTAAGCCAGAAAAGTAGCACTGGCTGTCGACTATACAAAGGGCATCTATTCACCACAACATTGAGATAGAGCCACCCAGCCCAGCTCCATATGCCAGGGTTTCCCCAGCCTTTGTGATCCTGCTGTTGACATATAATATCTTATAATTTGAATAGGAAAAACTACAGCCAGGTTTTTTTTTTTGAATTGCACAGTAGCAACTGTTAGAGCCCATCACTGACACATTTATAACCCATAGACCTAGAGTACACATTAGCTAAATCTGACCTTTCAATTAGTTTTCATGTGTTTTGTGTGGTGCGAATACAAGAATTTCAAACACTCAGTCAAGCAGCTTCTATGATGTCTTGCCAAAAATTCCCTTTCAGTCTCAGAAAACAGGATGGTGCTTCCCCCTAGTGGTCAGTAGAGGGTTGTATTCCACATCTGCACCTCCATTACATTTATTTTTGAAAGATGTGGTTTCTTAAACTATGTGCTGGGAGAAACAGACAGAACAGAGGTCTGACATCAACAAAGAACTCTTATTAATGTAAAAGTTTATTTCAAATACTGACAAAAATCCTCCCGACTACTCCCACACAACTGAAACATTCCAAGTACTCCTGTACTTTCTGAAGTCTTAAAATCATTTCTGTGTTCTCCAATCATCCTCTTTATCATGTAAACCGCTTTTTTTTTTCTTTCTTGGAAGCAAGGGTGCCTCTGATATCCCTGCAGTTATCTTGGGCCAGGATGAAATATAGTAACTATGCAATAAGAGAACACATGAAGAAAAAGAAACATCTTTTACTTGCAAAACAACAAGAAAACAGATAAGGTAAAAGCAGCACAAAGTACTTCAGAGCACACAGCCTGTCATTTCTTTATACATTCTGGCACGTGTTTTCAACGGGACACACTCATGTGTCATGGTATTTAAACATACCCTGCTATATCCCTCGTACTGAATTTCTCTGTGCAAAGCCAGGCATCAAGTAGCACTGGAGAACTCCTGTCCACTGGTGTTTCCTTTACCATGCTTTAGCCTAATCACCCTTTTTTATTTTTACTTCTTAAAGCTCGAGATTTTAGGCTTTCACACAATCAGATGCTTAATGGTCTGACCTGATCATTCAAAGTGACACGAGGAGTGGCGGTAAATTCATTTGATCTCCGGCCCGTCCCACAGTTGGCTCAAATTCAACAGTGCGACTTCAAAAATTCAAGGGTAGAATTCATATTTTCCCATGCCTGAAGTTGAACTGGCCTCGCCACAGGAGCTAGGACTCTGGAACAGAGATATTCAGGGAGGAAGGGATTGGTAGGATCATATAGGACAGGTGGTCTTTACAGGGTATTGTTTAAGATTTGTCATCGACTGAATCAGCAGCATTTACACATATATCCATATGATACAGATTCACAGAGCCTCTGCAGCACACACAGATAGAGCAGAAGTAGTGTTTTTAACTGAGAGGAGAGAGGAACCATTGAATCAGAGAGAAACACCTCAGGCCATGAGAAGAGAGAAAAGCAGGTGAGAAACAACAACAAAAAAGTCCCTTGCTTGTTAAAGTCTATTTACAAATGGCTGGAAAAGAGAAAAAGCAGCGCATTCATTCAACATCATGACAAGCACACTCATGTCAATATGGATTTCCCTTTCGCCCACTGCAATTTGACACATTTAATAGCCTCAATGAAAAAAACGTGAGGTTGAGGATGTGATGGTGCATGCACCCTAGCATCTAGCCTATGTGGTGGAGTGTGCGCTTGTGATCGTTCCCTGAAGCAGTATTGTACAAGAAGGCTGATTCTCAGTGATGGCCGGCGTCCAGTTCAAATCGGTTCAAATTGGACTGCACGCATTCAAAGTATGCAGATTCGCCGTGTGCACCTCCGACACCCTTGAACCACGTCGACAGGTGGGACTTGGGCAAAGAGCACACGCTCACACTTTGCCCCCTCTCCTCATGTTATAAAATCTCTCTCTGCTTTGCCAAGTGCTTGGGTGAGCACATCCTGCAAGCATGCAGCGTCCCACTTTAAGCCCGCGATGACGATCTTAGGAGCTGGGTCGACACCTGTGGTTAAACAGTCGCCTGCTGTTTACCCCATGACACCACTGAGATCACAGAGCAGTTTGTTTAGCATGTCAATATGGGAGAGATACGCAGCGCCCCTATGAGTAGACCTAGGTATAGGAACCAGCTAGCGTCTGAACTAACCGGTCGTCTTCTCTTACTAGAACTACCGCTGTCCGGGAAATAGCTGGGTCTGATTGTGATACACATCTTGAACGTGGAAGGAACGGCTAACCAGGTGAAAACTAAACAAGTCTCGTAAAGACACATAAAAAATAAACGCTCTTATTTTGGAGTATTATTTACAGACGCATACACACCGTGCGGGGTGGTTGAATCCCCCCCCCCCCCCCGCCGCAAATCTTTTAGGCTCGTAGTAAACACATCTCGATGCAACTCAACGGTCACCAAACTAAGATTCAACACGGAGACTGGCATGGTGCCCAGCCTCTACAGATGATACAGGGATATATTCAGCTGGCTCTCGCCCTGGGCCGCCAACAGGAGTGTGTACATGGATTGTCAGGACAGCAAAAAAAAGGGAAGGAAGGAAGGAAGCAAGTGTGACCATGGACATGCCGGGGCTGTGTGGTTGTTTTGATACTTCCTCTCACTTAGCAGATGCACCACTCCCTTAAAAGAAAAAGTTTTTTTTTTTTTGTTACAATCATGCAGCAGAGAGAGAGAGAGAGAGAGAGAGAGAGAGAGAGAGAGAGAGAGAGAGAGAGAGAGAGAGAGAGAGAGAGAGAGAGAGAGAGAGAGAGAGAGAGACAAGAAGTAAAGCAACGTGAGCAGAGAAAACAAAACGTTTCAGATCCGTTTTGGCCGAGCTGCAAGCAAACGACCTCCGGGTGTGTTCGGGGGAAAAGACGACCAACAGGACCAGATGAAAGGAAGCCTCCATTCATTTTCCACATCCCCCCCCCCCCCCCACTACGGTTTCAGCGAACGCCTGAAGCAGCCGCCACGCAGGTTTGGTATGCAAGCAATTATTCACTGACATCAACCCCCCCCTGCCACCCCCGCCCCCCCGACCAGCCGCCAGCAGGGATGGGGAACACAAACGCCAACGAACACGGTGCAATCATGGTTCCTAACTCCCTTACACACACTCACACGCACACACACACGTTATTTTGGTGTCATTCAGGATGCAAAAGAAAACTTACTATACAGAATACAAAGTGCATTAACTCACCCCGTCCAACCCCCCCGCCCGATGACACACATCTACTGTGACGCATCTTGGAACACCGAAAACCAAGACATAAGGGAGGCGGTGGAGCCGAGAGCGCAGAGGGGGCAGAGCCGAGTGTGGCGTGAAGGTGGAGAAGGCTGCGGCCACGTGGGACCACCAAAACCTCCCTCCCTCCCACCCCACCCCCACCCCACCCACATACAAGCAAATGGAGTTTAACTTATACAACTCTGCCCGATATGTTAAAGCCAAGTGGTGCCTGGGGATGAAAAAGGGGAGGGGGGGGGGAGGGGAAGGGAGGGGTGAAGGTGGACATCTTGGGGAGACGGGTGAGGAAGGACGTTTGCCGGGAGCCCCAGGGGGGGTGGGGGTGTTTCTGGGCTGCTGATGCGAGGCTAGCCGGCTAGCTTGCTGGTCACCAAGGAGGACTTCCTCTGAGGCAGGTCCTGCGGCGTGGGAATGTGGTCCCCGGTCACCAGGTTGTTGTCGGGCCCCGCCACGGGCAGCTGCTTGTTCTTCATCTTGGCTTTGGCCATGTTGTAGTCGCCCGAGTCAAAGTACTTTTGCTGCGTGGGAAGACAGAGGAGAGACACTCAGCCGGGTTCTGATCTCAGAGCTTTTAATTTGAAACAAAAGGAAAAAAAAAGCAGTTTTCATCAACACAGAATAGATTTGATGTATGAAGCTTCTCGCTTTGTTAACACCAAAAGATTCAAACATATTTAAGCAGTTTTATGGAACAATGAAGTTAATGAAGCCTGCAGATCAGATCAGATCAGATCCGCCCTCCGGTGCTCTCACACTGCTGGGTATCGTCAATCTGTAATACTCAACACATCCCAGGACTTATTTTGTGATGTGTTGTAATCTACTTTTTAGATCTACCCACTTTCCCTCAACTCGTCTATCTCCATTTCAATTAGTGATTTCCTCGTCTCCCAGAATGCCTTTCGACAACCCCCAGAGAAGGAGGTTCTCTGCTGTGTACGTGTCGTTAGAAAGATACTGATAGTGTAGAGTTTTTCCAGTCAAGAAAAAGTGAGGGGAGACGCAAAAGCAGTTGAAGAGGGCATTGTACTGCAAACGCTACTGATGACGCATAGGTGCAAGCTGTAGCTGCATTGCATTCTGGTCTTTCTTGGCTACTGCATTGCATTCTGGTCTTTCTGGGCTACTGCTGGTGGAGAAATTGGTCTCTCTCTCTCCTCCTGATGGATTTCTCCTGTATGATTGTTGATCGTCGGTCTAGAAAGAAGCTCTTGCTCTTTGATTCTGATTGGCTGACACCAAAACCTGATGGTTACCGTTGATGGTTTAGATCCATGAAACATTTTCTCATAATCAAACTCAACAATATCTCAACGTGACGTCACGTCGTCTACGATTGGCCAGTTATCTGTGGGAGTAAATAAATACAACAAAACAGACCCAGAAATGCCAGATACAACTGTTTAACAGTGTTAAAGTGTTGGGTGGACTTTTCCTTTAACTGATACACAGGAACTTGATTGGAGTCCAGGGTTTCACTTAAGGATGCTTTGACAGAACACATGGCTGGTTAGAGGACCATGAGACGGCCCGCCTCCCCGCTGTCCTCGTCAGCTACCATCATGGACTAGCCATGGTCACCTACCCCTTTCTGTAGTCTCTTCATGAGGAAGTCAGAGCCTCCAGGCTTCTGGCCCAGGCTGGGGTACTTGGCCTTCAGCTTGGCCTCCTCAGCCTTCACTGGGTTGGCGTTCTTCTCCTGGGAGTCCTGAGGAGACAAGAGCATATTAACCTAAACATAGAAACTCTTTATTTGCAGCTTCAGGGCCACATCAAAGTGTCGGTCAATACATCTGAGGGAAAAAAAAAAAAAAGACCTTTTCAGATCTTTAGAAGTTTAAGTACAACATGAACAGCTGTTTAGGTGAAAGGCACTCAATTTGTAGTCACACTGCAATTACTAAAACACCAAGAGTCCTGCAGTAAAGTATAACGTGGAGCACTGGGCCATTTCACTCTTCAAAAACATCAAAATGGCTTGTACAGGCTTTTGAAACGCTCTGCTGTGAAGTGGGCTAAAACCATGGCAATGAGTTGTGGGAATTGAGGATTCTTCATGATAGTGTGAGTCACAGGGTGAATGTTCTTCTACAACAGTCTCTCTCACCGCCCTCATGGCTGTGAGGAAACAACTCACTTTGAGGACCAGGCTTAGACCTAATAGAAAGCTGAAGAGAGGGTTCGGCATTTTTAGAAGCCTGTATTGATTACTAATGATCAGGAGAAAGTGTTTTTGACGGTCCAAAGTTTTTGGTTCTGAAAGGTTGGCACCAACTTCATACTAGCATCTGTGAGTTATAGCGCTAGTCAGTAGAATATGAAACCATGAACCTCAGAATTGTATAGAATTCCTTGCAAATAGTTGTATTACTTGATTATTGTACAGCTATGAAGTGTATAGAACGGCTTCTATGTGATCAATGTAGACTTAAGCATGACTAGAAATCAGTTTGATTTTCATTACTAGATCACAAGCTCTTGATGCTGTGTGGACACAACAACCCTGGCTTTCAGCTTCATATCGGTTTCATCCTATGGGTGCCATAAATAGCTCCTTTTCTAATACATCTCATGATCTTTTCTGTTTGTCGGTTTAATTGCAGAAATGTGTTGCATGTGTGGTTACAAAAGGCTACACTCGCCAATTTGCAAACTAATAGGGCCACATAGCCAATCAATATTTGGAATTAAGCTTGTGGAAAGAATAATAAGACTAGAAGAGTAATCTTTGAGGGTTCTTGCAGTTTCTGACCAACGCCTAGTTTAGGTAACAAGAACCCTAGGAGGGGATTCATGCATGCATTCATGTCGTTGCCAACTGGTGAACTGACACTAACCAAACTAGTCAGACACCTCTCATTCGAGTTCCTAGGAAGTGAAGCCTGTAAACTGGGTCAGCAGGACACACCTTGTTTGTGTGCACAGTGCCAATTCAGTCTTTTGACTGCGCTTCAAAACAATCCCCATAAAAAGTAGTAGAGAATTGCACACAGGAGTACAGCAGGCATATTCAAAGTGGCATTTATGCGAGCCTTGCACGTTTAGCTGGTGTGAGCAGCATGCAGCACAGACCTACTTCAGGGCTCTCAGAATGCAAAGCTTGCTGGGGCAGGGATAAAATGTGACTCAGGACACAGAAGCCGATGAACAGATTCCCACAGGAGGAGGGGGGACGTGTGGCACTGTGCTGATTCACTTGGGCCCATGACGAGAAATTTATGAGCTGCTATATTTGGCCCCATGCAGGGAAATTGCAGAGCCCCATTGGATACTTTCTGCACCGTCCGGATAACTCTAAACGGTTATGCACATTTCACATAGGTTCTGTTCTGGTCACTCAACCTTGAAGGTGTCCACTTGGGAAGTCAAAAGGAAATGCAGTCTTACTCAGACCACTTTACATTACCTATTCCATTCAGTGGAACATTATCTCTTGGCATGCGTATAGACATCCAAGTTGATGCATATTGACCAACAGGTTTGTCAACAGGAGCCTGAACTCTAACCTGTCAACTCGTGGTGTAGGCAATCAGCACCCTCCTTGTAAAGCCTTATAATTGAGCAACATTAGACAGTGGACAGGTGGAGGACAATGGTAACTATGCAAACATCAGCAGCTGAAAGCTGTCAAAATGAAATCGCAGCATGCATGGTCTGACCGAGATTGATGTCAATGCTTTCTGAATCAGGCATTGTTGCAAACTGTAAACTATTCACATCATTGCTGTTGTTGTAGCAGTATGTGGAAATACGGAAGCACTGCCACACTGCAGTTGTTGTCAGTATAGACCAATGAGGCCCGACCTGCTGTGGACTCGCGAGCCAATGACACAAGCCAATGCAAGGGGCACAACATTGTGACACAGTAGCAAGATATTATATGTTTTTCGGCAGGAGATCTATGACAACATTTCCCATGTCACTGAATGGCTCAATCAGGTCTATGTGTTTTTTTCACAAGTACCCCGCTGTCTTTTGCATCGTTAAACATATAGCAAACACTTCACTTGTGCTAGCTAGTGTTAGCCACTTCTAGCTAGCATGCTCTGTGGCTAGCCAACAACATCAAGACAGACATCAGAACCCACCTGTTTTTCGTCCTCATAGTCCATCTGAGTGTCTGAGTCCAGGTTTTCTGACGACATTGTGCAAATGTGATAGACACGTAGATGTCTCGTTTGCCGGGAAACGCAAATGAATGAATATGCGTAAGTACTGTTGCTCTACCTGTACTAAATCTAATCCTCCTTTTATGAACACGACTGCTCCTCAACAAAAATGGCGAAAAGATCTATGACATCACCACTAAGGATTTCCTATTTGTGATTGACATATACAGTAACCAATAGCAGAGTAGAAACGCCTTACATAGCCTACCAATAGAGCCAATGAAATACCATTAACCGCGCAGCCGTTGTGATTGACAGTCTCTCGTCCAATGACGTTAGAGTGAGGAGACAGAAGGGGCGATGCGGGGGCCGCACTGCATCAACACAAACCACATGAGCAACACAAAAGAAATACAACATATTAACGTGACAGTAAATAATATACACAACTTTACGAATGTAACGAAGCTAGTTTAATAAGAGGACCAGCATCCCTCGTTCTCATATTTTTGTGTTTGCGGTACAGGCAGGCCAAGCTCTCTGCCCTTTGATTGGCTACTTGTTGGTGACTGATGAGTTGCTACCTGTCAATCAAACAGTCAGCGGGAACGTTACACATAGATTTAACAGTTTAATTAGTTGTAATTTGCGTTACTTTATTAAAAGACAGTTTTACCGTTGCCATGTAAGAAAAACATCAACGTCCACCAACTATCTAAATAACAACAGGAAAAATTGACAGATTAGCTGGTTTTAATTTAAATCAAACTGGTTGAGTAATCTGAGAAGGGTAACGTTAACTAGCTAAAGTCAAATTAGCTAGCACTAGCTTAACTTTATTTTGGATAGGGTTAGGGTTAGAGGCTGTTAGGCCACCCTGGTCCTTAAATTGTTCTCTGTTCTCTGTAGTGTTTGAATTTGCTGTTTTTCACCACAACCATGGCTTGTGTACAGCGTTTGAGAACTGCTCAGGTAAAACTCATCTGACCTAACGTTGACTCACTGTTGTGATGTTGCAAACGCCATTATTTACATGTCAAGTCAAAAGTTATTTACTTTATCTGTGAATTTTATACATGTGTTAAGTTCAGTTTCCTCCCTTTCCATAAAATTAAATGTATCTCTGCTATCTGCCTGGGTATAAACAAGGTACTGGATCTCCATGGTGATTTTCAAAACATGGTGGGTGGGGAGGCTTTGAGTAGCCATAGCAGTGCTGTGGTAAAAACAACTCTAATATGTGAATGATTTCTTCAGACAGCTTCTCGTGTTTTTAGATTCATTAAGTAAAAGAGAAGAGATGAATGAAATGTGAAGAGATGAATGAGATGAGAAGAGATGAATGAAGGCAACTTCCCCAGGTTCTATTTGCATGAGTCTCCAAAGACTGAACACCTCATTGAATGAAATATCAGCTTTATGCTTGTTATTACTCACACCTTGACTTGCAGTTGCTAGCTAGTTAGATTACCAATGTTGTGATAAGTAAAAGCCAAACTCCAAAACAAAAACAAAGATGGGACCTTATGGATTCAGCATGCCTGCAGGTCCTGAAAAGTCTTAAAATGCCTATTATTAATATCTATTCATTATATTATCTAAACTGAAGGCCTTAAATGATTTTTAATTCAGTTAAAAAAAATTGTGGTTTCTTTCCGATGAGAAATTAGTCCAGTCATGCAGACCATATTCTGACCGGTCTGCAGTTATTTTCATTTTTATGTTTTCTCAAAATGGTTATTTTCTCAAATTGGTCTTATATTTCATCCTAACGCGCATTAAAAGATCTTAAAAAATCTTAAATTTAAATCTTCCTCTCGAAGACACCGTTGGATGGTTGCCGCATTTACCTGGACCAAGCATTGACTCTGAATCATTTGTTTCAATTATCCAGGACACTCAGCTGTTGCCTAATGTGGTTGCCACAGAGCAGCAATCCTTGGTTGTTGTAAAGAGACTTCTGGCCATTGCGGTGTCCAGCATCACCTACCTCAGGGGCCTTTTCCCAGAGAAGGCCTATGGGAGCAAATATCTTGAAGGTACATCACATATTTAACTCTAATAACTTAAGTTATTGTATCATTAAGCAGGGCAGGAAACATCCCATCCCAAACATTACATCCCACATTTCATCAGCCACTATTCTACCTGCCAACTAGATTTTGAAGTTGGGCAACAAGAAGTTGACTTTGATGTATCTTTGTATTTGGTTTGTTTAAGTTCACGCTGCCCAGTTACAAGAGAACCAGGGCTTGTAAACAAAAGTCACATGGACTCACAAGAAGCTTGTTTTTGGGGCAGAGTTTTGGTGACCTGTCAACCTGTCATCCTGCCAGGTTGGAGATTTTGGCAGCAGGGACGGGTCAAAACAAATCTGATTCCAGTCCCTGTAACTTTAAGAATGATGGACTTGTCTGCGCTCTTTGCTGTAAATTCCTTCTCTGGTGTTCATACCAATTATGAACACATGAAGAATTTTCTAAATATGAGCTTCAGTCTAGACTGCGGTTTGCCCTCAGTTCATTGTGTTATGCTAGGCTTTCCAAGCATGAGGACCTGCTGGCTATCAGATGTCAACATCCGTCTCCTTATACCCATAAGCCCTTGCATTTTGGGTTTGTTTCCTGTGGCTGTACTTTGTATTAGGTTCTCACTTCTAATGACCCACATTGCAGTTCTCTTGTTAGAGGACTGAGACATTTTCAGGCGTCGGGCGGTTATTTGGTGCCACGTGAGGTCGAATGGTGTTGTTCTCACCTGGCCAAACAAACCGAAGTAAATCACTCCAAGAAAGCTTGGTGTGAAGTTATCTTGATGTGTCATCTCATTCATTTGAAAATGACTGCTATACGTTTGCCATTTCAAATATTTGCTAATGAGCTGCTTATCTGGCTTTTCTTATCCCGCAGAGCAGCAAGTGATGATTCTTAGGGAGGAGCGCAGCTGTCCTGGTGCCAATCAGATTGTTCAGTGGTAAATAACCCAACTACAGTTTGACACTTGAGGCCCATAGCCAGTGTTGAAGCCAATGGTTTTGTCATAACCCACACCTTTCGCCTTTCTCACTTGTTTTTTTTCTTTAATATTTTAAAGGCAAGGAGTTTTCTGCCTCTATGTGTTGTATTACAGGCATTTGCACACACACACACACACAGAAACACTCATTGTTTTATCATTATGGCGCTGTGTCTTAACAGGTGTACGTTAGAAAGTGGTCAGTATTAACTAGATGTGTTTCTTCATCCTTCAAGGATGCACGGATGCTTTGATGCCATTCAGAGGAGCTATGTAGGTTGTCTCCCACTTTTTCCATCAGTCTGGAGATTTAATATTGGTTGCTTCATGATGTATAGACCACTCCTAGAAGTCAGAAATTCACATTTTATCCGCAATTCATTTGTTGTGTCCCCCTACCAACTGATATGTACCATATGTTTTCCACCAGCTGCGGACAGTTCTTTTGTCTGTGAGTATCTTTTTACCTGTTGACATGCATTAGGTTAAGCCTTTATGGATTTTTGATAGTTATACACACATCAAGGTGAGGTGCTGGCCTCACGGTGGAAAAGAGTAGGAACTCTAATCATACACCTTTTATTGAGCATGCTTTGACCTGATGGAGATCTACAGTTCATTGTGTTGGTTTTACTCTTTTCTACGAGCCCTTAAGCTGAAGTTGTGTCCATTTGTCCCATTCTAGATATATACTGATCCAGAAACCCCCCAGGTAATTTGCAACAATTCATTTGTTGATGTTTTCTCATCCAAACACTTAGCCAGCTGTTTAGTTGATTATCCTCACATCTCTCTTTACCACATTCAGAAGGTGACAGAGTGTTACCACTTCAAGATCCAGTACACTGCAAACGGGCCTCAGATGGACTTTGAAAGGTAAGGTAGGTAAGGTTATATTCTTAGATGTAAGGATGTGTCAGCACACTGGAAAATGTGTATGAGGATTACTCAAACATTGAATCAGGGTTATTTCTGGAGCAGAAATAAGACCTGGACATTTACACCATATGTTCAATGTAAACATGTGACATTTGCAACACAGACCCTATGTCATGGAATAGTCTTGGAATTTGATTGGCAAAAAGGTGTTAAATGTAAAGGTCTTCAGTGCAGGAGATTTCAGGCCAACATCCACACAGGCTGCTACACCTCAGAAAGACAAAATACAATTGTCCAGTGATGGTTGGTTACCTGCCAAAGGGACAGAAAGAGTAGACAAATTTACCATCTACAGACAAAATGTACCAGCACTGGCCTGGTGGTTGGTGTTCATTTTGCAACCTGCTTCCTATGAACCTTAGCAACAGCAATAGCAACAGCAACGTCAACAACGTGTCAAAAAAGACATGCAGCAACACGAAGAAGGCCAGCATCCTGCTGGTGAGAAAGCTCTACACTCTGATGCAGAACCTGGGGCCTCTGCCAGATAATGTCTGTCTCAACATGAAGCTGTCTTACTACGAAGATGGTAACACACACACACACACACACACACACACACACACACACACACATCCCTTTAGCAAAGTTGGAATCAGCCTAAATGAATTGTTGCATGACTCAGAGTAATCTTCTTTCATATTCCAGTAAATGTAGTGTAGCTTTTGATTCAAGCGTTTAGCTGATGCCTCAGCTCTGTCTGTCTTCCCAGTCACTCCTCAGGACTACCAGCCACCGGGCTTCAAGGAGGGAAGCAGCGGCATGATGGAGTTTGAGAAGGAGCCCGTCAGGCTGACCATGGGCGAGGTGGTCACCCCCTTCCACACTCTGAAGTTGGACATGACCACAGAGAGAGAGAGACTGGAGCAGGTAAAGGAGAGGATGGGAGAGAGAGAGAGAGAGAGAGAGAGAGAATAGAAGGAGACAGAAAAGGTAAAACTGGACTTGAAGTGAGCTGTGAGGCGTCATAATCCCAAAATGAGAGTAACCCAAGTGTATAAGCACTCACAAATATAATGTCAAGAAAAAGCCTGCATTCTTCTTCTTCTTTATTATTATTATTATTATTATTTTAATCAAGAGATTCTGTCTATTATTAAACATTAAGCACTTGCTATGACTGTGTTATGGGGTTATTAGCTTCACAGACGCCCCTGAAATCTTCAAGTTTTTTCACATTGTGTGTATTATAGTATATTATATCATGTTAAACTCTGGTTATAATGCACTCACTGTGTGCTTATGAAGCTTGAGCACCACTTCAAGTAAAGTAATGGGAACAGGGACATTTAGAAAGACCATTGACACACTGTAGTTGGATGTCTCCACTTTTCAGGCTACACACCTTGTGCGCTGACAAAAGATGGTGGACTATTTTACATTTGCAGCATGTGCTGAAGGCAGCAGGGTGGATTAGTGGTTAGAGAGACTGTCCTGCAACCGGAAGATCTCGGGTTCGATCCTGCATGATTTCAAAGTGTCCCCCCATCTGAAGTGTCCTTTAGCGAACCACTGAATCCTGACCAGCTCCAGGGGGCGCTGCTCTGTTGCTGACCCCTTTCTCTGACCTCTCTGTGGAGGTGGGCATGCAAAAAAAGATGCACTTCCCCCTCTTAACAAGAGAAAGGCCAAGCTGCTCTCAGTTAACTGCTATTTTCAATTAGAGAGGTGAAATTTCTCAGCTTCCATGACTTTTCCTACACCTTTTTTCTGTGCAAACCAATGCTGCCTGATTTTCAAGGGAATGGGAATAATATTTACCGTCTTCAATTGATGGAGTGTTCATTTTTACAGTGAAGACTTCTTCTGGGAGCTGTTTTGATTGACAGCTGTGTTGCCCACTGTCTGCAGGTGGAGGATGGGGAGCCTGTGTGTTTGAGGGGAAAATGGGTTCTGAAGATGGAGGAGGAGGATGCTGCGATGCAGGTCAGCACACAAACAACGTAGACATGGAGATAGTACCTGATGACAGTTTTTATTTTAGTGTTTCCATTTCAGGGAACTTGGATAATCCTATTTGTTCTTTGACTACATCTCTCTCATGATCAGTTCATGAAAATAATGCATGTTATTGAATTTGAGCACGTAATTTTTTAGAGGAAGTAAGTAAAATCAGAGTGGGCAGAAACAGACCATCAGTGATTTTATCTCAACCCATAGAGGTTAGAGAATTAAAGATGTAATGCTTCCTCACTCTGAAATAAGAGGAATTATAAAATACATTTCGTTTTATTTTTGATATCTACAGTAAATATATTTATTATCAAATGCATCAATACTTTACTCAGGGTCATTGAATAAAAGACTTTTGTGTACTACAAGTGTGTACTACATCCACCACCATAGCTACTTTTACAGCTACTACTGCAAGACAGTTAATCTTGTGATGATCTTGTCATAATGACAAAAATGCTCATTGACAAACATTTTTAAAAATGAATTTAGTCAACGGTGACTGGAGGGTCGAAATTCCAAGAAAGTAGCAGAAATAATTGTATTTAATTCTCTTGATGACAAAAGGAAACAAAACGATGACTATCATAACTATCCTTGACAAAACGTGTTTTGTTAAAAGAGAAATATCACATTACAGGCATGTGTTCACTCTAGGCTAGCAAATGAAGATGATACGGTTTATTATTTTCCAAACACAGACATGCATTAACAGAGAGACGGAGAGTCGCCTGTTAGTCTACCTGACGATGTTCCAGAAATATCACATCTCACAGATGTGAATGTGTGCAGCTCCCAGATCAGCACATCATTTGGGAAATGTCTAAATGCTGTGAATAGTCTACACTAACGCAATGTTCATCTTTATGATCTACAGTTCTGTTGCACTGGACTATGGACAAAGGACTATTGATTGATTGATTGACTGACTTCAGTGTTGACATGGTGCTATCGTGATATTCAGATAACATGTTTTCGTCTTTAGAGTCATGTGGTTGAAGACGTGGAAAAGCCTGACAACGAGAACTCATACTTGGACATTAATGGTAAATTTCACTCCTTTCACTTTAACCCATAACAATGTGTTTTGGCTTCGCTGAGCTAATGAACTTAGTGAGGTTGGCCTTGACAGTCAAGGTTTCAATATGGATGAAAGGCCTTGAAGATGCTTCAACTCATAGCTAAGTATTCATCACAGTGTGCACAGCATAATGAAAGTGAAGGAAGTGATTGTAGGTGTTTTGGAGATGGGAAATGTTTCATCCCTCTTCTTTCAAGGTGTTGAGCATCAGCCTGGTGGATCTAGTTATTTTTGAAGGAATAACAGGGTGTCTGCAGGTCCTGAAAAAGTCATAAAATGTCTTAAATTATCAAACTCAAGGTCTCAAAAGGTCTTTAAAGCAGTTAAATATATCATTTATCATAACTCTTAAATTCAGTTAGAGAGGACTTACAAATCTTGGTTTCTCAGGTTGCTGTTTTATTCTGATTTATTTTCAGTTTTTCAGCTTTCTTACCTGTAATTCTAACTGGCATTTAAAAGGTCTATAAAGTCCTGAATGTAACTTAAACGTACAGACATCCTACTACCCCCCCCCCCCCCCCACACCAGCCCACCCCCAGTATTATTATTAGAATCAGCCATTTAACACTGATAAGTATTGGTCGTAGAAATTTCAGTACATAAAAAGTAACTGAATGTGTTTTGTGCTGTTTTCATTTGATGAACCCAGAGGTGGTGGTGAGCTGTCATGAGAAGATGGAGGTGTGTGAGGAAGTCGTGGTGAACTCACAGGTGGGCGTGGCTTACTGAATAAAGCTAAATACAGTGAAGTCTTTTCTTAATTTGATTAGAAATCAACAAAGTGGAGCTGACTGCTGGACTGTGATACGTTATGATATGATGACCAGTACGGTTCCCAGTCAGTAGAGACTGTCGGCCCTGTGTCAACATGGAGACAAGGGCCACTCCATGAGCCCTTGTGGTCAGTGCTGTTAGCCACCATCTGTCCCCTCTCAGGTGGACTCTCTGGTGAAGAGGACGTCTGACACGGAGGTGGCCTTCAAGAGGACCAGGAGTGGAAGAATCATCAAGTCCACCACGGTCAGTCAGCCACTCCAAACTCAACAAGCACCAATCCTCTCCTCTAACTGGGTTACAGCTGGAGGACCTGAAACCCTTCACGCTGAGGAACCCAGCCATGGGCCTACTCTGGTTAAGGTCTTAGTCAGGTTAATCTGTTGACATGAACCTTCAGTCTCCCTGTTTACATGAATCAACCAATCAACAGAATATCCCTTTTTGACTGAGCAGTAGCAGCTTCCTTCTACTTCTAAGGAAAATATGACAGCGTAGACCAAAAGTGAAAGGATGTTTCCATGCTACAGTAACCGGTTTAAACCAGCCATCTTAAACCAGCCACGGCTCCATGCATGTAGACATTGTGGTTGAAGATAGAAAGGAAATCAGAAATCAGTATAGTATAATACTCTGTGTGTGTGTGTGTGTGTGTGTGTGTGTGTGTGTGTGTGTGCAGGAGAACAGCTCTGCCAAGACCACCAAGAAGCCGCCCCCCCCCCGTCCAGGCCAAAACGGTGAGACTCCTTCATGTCAGTAGTGTCTCTCCTCTTCTCTGTTCTACGTCAGAGGAAGTATGAACCTCTACAGCTCTAGTTACAGGGTTCTTACAGGTCGGACAAGGCTGGAAAATGGATTGGATTGTTTCCAGATCATTCTGGAAATTAGCTGCACATTCAAGACTTACTCTCATTTTAGGTTTGATATTTGTTGTTGTTGTATCTTTATCTATATAGTGATACAGCTCAGTTGACACTATCAGCAGACAGATATATTGAGCAGGGACTAAAAATCTCCAGATTAAGTCAAGAAAATAAAGCTGCTCTAGGCTGCAAAAGATTTGAACTTCAATACCCAGAAATCATCTCGTCAAAGAGAGGAGAGAGGAGAAGAGCTACCATCGGGGAGCCTTTTCTTGGGATGGGGTGCTTCCTGCTGTCTGGATGTCACTTCCTGTGTAAAGTGGATCTACCTGACGCCAGAATTTCAATTGGGGGTCAGAGGGTCGAATCTATGGCGTGGGATTATCAGGGGTGGGATGCTTGTCTCTATTGCAGCCCCACTTTGTGATCCAGGTCTTGCCTAGTGCAGCTTCAAGGTCCCGATAAAGTAACTCTGAAATGGAGAATGCGTGGGAACCCTGCTCGTATGCTTGTATCACAGATGAGTTCTTGTTGACCTCGGTTTCTCAGAGAGAGAGATGGTCTGTCGTGTTTCCTCTCCTCTTCAGATGTCTCAGTTTGAGTTCCCCAGCAGCCAGGAGGCCCCGCCCTCCTCGGCGCCCAAGAGACGCAAATTCAGCGAACCCAAAGAGCGCTACTGACAGCCACAGCAACACGACCGCCTCAATTCACCTGGACACTTTTCTTTTCTTTTTGATTGTGTGGTTGTTTTTTAAAGGGAATGTCACCGGAGACGTAACAGTTTATTCAGAGGTTGTTAAATAACTTGTTGTGAAATAGTTTGAATGAAATGTGGATTTCAAATGTTATATAATATACTGTATTTATGAAGTTGGTTAGTCTTTTAGAAGTGAATGTTTTTATTAAGTCTCTTTTATTAAGCCTGGTGCAAGCATGAATTAAACACTCTGGTTTTCAGTCGGCCGTTTCAGTTTGTTTTCCACTTGATCGTAGAGTCAATCAAGACAAATTGATTTATAAAGCACTTTGAACAAAACAGGAGCGACGGAGGCCTCCCACCGATGCTAGCAGGTCTGCAGGCGGTACAGTGGCAGCTCTGCAGCTGTACCTAAGATGGCGTAGTGCCTCCATCAGCACTTCCACCCTGTCAGACACCTGCTCTCGTCTCACGGTTGGAAGAAGGAAACGCAGGCGCCTGCCACCGTTTAAAGATGAAACAGTTTGAGCTTCCTGCCTGTAAAAGCCTGCTGCTGCTCGGCCTGCTTCCTGACGCAGCCCCCCCCCCCCCCTCTGAAGGACCCCGAGATGCCGTCATCTGCATGCGAGGTGCCTTAAATGAAGCTGTTAAGTGAAAGTGGATTATATCTGTACACAGTGACCTTTGGGCCCAGATAAGGGGCCATCAGCAGCCTCCCGCCCGGCAAGCTGTGTGTTTTTAATCTCCTGTTGTTTTTCCCAGAGAGAGGGACATTTGCTGATAGACTGCCTTAACCCACTGCAGATCAATACTGCAGGAAGCCTTTGTGATGCATATCCAAGCAGCGCCCCCCCCCCCCCCTCCTCCCATGTGTCTGCAGCAGGCCAGAGGGGGGAGAGAGAGACTCCATCAAATCAGCCCTCACTTCCTAAGGCATTGTCTTGGCCACCACATTTATTTCATTGTCTCTGTGCTTTTTTATTTTTTTTATTTTATGGGCATTTCTGATAACTGGAGCATAAAGCAGAGCGGACTGGGAAATCCACGGTGGACAATACCCACACATCGACGCTCTTTATGAGCTGTGAAATGAACCCGGGTTAGCGAACCTCTCCGCCGGGCTCCGCTGGCGTTCTTCACCTGTTTTTATTATTCTGACAGCGGGGGGTTCTCCGGGTATCGATAGGTGAGGAAATGCAAAGACAGTAAAGGCGCCTCGTGTTCGGTCCTATTATCTCTGCCAGTGGTGTTATGGACCCACTACATCACATAGTGCAATTTATGAAATGTACAGACCCAAAAGGCAAAACATATCCAATGGCACAGACACTAAAGGAACACACTGACTGAGGCAGTTACTGCAGAATCGAAAAGTATTTTAACCACTGGAAATCAGACACTCGAGGGCGATAACGTGGGTGAACATGGCCGACCTTCAGTCCTTTATCTGAAACAAACTGCATGAGGAAATGTTTTGGGTGTTTCTTCAAGTGCATTCCAGATATCCATCGTCCGAGGAGGGAAAGGGGAATCTGAATCTAAATTGCAATTTTATTTCACCTCCACCCTCAATCCTTCACCCGGATCCTGGGACTCTACATCATTTCTGTACACACACGTCTCCCAGAAATGAATTCTGAAATTAAATTCAGGGACACACGTCCAGCGGCCAGTGTTAACAGATCAATCAGCTGGTCAAACAGCAGGCGGGGCCCGCCGGACGCCTCTACGGACCAATCAGAAATTTTGGTTCGGCCTGTCTGAGTCAATAACCCAGGTCCGGGGCCGTTTGTATACGGTCAAGGCAAGACACACTGACAAACTGATGGACAGACAGCCGTGGCTCATCCCAGGGCTCCACCTAGATTAAAGCCAGCTTCTGTGAGCCTATAGTTGCGGCATGGTGATTGTGCCTGCAGGGCCTATAGGCCCCAGGGGGGGTTGGGCTTTACAGCGGGAGGGGGAAAGAGCGAGGGATGGAGTGGACATCCAGCCCAGGGACCGTGACCCCTTTGACCTTGCCAGAAGGGCAGCAAATGTTTCCGAGCTGATTAGCGCTTCCCCAGCAGAGTACCCCGCTCGCTGTTAACCCTTTGGACTCAGGTAGGGGGCAGGAGCGTAGGAGGCAATCCAGGAAATGTGTCAGTCAAATCTTTTCCTAAACCTAAAGTCCAATGGTCACAAGGAGGACTGGGTAAATAAACCTCTGAAAGGGTTGAAAATACTGGCAGGCAATGCTTCATATAATTACATCAAACAGCAACACCTAGAGAATAAGCAGCCTTACTGTAATAGTAATTGAAATTGCATGTGGGGATGAAATATCCATTGTGGCCACAGGGGGGCGATAAGTGGCCATGGAATGAGTTGTGACGAGGCCCCATAGATAACCCAGGCTGCTGTATGTCACCATGGAAAAGCATCTTTCTCTTCCATGCGTTAACAGGCGTGTACAGTCGGCCTACACACTGTACACAATCTAAAAAGCACGCAGCCCTACTGACAGCCACCACTCGTCTGTTCAACGTGTCTTCTGAGAGACACCGCCGTGCAGTCACAGTATTGATCCGAATAAGAAATGCTAAGAGGAGGGAGGCTGAGAGCAGGTGGTGGTGGGCCGGCAGATTCAGGGATTTAGCCGCTCACCGGGTATGTATGGTCAGCGCCGCTGAGCGGTGAGGGGACCAATACCTACTTGAAACAGATGCTCAAAGCAATGGGATGTGCCCCCATTGTGATCAGAGTGGACAGCTGAATTGTTTACCACCAAAGGGCCCTTTTCTTCAGCGGCAGGCCGGCTCACAATGGGGCCCCCACAGCCCTGACACACCGAGGATTTCTGCAGGGGTGGGGTGGGGAGGAAGGAGGGGGCAGGATGGGGTGGGGTGGGGGAGGGGGTTTAGGAGGCTCCTGACCATACCCCCCTTTTTTCTTTCTCTGTGCTCAGATGGACCTCTCCTACCCCCCCTCCTCCCTCCTCCTCCTCCACAAAGCCCCCCTAAAGCCACCGGAGGGCAGGGGTTTAAATGTCACGCTTGGCCATCAGAGCGCCCGGCCCCCGGCTCGTGTCTCTGGGGGGAGGCACGCCGAGAGAGAGGGAGGGAAGCCGAGGGGAGGGAGACACTTGGCCCTCGCCCCATTGTCCATTACGATAGGCATGAGCTGCTAACTGACTCCAAATCAAGTGTATCCTCTCGCCACGCGCCCCGGCCTTGTCCTGCTCTTGCTCCAACACAATGGCCCCTCTGATTTTGTTCATAGGTGAATAGCAGGTTTGGTCACGGCGTGTTTGGCGGAGCGGCTTAGCGGGGCTGTACAGTGGAGCTTCAGCTGGCCGCCGGGCCGAGTGATAAACACAGTTTGTCACCCTGAGACGCCCGGCATCCATCCAGCCTGCAACGCCGGTGTGTTCTTATATGACAAAAATCAATGGAAACTTTTTTTACATTCAGTCATATAAGAGGGACTTCAAAACGTTAAAGGGAGGAGGGGGGGGTGTAGAGAGGGAGAGGGGTGGGGTGACAAAGTGTCAAGCTGAAATACAAGTACAGGACAAAATATACGAGCTGCCGGCCGACTTTATCCCGGCCCAAGGTCCCGGCCCATACTTTACCCACCCACAAGATTGAGTGTTTTATGTATCTATTTGTTCTAAATAGTGGCACACTTGACCTTGAGGCAAGATGTGTGTGCTGCAGCCCGGCCCGGGAATCATCCCTCCTGTCAGGGACGGGGGGGGGGGGGGGGTGACCTTGAACCGGCGAGGCGCAGGCGTAGCTGAGTGCACAAACTCATTTACCTCGCGGGTTGGCTATTGACAGTCTGTAATCGTTAACATTATGGATGATGAACAACTACTGACTGCCGCATACCCCGCGCTATACGTTGCCCGTGCACCGGTCGCGGCCCGAAAGACATTCGTCACTTTGGTACTTTGATGTGTTCAGGGACATCCAACGTCAGCCGTTCAGCGGAGCTTCAGTCAAAATGTTTTCCTTATGAGTCGTTTTCATTTGAGGTGAGTTTATTCCCTGAAAAATAAAACGCTGCACAAACAAATTTATTATCACGTGGTTTTAAACCTAGTTAAAGTGAGTGACGCAGCTATGGATACCCAGAGGGACCAAAATGAGCGTCTGACCATTCATGAGCTCTTCTGTGAGTGGTAGAAAGGAGGGCCGTCCTATCAGAGTGACCGATGGCTTTAATGGCGCGTGGGAAGTTGTGGGTTTCAGCTCTGAATGTCCCGGCTCAGTAAGCAGTATATCCCAAAACTACATAAAACGAATGGTGACACTCCCAAGGACGTCCAGACGCTCCAACCAGACGCTCCGAAACGTTAAGGTAGTGTAGAAGTAGTGTAGAAAAAGATTCAAGATGTAAAACTTTACTGACATATCAAGCTGCCAAACAGAGAGATAGGAGGAAAACAGCCAGCAGACGGACAGACGGGTGAAATGAAAACCAAATGGTTGAATTCAATTATAGATATTTTTTTAAAAAGCATCTTTCAACACCACCACATCGAGTCGTACTCACAGAACAAGGTCGTCTCACTACGGCAGCCTGGAAGTTTGCCACTGTGCCGCATACATTTCTCAAAGTTTTCACTCCAGGTTCAGTTTGACCACCGACTCAATCTGCCGGAGGGGGAGAGGAAAAAGTTTGGTAGATTCTCCTCTCTCTCTCTCCCTCTCTCCCTCCCTCTCTCTCTCTCTCAAGGCCTTGGGAGTTTGACTTCTGCCCTGCTAGTGTTTTCCTCGTCTCCAGGCTGCGAGGGCTTTTCATCTCACCAAGGTGAAGGGCAGCCACCTCGCCCCTCAACCCTCTCCCAGCCCCTTCCTCCCATCCAGCATAAACACACACATTTCCATTCCTGCTATAGTGAAGCTATATTAGCGGCTCCTCTCCTCCACCCCAAGGCTGGCTTAAGACAGAAGGAGATCCAGCGGTGTTGGTGGGAGGGATGGATGGATGTGGGTGGGGGGGTGGGGTGGGTGGGGCCCGCGAGACTTGTTTGAAACCCTGTGGATCCTGTGGATGAATCCTCATGCAGACACATGCTTGTTTAGGATGTGTTGTCTTGCATGGTGGCGTAGAGCACGTTGTTCACTGGGAGGCCAGAGGGAGGGGCTTGGTTTGTTTACTACATCAAATACTACCTCAGTATAGAGTACTGACATGTACACATCTCACTGACACTGTGGTGTTCCTCACTGTGGTGTTCCTCACTGTGGTGTTCCTCACTGTGGTGTTCTTCACTGTGGTGTTCCTCACTGTGGTGTTCCTCACTGTGGTGTTCTTCACTGTGGTGTTCTTCACTGTAGTGTTCCTCACTGTGGTGTTCCTCACTGTGGTGTTCTTCACTGTGGTGTTCCTCACTGTGGTGTTCTTCACTGTGGTGTTCCTCACTGTGGTGTTGCCTCACTGTGGTGTTCTTCACTGTGGTGTTCCTCACTGTGGTGTTCTTCACTGTGGTGTTCCTCACTGTGGTGTTCTTCACTGTGGTGTTCCTCACTGTGGTGTTCCTCACTGTGGTGTTCTTCACTGTGGTGTTCTTCACTGTAGTGTTCCTCACTGTGGTGTTCCTCACTGTGGTGTTCTTCACTGTGGTGTTCTTCACTGTAGTGTTCCTCACTGTGGTGTTCTTCACTGTGGTGTTCTTCACTGTGGTGTTCTTCACTGTGGTGTTCTTCACTGTAGTGTTCTTCACTGTGGTGTTCCTCACTGTGGTGTTCCTCACTGTGGTGTTCTTCACTGTGGTGTTCTTCACTGTGGTGTTCTTCACTGTAGTGTTCTTCACTGTGGTGTTCCTCACTGTGGTGTTCTTCACTGTGGTGTTCCTCACTGTGGTGTTCCTCACTGTGGTGTTCTTCACTGTGGTGTTCTTCACTGTGGTGTTCCTCACTGTGGTGTTCTTCACTGTGGTGTTCCTCACTGTGGTGTTCCTCACTGTGGTGTTCTTCACTGTGGTGTTCTTCACTGTAGTGTTCCTCACTGTAGTGTTCCTCACTGTGGTGTTCTTCACTGTGGTGTTCCTCACTGTGGTGTTCCTCACTGCTCTTCCCAGAGATCACCTGTCAATCAAACAGTGTGTCCAGTACTGTGACGTCTTTCTCCTTGGATTTTCTGTTGATGGAGTTTGAGTTCCTGTAGGTGGCGCTCTTTTCTTTGTCTGTTCAGCCATTTTGGCTAATCGCTGCTCATGCTAACTACCCAGTTCTTCTTCTATCTATCCAAACAACCCAGAAATGGAAATGCATCACTTCCTGGACACTAGAGGATGTTTCCCAGAAAAGACCATCTAGTGGATCATTACTCTAAACTAAAAGTGACTCCCAACTCTAAACCCGACGTAACATCCTTCCTCTGTGTACGTTAGAAACCCACATTGGTTTGACATTGAGAGAATTGACCGAAAAAAACCTCAACGAGCACATCAAGCAGCTCAGGCCTACAGTGGCAGCAGCGCCTGTTACAATTGACCCGTAACATGTGGCCCAACTACAACTAAATTGTGGCTGAATTATTGATACAGTGGCGTCGGCCGCGGTGCGAACGAGGGCATGAAAGGGAGCCAACATGGGAATGGGCTGCTAATTTCATATGGGAGCCTCAGGGCACATTCCTCCCACTGAAGACCAAACATATCGACATATGTGTGTAGGGGGAGAGACTGTATATAATATCAGCCTGGTGTTGGAGGAGGAAAATGGACGGTGTGACACAGAACGGACTCCAACGTTCGCATGTTGTGTCTCTTCTGTGAATGTGGCTGCAGCATGTGAGCGTGATGAGATGCTGAACGAGAGCGATATCCATTACAACATGACAACAAAACTGTCTCTTCCGCATTCATTTGTCAGTCATATCAATACTGTACGGAGAAATGGGTGGAATTGAAAGATGAATTGTCACGTACGGGTTCAAGTCTTTTAAAGGGGCGGAGGGTGTTGACAGGCGAGTCAAGGTTGTCGACCATCACCGAGCCGGCCGGCTAATTTCTCCAGAAGCGTCCCGAAGCCTTTGTGCCCTTCCTTGTACTTTTATTTCCAACCTCTCTTGGAATTGTGATGACCGTGCCTCGGGGCGACAGAGACACCTTGAGGAGCGCCCACCTTTAAATCCGCCGCTCGGCAACTTCAACCATGACCCCTAGCTGGAGGGATCCCTCAGGCCAGATTTAAACGAGCTCCCTCAGGTCCTCAGCGGCTCCCCTTCTCCTCTGTCGCGTTTTTTTTTAAAAGGCATGAATCGGCCTCCTCCAACAGCTGATTATGAAATGTATTGTGGAATAAAGGAAAAGTAGATTTGGATAAACTGAAATAAAACGTACATATAAGAGTAAACGCACCGTGACAATGTGCGTAAAACAGTGTGACAGGCAGAAGAAAAGGGCTGATGGAGACTGAATGACAGTAGGAATGCTGAAAGCCCCTATTCTTTCTTTTTCTTTCTTTCTTTCTTTCTTTATTCCTTTCTTTCTTCCTTCCTTCTCCTCATTCATGAAAAGCAAGGGAATCCCTGGAGTGCTCAAAATACATGAACACCTTTACTGCATCTAAATGTCATCAGATTCATCGAAGCGCTTTTCTCTTAATTTCTTCTTCTCTCTTCTTCTTCTCTCTCCTTAAATACGATCTCTTACCTTTTACAATCATTTTTTTCTCTCCCTTTTTTTTGCTATTATGGAGGATGGACGACGAGAAAAGCATACAATATACAGGCTATTGATCCACGCCCATCACTGCAGAAAAAAAGTCGGTTCAGGGGGTGTGGAGGGGGGCGGGGGGGGGACTGGACACAGCGATCGATAACCTACTCTATCAGCCGTTTCCATGGCAACCGGCCGAGCAAGGACAGAGGGCTGCCATGCATTTTGCACCTGTCTATTTCATATACCTATTGTGATAATGAAAGTGTCAGGGAAATGAATGCGGAGGTGACGGGGCTCCAGCCCGACGTCCACATCCACAATTAAAGAAATTACATAAAGGTTAATTGCTGGCGAGGAGAGAGAGAGAGAGAGGGGTGAGGGATGGGGGAGAGAGGGGGTTCAGGGGGATTTCGGTGACCTCCCCTCTGAAGGACGCACTGAGGCGAGCCGGTTCTGCAGCGACCGTCGGTGCAAAATCCAACAACGTTCTCGGCTATTTTTTCACCGAAAAACATGCACAGATGACGGTTAAAACCCGGCAGTTGTTTCCTGACATTGGAGAAGGGGCCTCTTCTGTGGTTGACCCCAATTTGGAGGTCGAGCAGGCATGATCAATGTGCTGGCCATTAGCTCACCGTGAGCCACTGTAGGGACAGGGACAGAGAAATATAGCAGGGCAGACACCGGGGGAGAGGAGAGGGAGGGAGGGAGGAGGAGAGCCGGAGCTTTCTTCTTCTTCTGATCAACACCCAGACGGACCGTCAGGAGAACTTGACACTCAGACGACGGCGGGCGTTGAACTTCCACCGCTCTGAACCGGAGGCTCGGCGGCGCTGGGCCGGGTCAGCCCCTAAGTGAAGGGGATGGATATCATGATCTGTGGCCGTGTTGATCATGTGTTGCTGTATTGATCGCCAATCGAAACTACCGCTGAAAATGCGGGATTGAGAGAGAGAGAGGGAGAGAGAGAGGGAGAGAGAGAGAGAGGGAGAGAGAGGGAGAGAGAGAGAGAGAGAGAGAGAGAGAGAGGGACAGGGGATGGGCGATCGGCTGTGGCTTCTCGTTACGGTTGGCGGCGGCGTTGCAGGCTGCCTGCGGTCGCCGGTGTTGCTGCAGTAGGAAATGGAGGCTTCAGGGAGGATTCAGCGTGGAGGTAGCTCTCTCTGTCCCGGTGCATTCTGGGTGTTTTCCTTTGTGAGATGTGCAACAATCACGTGAGGCGGTGACGTCGACCACAGTGTGAAATTCCACCGTCAACGTCGCCGCTCCCTCAGCTCCGGGTGGTGGAGGCGGGCTCTGTGACAAAGAGCTGTTGACGGGCACGTGGCTCTGCAGCGCTGCTCAGGGGCCACTGGCCACCGCGCTGACCTTTGACCCCTTCCATGCACCGGCCTTCATTGTGAGGGGGAGGAGGAGGAGGAGGAGGAGGGAGGTGGGAGGGGGTAGGCGACCCCTAGTGTTGGATCCTCCCTCCCCCACAACCTCACCCCCTCCCATCCCAACACCTCCATCCATCCAACTCCCCTCCCTTCCCCTTCCCTTACTCTCACCCCCCCTCCCCCTCCCCCTCCCCCCTCCTTCTGCACCTTATGCCGATCAATGACAGTTTCATGTGGCTTCTCGGGGCCTGCAGTGACGTGTGTCCTATTGATTTATCGACATTACTCCAGGCAAGCGAACCCAGAAGCCCCCTCTCTCAGTAGGCAGCCGGGCTCCACCCCCCCCGACCCCCCCCCCCCCCCCCCCCCTGCGCCGGGCGGGCCCATGCCAAGTCATCCAACTGTACTGGATTCTCTAGCAGCAGCACATTAGCTGCTATATCTGTGTGTTTGTGTATGTGGGTGTCATTGAGGATGCTTTTAACCCCCCACCCCCCCCCCCAACCATTCAGTTTCATCCGGTCACCGCCCCCCCCCCCCCCCCCACCCCCCCGCCATCACTGGACATGTAATGGGGACAATGAGCGAGACACCCAGGCACTCACACACATTTACTGTCGCCTCCGATTTCCAGAGGCGACTGTTCCACTTTTATGGTTAAGAGGTTCTTTTCTTCGCTGCGTGTCGATGTCATGCCTCCGTGGCCATGACTCTCATCTGGGGGGGGTCAGACCAGCCCCTCCCTTTAGCCTCTGCCCCCACCCCCTCAGGCTCTCGGTGTCCAGTGAAAGGCCAGTGGATTGGGCAAGGGAGGGGGTAAGGAGGGGGGCAGCTGGACACTCCCCATGGCCTGGCTAGCCGCTGAGAGTGGGGATGTGGGGTGAGGGTGGTGGGGGGGAGTAGAGGAGGAGGGTGATCCAGTGCCATTAGGATGGGCCAGGGCTGCTCTGATGGCAGCTGGCCCTAAAGGGGAGGGGGGGGGATCAGTGACCTGGCCACAGTGTCCAGCTGGGGGGTCATTTCACGGCCCACCTCCGGCCACGTGCTGGACGACCATCTGGGGGTCAGAACAGAAGTACCATCATCCTCTTAGATGCAGGGATGGCCAACAACAAAAGTCAAGAAATCTGTCAGCCTAATCTGGAAAAAAGGGGGGGGGGTGGATGTAAGGGGGTGGGGGTGGAGGTGGAGGGGGGGGGTAGGGGGGGTACTGCAGCTGCCAGTAGATGTTTGGCATCAAGCGTGGTGCTCATCTGCTGTTTAATGTAATGCAGTGATGTTTCCACTCTTGATTCCTCCCCTGCTGAACTTCTGCTGCTTTGCTCGGGGAAATAAGACAAAAAAACAAGAGAAGCAGCGAAGCTCACGTCCACCGTTCCTCCGTCGGGGGGGAGGAGGGGGGAGGGGGGGGTTCAGACCGGGAGGCCCTGGGAGGTGAGGTGTGTTTCTAAACGGCGACTCAGCAGCCCAGATGGACCGCAGCATCCTAGCAGCCGTTCAGTTTGACGGCTCTGATCGGAGGACAGATTAGCGCTGGTTTGTTGTCAGTGCTAACTTCACCCCTCCTCCTCCTCCTCCTCCCCTCCTTTCTTCTCCTTCCACCCTCTATCCTCCCCCATCCTTTCATCATCCTCTCCTCCCCAAGCCTTCTGTCTTAAACTGTTTAAGGTGATCGAATTGTGCCCCTCCTCCCGACGTGGTCGGAGGGGATCAGAGGTTGCCGACCCCGTCCTGGTTGGAAAGGTTACGGGGGAGACCTCCATAATAAATAGGGGTCCCGCTAAACAGACCTGACCTTCTACAGACTTCCAGGAGCTTAAAACATTTCTGGCTTCATTTTTGGGATCCTTTAATCCCCTTAACATTTATTGTTGCTCCGCTAATGAAAGTGATCTTTGCGTTCATGTCTGATAGGTTTCTAATCAGATTCACATAGACCCGTGTGGAAATGATCCACGGGACGAGCCAAGAGAGGATTGGAGTGGTGGAGTTATCGGTCGGGAACACCGGAGCTCCGAGGAAGAGCAATGTGCTGAAAGAAATTCATAAGCGTGGCGGCGGGGCGGGGCGGGGCGGGGCGGGGCGGGCGGGGCTGCCGCCGTGCACCGATGCAATCTCGGGTCAGCACTTCTTCACGGCCGATACCGTGATAGGAAAAAATCCTCCTCTGAAATTTGATTAATTGCTGTCCCTCCGCCTCTCAATCCAAACATTGGTGGAAATGGAGGCTGGTTGACAGGGCAGATACATCAGCCCGGAGAGCTGCAAGCCCCTGGCAAGCAGAGGCATTTCTTATCCTGTAACAGGATATCCACATACAGCGAGGTGTGGAAAAGTGAGAACTGCATCGTCTTCATTTGGCCATAACAAGGGAGAGGGGGAGGAGAAGCGAGGGGGGGGGGGGGGGATGGGGAGAGCCAGCCAGCCAGGCCAGGCAGCTCGCTAGGCTGGGCCGAGGCGTATCGATTGATTTCCCAATAGCCTCTGGTCCATGAGCCGCGAACCCTGGCCCTGGTTGCTAGGTGACCACACCATCCAAGATGGAGAGTGGGGTGATGAAGGGTGACAGCAGCGCTGAGGGTCAGCGGGGCCACTGGTCATTCTGCAGCCCCTCTGGGACGCTCCGGACATGCAGATAATGCAATGAAACTGGACCTCGAGGAGCAGAGCAGGAATAGGTTATGGAAAGAGAATCAGCGGCTGATGCTCACCATCTTTGCTCCGTTGATCAATGCAGTACGCATTGCAGGGATTGCACATTGTGCTGTAACACACACACACAACACACTGGGAACATGAAGCTGTAAAGTGGTTGTTGATGTGACACAACATCAGATACCTTTATGTTTTATACTGTTATTTTCACAATATTGGATTCTACAAAAACAGATTCTTGAAAAATGATTATTGCACCGGTGTGATTTGATAGGGGACATTGACCAGATATGAAAATATTGATCGACAAACAAAAGGCTATTCAAAATAGTCATATAAACATGTTGGCTGCAGATGGAGGATACAGTCTCTTCAGTCTCAGTCTCATCCCACCAATAAGATACGATCTACTGGATCAAAGAAGCAGAACTGTATTGTGACATCACAATAACAATAACAACATGCAGCAGAAACTGATTGATCATTTCTACGTTCCCACTGTAATATCTGATGTGTTTTATTCCTAAATGAGACGAAATTGAAAATAATGACACCAACTGATTCCAGGCCTGCGTTATGGGTAACTATTAAGGTTAGGACCTTTGCTCCAAAAAAAAATACATTATTGAAGATGGAGAATCTTCTGGTTTTGAAACATCAACTGATGAATTTCAGTTGTAAATTATCATTACATCGTGTTTCATAATGAAACGCTTCAATCTGAGGAGGAATAAACGTACCGCCGGTAAACTGTCAACAGAATCAGAACAATACAAAAGAAAAATATTGTAAACATGAACTGGCCATAATCTATATCACATATTCCACGATGATACATGAGACATGATACCGTAGCGCTTTTCTACATATCGATTGTTCCACTGTGCGAGTGAAAAATGATATGGAGGGCAAGAGAAGGAGGGGGATATGAACTGGGAGACAAATGTAAAAGGATCTACATCACACTGTAAGCTCTGCTCAGAGAGAACTTACCAGAAGGCAAAAAAGCGAATGGGGGGTGGGTGGGGTGTGGTGGGGGGGCGGTGGGGGGGCGGTGGGGGTCACAGGGAGAAACCCATCAGTCGGCCCTGAAAGGCCACCTTGCATTCTGGCTGTTGCCTGTGTTCTTCCTGTATGAAGGATTTCCCTTCATCCTCTGCCATGCCTCTCATGTCCTCCTCACAAGCGTTTTCATGTCTGTTGGAGTTCCATATCCTGAGGAGGGAAGACTTTGTGTGTGTGTGTGTGTGTGTGTTTTCCTCCTCCCTCCCATCTATTAATAATATTGGGGAGAGTGAAGTGGATGTGTGTATTTGCTTTGGTAGGAGGCGAGATGTTTCTCTTTGCTCCGTGCTCGGAGCCCTAAGCTGTGAGAGTACATCTCTTAAATATTCCCTTCCCTTGTGACTGAAACAATCTCTTGCCCTAAAGGGCTGCATGGACCTCCCTGGCCAAATATCCACATACCTTTAACAGCAACCAGCTACCGAAATTTCAAATGATGGGATTTAAGGGTGATGTGGCTGCAGAAGGAGAGAGAGGGGAAAAAAGGGGGAATGGGAAAAAAGCGAGAGAGCAAATTGAGTCCAGTTTTTTTTCACTTTAATTAGATTGATGTGACAAATTTGTCCCAAACATTTGGAAAATCATCATCTATTACAATTACCACTGAGGGCCCCTGTAGCTGACAGCCTGACTGTGTGTGTGTGTCGTTCTGCCTCGGTGTGTGTTTAGCAGAGGAGGGCGAGGGGGAGGTGGATGGAGATGGTATCAATCGCCAAGCCAGGCCATTGAATGTATTGATTAGTTACCTTTCTTATTAACATGCTGATTAAAGAGAGAAGAGAGAGAGAGAGAGAGAGAGAGAGAGAGAGAGGGAGCGAAGGAGAGGCAGGACGAGACACACACACACACACACACACACACACCTCGCCTCGGACGGACGGACGGAGAGAGGAAGCAGCCGCAGCCGACGGAGGGGATGCAGAGTGGATTTAACAGCAGAGCGAGGAGGGAAAATCAGGGAATAATTGAGAAGAGGAGGAGAGGGGAGCGAGGAGCGGACGCCCCGAGACGAGGAGGGGAACGACCTGACTGGAAAACCAAGGGAGGAGAAAAGAGAGAGTGAGAGAGAGAGAGAGAGAGAGAGAGAGAGAGAGAGAGAAGCCCTGCTGCCTTTGATCCCCCACCGAGTTGCACTGACTGACTGAGTGCTGGAGAGACTGACACACACTTTTGGCTGTGAGACACACACTCACACACACTCACACACTCACACACACTCACACACTCACATACACTCACATATACTTAACACACACACACACACTTACACCCTCACACACACACACACGCACACACACTCTCTCTCTCTCTGAGGCTGACAGGCCGAGGCAAAGCATTATCGCACCAGAAAATAGACTTGTGCTTGTGATGCTGATCAATATGTAGATGCTTTTTAACAAATGGTGTCTGTAGTGGCGAGCGGCCGCGCGGCGTGAAGCGGCCGTGCGGTGTGAAGCGGCGTGCGGCGTGAAGCGGCATGCGCTGAGGGATTTCTAAAGATGCACGGCCAGGTTTCCCAGAAAGGTTTTTTTTTTTTGTAAATTCCAGGTGGGACTGGAAGGTGTGGAGGGAGGGGGGGGCGATGAGGATGTGGTGTTTATGTGTGTGTGTGTGTGTGTGTGTGTGTGTTGGTGTGTGTGAGTGTGTGTATGGGTGTTGGTGGGTGTGTCTGAGTTGGACTGTATGTTTGTATGTGTGTGAGGGAGAGTGATAGCATGTGTGTTGATTTGTGTGTATGGGAGAAGAGAGAATGAGTGTGTTTGCATGAAGGCAGGTGGGATGTTATGTGTGTGTGTGTGTGTGTGTGTTTTTTTGAGAGTGTGTGTGTGTTTGTGTGTGTGTGTGTGTGTGTGTGGGGGGGGGGGGTCATTGCAGAATTTCATCAGGCAATAGAATCAGATGTAATTCACTCATACATGGCCAGACTGTTATTGGAGAAAGTAATTACGGTTTGGTATACTGTATAACTTGGTGAGTCATGTAGCATTCGATGTGACTGGAGGAGTGTGTGTGCAGTGTGTGTGCAGTGTGTGTGCAGTGTGTGTGCAGTGTGTGTGCAGTGTGTGTACAGTAGCCTGCAGTAATCAGGGCAGCGGGCCCCGGCCTGCACGTCCAGGCCCATTTGATCCATCTGTATGTTTTTCTTAGCGGTGCCGTGTCAGCGCTGGATTTGGCTAACAAGCTGGTCATATTTACACCCGCAGCCCAAAACATCTGACAAGTAATCCCATGTCTGATGTTACACCACTAAGGTATATGAACCGCTGTTTTGAATTTTAGAACTGAAATAGCTCAGCTTTTAAAATGTCTCTCTGCCTACTTTCTGTAAAAACAGCTGTCAGATTTTCAAAATCACACGAGGAAATAGTTTATTAGTATTTAACTGAGGAATTAATGAATGAATTGGGCCTTCTACTGTTCTACTGTTAAAACTCTTGATTCAGAGAGTAAATGTGAACACAGAAACAGATTTGTTCAGTTTGTATAAAACGTCCCAGGTGATGCGTCACGTGACCAGACGTTCCCGTTATGTAACCAACGAACTTTTACTTTGGAGAAGTTTTAATGATTTTAACCAACACAAATGTCTCTAAGCCAAATAGTTTGAAAATAAAAAAAAATAAAAAGACAAGTGCAACTTATCGACCTCTCACCCCCTTGAGCTCCGGTTTGCATGAATTAACCGTCTTCCTCCGGTTGATGAAGCTCATTAGCATGAAGGATGCGGGGCCAATTACTGTGGGAGAAATTTACATTTTATATGAAACATAGTTGTAGGGCAAAACGGGATGTTTAAAATGCGTGTATCGATTGACACGCATCACACACACACACACACACACACACACACACACACACACACACACACACACACTCCCTCTCTCTCTCTCTCTCGCTCTCTCTCTCTTTTTCTCCATCCGTCAGTTTCTCAATTAAAAACTCCATAAAATAAAACCTGTTTTTAGTTATGATAGCAGATCCCCGTCAACGTGTTAGAATAAAATAAAAAACTGACTGTTGAGACAAAATATCTCTAAATTATCACCAACAAAAAAAAATACATTCTCTAATAGTTCATACTCCACTCACTCTTATTAAACTCAATTATTACAAGTTTTTCAAAGTTGCTGCGGCGCTTTGAGCCTGAAACTGAACAGGAACTAAACTGATTGAATTATTTGCCTGAATCTGCAGTGACACCAGGTGTGATGATAACAACATTATTCACAAGATCCACTCGAAAGTTTCACGTCATTTGTAAGCTACTAATTTGCAAATAGACGAAAGAAACGTGCTTATCACGGATCACCTGGTGAAAGTTCACAGATCACTTGTTTCAGTTTTTCGACCTGACAGACGCAGATTGATTCTCTTGGGAATTAAAAAAAAATAGCCTATTGTTGGATTTGATTTTATTGCGTTTGATTTTATTTGTTTTAGGACAGCTGGTTGTAGACGTGGAAATCAATTCATGACTCTTCTGTTGGAATAATATGTTGGTTTTCATTTTCATGCTATTTAAATCCTCGAGATATTGCAGATTTTACTGGCTCGTCATGTAATGCAGGTACAATCAAAACGGGCTTTGTGATCTTTTTGTGTGATTTTTTTTAAGCTAATAAGTGAAGAAACTGTCAAGAAACTGTTTTATCACCAGTGTGTTGCTCCTGTTTTCAGCTGGCAGAAAACTCAGGATGAAATGTGTTTATATGGAGGCCACACACTCTGAGGTTAAAGGCCTGTAGGTTATATATTTATATTAGGCCTTGGAAATGATGAGGGGTTTCCACAGAGAACTTTTATTAATAACTACACGCGCTCGTTACAATATTAATCTCTTCATTTTGCACCATTGATCATCTCAGCATCTACAAATATCTTTGTACTTAGTAGTATGTTTTTTATTTCACCATCATGACAGCCTACTGTGTACCGGTTCATCTGACACTGCGGCCAGCGTGCTGTAGATGAGTGAGTCCATATGGCGGTGTTACATGAATAAGATCAATGCTCATTTATATCATCATTATTTTATTCTTTTTCAAATTTAATCCCGTAAAATTAATTCAGTTATTGATTATTCACAATAGTGGTCTGTGTAACGTGGTCTCGTGGTAATAATTGATTTTATCGATCGGTGTGGGATGGGTGCAAAAAAAAAAGGAATTACAGGGAACTAAAAAAAGCCAAAAAAAACAGTGTAGCAATACACAGAGATCATATTAACACATCACTTCATATTTATCAGGATTTTAATTGGCTGTGGATGCCCTGATGTAGATTAAACATTTAAAAATGTAGACTTATTTTTTTTATTTTCAAGTTCCTATTTTTTTATGCTCTGCCATTGCCTATCTAGCCTATAATAAAAACAACCTAACATAGATTAAACAGGTGATATATAACAGATACAGGACTGCAGTTTCTAGGCATGACAGCCTATTTTACAAGTAAATCATAAATGTAATATTTTTTAAAGCAATCCAAAATTGTGATTTCTACATCCTTGCTGCTTTCTTGACCCTGTTTCTAGAGAGGAGATCTTAAAATAACGCTTTATAGGACAAAAACAATATTTGTAAATTAAATAGATAATAAATAAATAATAAATAAATAGTTCGAAAATAGATAATAATAATAAAATAAAAACATATACTAATAGAAGAGTCCAACACAAAGTAGCAGTGAAAAACCCATCTGACCCTCAGGCAACTTAACACATCAACCCACTATATTTTATACCATGAAGTTTATAAGCAGCACCGTGTGTTTACTTGTTGCCATCCGAACTGTTTTAATGTTTTGTTCAAATTGTCATTGTAAAGTATTAATGGTTCACTTTTCACTTTAACACAAGAGGGTTTGGATTTTTTCTCTCCACCGTTGGTTTCCTATAAGAACCATTATGGCCCAAAATAACCTTTTACCATGTAACTCCTCCACCTGCATGCATTTTTTAAAAAAATAATAAAAATACAACATCATACAGACTGACCTGGAAACTCACCACAGCTTTAACTTTTTATAAAAGTTTGGCAGACGCTGCAAGCAACAGGACTGCAGGTGAGCGTTTTCTGGGAAATTCAAAGGAGCATCTTTTCTGCATGGTGAAATCAATAAAGAAAAAAAAGAAATGCTAAGAATCTGTGTTTGTGTGTTTACTGTTTCACGGTGTTTCCTGCTGTTTTGTATCAAACAAATATTCACATACCTGGAATGCTTTTGAATGTAGATTTAGACTGGCTCGAGAAGAGGCTTTGAAAGGAGAGGAAATGTCATTTTCAATCTGTGAGTCTAGTTTGGGACAACGACACAAACTGTCCAGTGATGTTGGTAAAATAAAATGGTGAAAATAGAGTACAGAGTATACAGCCCCCAGCATCAACAAAAATCAATTATATTTAAGAGTTAATTTACGTTTTTCCCCTTAAAAGCCCCCATCTTCATACAGTTTGACACGACGTACTGTGATGTGCGTTATGAATTCACACCATAAAGATTTATTTCAGTCTAATAAGGATAAACTGAGTTTTGCTGGGTTTGAAAAGTAACGCAGAAACTAGAAAATGATTAAAAAAAAAAAAATCTACTTCCTCTTTTAAAAGAGCTGGATTCTGGTTTACTATCAAAAAGTGTTGGAAACATTTTATTTCCTGAACATTTTGATGTATAGGAATAAATAATAAGAATCTTGCAGCATTAGCCTAGTGCGTGTGTGTGTGGGTGTGTGTGTGCGCGTCATCTACAGTGCACACGCGCACACAGACCAGAGGAGTATGGAAAGGCAGAACGAACATGGTTTTAGTTTCAGATGTCATGTTTAACAGTGTGTGTGTGTGTGTGTGTGGTGCTGTGATTTAAATAATGCACGGGGTATCCGGAAGATGAAAACACGAGCCATTAGAGTCAGAATAAAAAACAGGCAGACAACCAAACACAAATCTCTTCTGTCAGTTTTTAAACGCGATTTGACAAACATTTTGGAATTTTGGAAATTCATTTTTTCAAACACACGCGCGCGCACACACACACACACACACACACACACACACACACACACACTGTTTGGATGAGCCTCAAAACTGTGTTTCCTTCGTCAGGCGAAGTAATTTCAATCAATTATCAATTATCCGTCAGATTTTGCTCATTTAATCCCACAGATTATATTATTCTTGCACCGGGGGACTATACCTGCTGCTGAAATCTTGTAATTTAAATGCATTTTTTTTACGCTGCAGCCTTACAGTGTGATGGAGAGTTGGAGTCAATATTTCATTCAAGACTGTCAGTGTGCAGCTCCATCCATTATCATTTCCAATAATTTATTACATTTACTCGGTGATTAAACCAGAGATTTGGGGGAATGCGGGTGAGTAAGTAAGGATAGGGAATTAATATGGTATTGACGGGCTGTTGGGTTTTTTGGGGGGATGAGCCGCAGCTAATCTGTTGTTGTGCACCGACAGACCAGCCCTGTGCAGGCCGCCCTGTGCGTCCTCTCTCCGGGCCAGCATTCACAGCGCGTCCCCTCCGTCCTGGAGCGCGAGCTGGGCTGTTTTATGAATTTGTGAATGTTGACAAGTCACTCCGCGTCTCCCTTCGGCTTTAACCATACAAACGAAATTAAACTGCTTAACTGCTATTCTGTTTCTTCCCCCAGCATGATCACTGTAGGGTTACAGGATGCTGTGACCTCTGACCCCTGAGCTCTGAGTATTGGTTGTTTGTGGTTATCTAGAAATTGCAGATTATTTTCCTGTTGCATCCATTCCCCCTGGACGGGCATCAGATAAACGACTAAAATATAAATGTCCTCATATCGGTTGTGCTGTACAGTAAGTCACTCTGGGTACCGTCAGCTAAACGTGTAACTGGTCACATGGGGCCCGATTCGCCCCACCGGGTTCCAGTCTGGACCGGGGGCCACACCGAGGGCCCCGCAGCTCGGGTGTCAGTCTGCCTTCTCGGGTTTTGCAGCCACAGAAGGTGAACTTTCACCCCGACCTCCAAAAGGACCTTTTATTTTCGCTCTGGAGCCGTTGACCATTTTACCTCCAGCTACTCGCTATCCGTACGTGTATGTGCGCAGCCCGGCTCCAGCGCAGGGCGGATCGATAGGGCAGCATCTGCTCCGGGAAGCTCGCGGTCCCACACCGCGCACGGCGCTGCTTCTTCCAAACGCCAGAACTGCTCATCTCTGAAAATTAAACTGACAGACAGATATGATTAGTATGCCGAGAGCCTGCAACACTCCCAAACCTCCTCTACCCGTCTGCCTCTGACACACACGCGCGCGTACACGCAAACAAACACACAATGGACACAAAATCATACATGCAAAAATGAACATAAGTTCTCACACACACACACACACACACACACACACACACACACACGCGCGCGCGCGCGCACTGATGCTCACACTCTGTCACACACAATGGATTTATACACACATGCAAACACATAATGGACACAAAATAACACATGCGCGCGCACAAAAATGGATACAAAATCACATGAGCACGCGCACACACACACGCAAACAAAAATGCACACATGCACAAAATAGATCCAAAACCACACACGCACACAACAGACACGCACTCGCCTATGCAGGGCCCGAGCAGGCGGACGGGCTGATCTGGTGTAAAAAGGTCGCGTTGAGCCGCGCGGCCTCATTGATCTTGTTTAGGGACTCCGGATTGAAGTGTGATGTGAATGGAGCCGCTCAGCCGTGGTCTGAGTGCTGATGAAGAGGTTAGCTAAATGAATCAGTTGCAAGCGTGTCACTTGACAGCATTTACGCATAAAAGGTGGGATTTACATTTATCCTAAATCACCAAGACGCGATAAGGAAGAAAAATAGTCTTATTTTAGGGTTGAGTAAAGTCAGAGATTTCGCCTGCTGGGCTTCACAGCTTCGTGTACAGGAATAGATTTTTGTTCTCTAGTCAATAAGTCAGTGAGGCGATTCTCATAATTGCATATTCACCTTTAATGTGGTTTTTATTATCCCAGCTAAACTAGTCTGGGCTGATATCAGGCGTCGGCCTGCTAATAATATGAATACGATAATAATAATAATAATAATAATAATAACACTGGTAGGCCTACTGGTACTATTACAACTACTACTAATAATAATTGTAACAACAATTGTAATAATAATAATAATAATAATAATAATAATAATAATAATAATGACAATAATAATAATAATAATAATGACAATAATACTAATACTAATACTAATAATAATAATGAAATGGATGGAATGGAATAAACATAAAATACTGTTACACTATTCTACACGAAATCCAGTCCCACATTACAGATTACTTCACACCAGAGGACAGTAACAGCAGCAGCATTACTTCTTGTTATATGGATAAAAAACAACAACAACAACAACAACAACTGTAGCTGCAGCCGGTGTTGATCAGATGCAATAAACAGCCGAGCAGCGAGATGACCAGTATGTGGGCACGATAAGTTGTGCATGCAATCAGCTGAAGGAGACTTAACCTGTGGGGTTGTGAGAAAGGGAGCATCTCTACCTCCACCCCTCCCCCCCTCCTCCCCCGGTCAGACCCCCCCACCCATCTCCCTCCCTCCCCCCCAGGAGAGAAAGGGTTAATTGGAGTAGGAATTTCATTGCACATCTGTCAGATTTTTAAGGCCGTGACGCACTGAAAGCAGAGAGTCAATGTGAGCAAGGGAGGGGGAGGGGGGTGAAGGGAAGGAGGGAGGAGGAGAAGGAGAAAGAGTTGGTGGTGAGATCGATGAAGTGGCAGGCAGAGGGAAGAGGAGGAGGAGGAGGAAAATCTCACGAGATAATGAAAGAAAAAGAGGAGAGCTGCTAGGTTAGAGCAAAAAACGAGGCTAGACCCGGAGATTCTGGACTGGAAAAACAAAGACTTACAGAAAAAAAACCGGGGGACGCGGTGAGGTCTGGCTCTAACCGCAGACTGGGTGTTTTTTTTGCGCTCTCGTTTTTCGTGAATGTACAGCAGCACCCCAGGGCGCATCGGACCAATTGTGCGAATCTGCAGGCTGCTCGGCGACACAATCGGACGGAGAGATGCACAGGACGGACAACAGCCGCGGACGCGCTCAGAGAAGTGGATAATAAAGGTAGGGTGTTTTTTATTTACAGCAGTATAAATATATATATATATATATATTATATATGTTCCGGTATATATGTTCCCCACATCGCTGCTGTCGGGATGTTTGTTAGAAAAAAAAAGCCTCGTCCACGTTCGTTGCATGTGTGGAGTAAATATGCAAACCTGACGCGTCGTGAATGTGCGGCGCGTCGCGTGCGCGTCCCTTCTGTATTCATATAACTTTGCATGAGAAAGAGGAAGAGTCTGGTCAGAGCCGTGATGTGGTTCAAGTGGTTAAAAACAAAACACCCATATTGGCTTTTTCCTCGCGTGTTTCTGTGCTGGACGTGTCCGGAAAATAGAAATTAGGCGACTGTGATGCTAATTGTAAGTAGTATGTAATTGTCATTGTTTGGGGTGTATGACTGCGAATGAACGGGTTTAGGTTGGAGACAATGTGATCCGGCTGTTTTCTTTGTCTGTTGCCGATAAAAGTTCAAATTCAGCAGAGTAATAGCGCCTATCTTGTCTCATGCAGGCACAAAGCAAGGCTCCTGCCGAGGAACACAGTTCACCAGCAAACAGAGGAGGAGGAGAGTGTTGTTGCACAAATGAAAATAATAAGATAGTTGATGCTCCTGATGCGACCTCGTTTTCCTGGAGTTTGAGGGAGTTTGAAGACAGTACTTAACTTTATCAGATAATTAATTAGACACCCCATAAGCCCTGAAATCAATTCATTCACAAATCAATAAATCCATAGTCTGGTGTAACAAGAGCCCTTCCAGACAGTTAGCCCTGCTGTTCAACAACAACAATAACAAGAAAAGAGCAACAGCACGCCGAGGCAAAAAAAAGAAGACGGTTATTTGGTGAAACAGAAAATGGATGGGAGTCTGGGGGAGATGTCCCTCCACAGCCACTCTGACCTGGCACACAGCCAGGACGGCAGGGCCATGCTGCACTCGCGGGACCTTTCGGCTGCTTTCCCCAGGCCTTCCCTCGGGGGCCCCTCCATGTCCCTGGAGCCCGAGCACCGTCCGCCGGGCTTCGACCACTCCATGTCGGCGCTGGGGTACGGCGGCGAAGCTCCGTCGAGCTGTGGCAGCACCTACACCACCCTGACCCCCCTGCAGCCCTTCGACGACAAGTTCCACCACCACCACCACCACCACCACCCCTGCCTGCCCGTCAGCAACGTCATCGGCAGCTTCACCCTCATGCGCGAGGACCGAGGCCTCGGCAGCAACTTCTACAACCCCTACGGCAAAGACCTGGCCATGTCCCAGAGCCTGTCGCCGCCCTCCACGGGCTCGGGTCTGGGCTCGTCCATGCACGGCTACGGCAGCCTGGGGAACAGCCCCAACGGCAACGGTGGCCAGATGCTCCCCGGCGGCTACGAAGTCCACGGGGGGAACCTCTTCTGCCGGACGTCGGACTTTGGCCGCGAGATGTCCCCGCCGGGCCTCGGAGGAGGCGACACCTCGGTGGGCCATCAGCTGAACAAAATGGAGGCCCACCAGCACGCGCCGGGCCACCACGCTCACATCTACAGCCAGCACTACCAACCCCACCACCACCCGGGCCAGCAGGCCTCCAAGATGGGGGAGCACCTACACTCGTCATCGGCCTCCTCTTCGCCCGGCGAGGGCATGCTGCCCGGCTCGCAGGGCGGCGGCGGCGGAGGGGCGGCCGGAGAGGAGATCAACACCCGGGACGTGGCCCAGAGGATCATCACCGAGCTGAAGAGGTACAGCATCCCTCAGGCCATCTTCGCCGAGAGGGTCCTGTGTAGGTCACAGGGCACGCTGTCCGACCTCCTGAGGAACCCCAAGCCCTGGGGCAAGCTCAAGTCCGGCCGCGAGACCTTTAAGAGGATGTCCCGCTGGCTACAGGAGCCCGAGTTTCAAAGAATGGCCTCACTCCGGCTGGAGGGTAAGATCTGCCTTTGCTCTCTATCTACCTCTAACACACACACACACACACACGTACACACACGTACACACAGCAACGATGCACATAACAAACAGACACACTCGCTCGCCTTGTTTTCCCCAAACACCTTCCCTCTCCATGTCTTCCAAAAACCCTCTCCTCTCCAGTCATCAGTATGCTGCTCAGGTTGAGACGTGAGGAAAAGCAAAAGCATCATACTGATGTTTCTCCACTTCACACCGCGGTCGGAGCGCTGTCTAAAAACACCTCCACCATAATAACAACTTAACATGGAGGACAATTTGAGCGAGAAGGGGCCATATGTGCAGCCCCTTTGTTTACTTTGTTCCCACTCAGGTCCTATTGATTGGTACAGTAGCTACAATCAGAAAAGCCGCAGACATTTGCCCTCCTCTTAAATGAACCATGAAGATCAGCCGGAGCAGCGGTTGGAAATTTAATCGCTTTTCCAGTCCACGAAATAATTTGTGCAGATATACCGTTCTGGAGCGATTGATTACTCCTAACAGTGATTTATATCTGCTCGCCGCGCGGCTGAAGTTGAGTTGGCAAGGTGGCTGATGCAAATTAGAGTTGAGCTCTTGCCAGACGTCTTTTTTTTACCGACGTCGTCACAGAGTCAGCCACCGCCGGGCTAGCACAGCGCCGAGGCATCACCTTGTGTTTTTATGAAAATCCTTCATATCTGCAGAAAAAAAACGGAGAACAGATTGTCGGTTAATTGGAGGCACATGCAGTATTTATGCATATTTCTAGGGAGCAAGATATTTTTTTCTGAAAGGCATATTGTAATCTGCTGCTTGACATCTGATATTCTTGGGGGATATGGAGGGAAGACAAGGCAGCACGCTGTACAGTGCCATGTTACAGTGTTGTCCCTCCATAGGGACCGGGAACCCATCTGATACACGAGGCTCAGAAAGAGATCCAAGTGAACACAGTAATATGAGATGAGCAGAGACGAGTGTGTGTGTGTGTGTGTGTGTGTGTGTGTGTGTGTCTCCGAGTGGTCTGCCCACTGCGGGGGTCTGTGAGCGGTACGTGAGTGTAAGCCTGCCCAGTTGATCACTGCTTTTCGCTCTCTGTCAGCAGCTCAACTGATTAAGCCAGGCAACACAATAGGGTTCATAGGTAATGATTGTGCACTCTTGCAATCCCCTCACAATTATTGATCTTTGATTGTTTGGCTCTCGGAGCACATGTGTACATCCTGCGATCAGGGGGGAAAAATGTTACACCAATCACACCCAAACCGGGTTTATCTGGAGATGAATTATCTGTGGGTTTGCAGGAGTGATGCAATTGGACAGAAATGTTGTTTTTAGATAATGCAGCTGATGAATCTGATCCACCGGGCAGCTGCAGTGTGAACGCATTGTATGTAAGCTGCCTCTTCCTGTCACACGTCTTCGTCGTGATATAACAGGCTTTTGTTCATTTGAGCAGATAGAAGCTGTTTTTACTCAATCATTCAATCTGTTGGTTTTCTTGCAGTATCTTTCTTTCTCTTTACAAACATTATTTTAACGACTCAAAATGCAAGCAGCGGATCAATCATACTCATAAAATATTAAAGGCCCTACACACACAGGACGCTTGACAATGCCTCTCTCTCTCCCACAGTCTGAACTTGCATATTTAGTTCTTGGCAAAGCCGCAATCTGGACAGCTCGGCACTTTTCTACATAACCTACTTTCCGAGGGGGTTGTTTTTTTTCCCCCGGCCGGCCCCCTTTTGTTTAATTACAAGCCTCTATTGATTTCCATGGGAAAGAGCAGCACGCCTTGCCCACACACACCTCGGCCGCATCGGCAGATCGAGACTGGAATTAGAATGCACGCTGCCCTGTGCTCCGGTCTGGAGGCAGCTCAGGCGCTCTCCGCTTCACGCCTCAAGTTTTAAGATGATCCTCCTTAATGCAGCACTCTTAAATACATACCAGGCCCTTCAGCACACCGGTGTCAGCCGGCAATACACGGCTACTCTCACAACTCCTGCTCTCTCCCCGGTGCCGGCGGTTGCTATGCAGAGCTCTCCGATGGCGAAGGCGTCGGGCGTAATTGTAGAATTTAGTTGTTGTCATCTTTCCGTTGTAATTCTCTCCCTGGCGGAGGCATTGCTAAAGTGCTTACACGGGAGGAGGTGATCCCTCGGATTTATCCGCAGTATCTTTTTTTTCGTTGGGTTTCTTGTGCTTATGCTCTTTGGATTACTGCACTGTATAAGAGATGCATCTCCAGCTCAGGCGGTGGAGGAGGCAATCAGGGTTTAGTCAGAGGAGAAGGCAGGGCAGGCGGGATAAAGACCACGCCGCCGTGCTCCGCCACTTCAAGTGGAGGGGGGGATCAGGGACTATAACTTTAAAGATGATGGCTGAAGCCCTTGACTAAAGGTCTAAATGAATAAGAAAGGTCAATGCGGTTTATGTGTCTGCTCCAGTGCCTGCACCATCACCGCCACCCCCCCCCCTCACCCCACAGTAATGAAAGCCACAAAGCCCCATCCACCGCTGCATACAGTTCACATTCGGTTAGCAAGGCTCAAAGGTCACGGAGGATGCCATTTGCATCAGGACTTGTAAACAGGCGGCGTGGCCGAGGCGGCGTGGCCGAGCGGCGCCGCGCTCCCCAAACAAACACGCTTCTTTTTTTTTATCTGGCTGTTGCAGCTCCCCCACTCCGGCGCTGAAGGGGTTAACCAGCCTCTGTGGGTCGAGGAGTCTGAGCTGCACAGATTTAATCAATAATTTCTATCAGCCCCTGGCCCAAGAAATCAGCAGGGGGTGGGCTGGGGCTGGGGCTGGAGGGGAGGGGTGGGGGAGGCAGGGAGTGGGGGGGGGGCGGGCTGGGAGGGGGGTGGAGGTTCAGACGCCGGGGGGTAGGGAAAGGGCTTTCGATCACGTTTCAGCAACACGAGACAGGGGCATACATCATGATTAGGGGCTGTTCCCACGATCATAAGAAGCCTATAGGGGAATATTTATGTCTGCAGGAGTCGGCCCGGCCCGGGGATTTATAGCATGGTAATCGTGAGCCTTTTACACATGATTACAGCATAAGGAAGCATTTACTTAATGGTCGGCGTTACGATCGTCGGTAAAGGGAGAGAGAGCCGAGGATGGGATGGAGGGGAGGAGGAAGAGAGAGCGGCAGGACACCCTGACTCCTCCAACAACCCATAAATCCACGGTACAAGCGAGCTAGCCACCACCATCATGTCACTCCTTTCATTACTACATGGAGCTGTGAGTGCACCACAGTATGCCGTCCATATCGACACGGTGGGGATGGTAGAACGCCCCGTAAAAAAATGGAGCATTTGAAGAAAAAAAAAATTCACTTGTGGTAATATTGACAAGCCTCTGACGTCTCGGCCTGCTCAGATTTTAATGAGACGTGGTTCGATAACTCTCAGAAATGCAAACGAGCTGCAGATGCCTAAAAGCGAACAGGCTCCTGTAATCTCAAGTTGACAAGAGTGCATCCCCGAGTCAAACATTTCCTTCAGATAATGATTGGGAGGCGAAGGCACGCCGGGGGGGATTCACCGCCAGATTTATTCACGCCCCGATCCAACGCATAGTTTGAGAAACTCAGCTGGTCCCGCCCCCGTCCCTGATGCTGCTGTTGTGATGGCGCGCTCGCGTGGAAAAGACAGCAGTAAGGTCACACTTATTCCTCAAGTGCTCTGCTAATGAGAGGTATTTGCCGCTGTGCGTTGAGTGTTGAAGTGGCAGGTCATACAGTAAACATCAGCATCAGCCCTCGGTGTGTGAGATGTTTCTCAATAGGGAGATACAAGCCAATAGTGTATCTCTGTGTGTGTGTGTGTGTGTGTTTGAGTGTTTTTGATACTGATAATTTGTGCAGATATCCACTGTAAAATCGGACCAGTATTCAGGGTTTCCCCCAGAATGTTGTTCTTGCCTCTCAAACAGCATTTAGACCATCATGGGACACTAAAACTCTCCACTGAAACCTTTCATCTTAATGAAATTCTTATTGTTAGTAAAGTAATTTACAGAAATATTATTGAACAATTAAACAAATAAATAAATGTGCAAAGAAAATATTATTTCCAGGGGTTTTCCAGACCGCTCCATCATATCGACTTACCAACCCATCTTTAATTAAAGGCCGATATCGGCCCGGTGCATCGGTCTGACCCCGGTGTGTGTACATTGGAGTGCTTGTGTGCACGTACACCAGTGCTTACACTTAGAAAGGCATTTGATACCATCAGCAAAACGATCCTTCAACCGCACGCTGCTGATTGAAACCTCTTGAAAGTGTGCATTTAGGTAATTACACAAGTCCCCCAAATATGTTTTAGTCCACTTAGGTCTTCTAAACACCGCCGGCAATGCCGACTCTGCTTGTTTCACTCACCTCTGACGTAACCCCCCCCTAATAGAAAATAAATTAGTTCCCTTTAAAGTGATTATTACTCTCTCCCGCCGCCACATGTAGATGACTTTTATGAGAAACTAATGATGTTGAAGTGTCCACTAAGGCTCGGCAGAGGGGAAGTGGAGAGAGATGGACAGAGATGGGTGGGTGGTGCTGGTGGGGTGGTGGGGGGGTGGGGGGGTAGTCGGCCTGGTACACAAAGGCAGAGGTTGGTGTTGTGCTTCCTGTAAATACAGAATTACAGCATGTTAGAGGTGAAAGGTTCGGCAGCGGGAATGCAGAGGAACAGCAGTCGGCACTCACTCAACGCTGTCTGATTCTGGAAATGGATTTCAGCTCAACCCACACAGAGCGTGATGCTGTTGTGTCTTCCCACTCTTCCTCGCATAGCAAAACCGGCTGCTTTTTGCGGTGTAATTTTTTTTATTTTTTTTTAATTTATCTTGAGGAAATATTGATTGTGTAATTGGGACGTTGCAGTGGTTAGACTGGTGTTTAACCCAGTGGTAGGTCCGTTCTACATGGGCATTATGGGAGCTATCAAACACTCCATCACCTCGTCACTGCTTACAAAAGGTTGAATTTGGCACTAACCCAGTTCAGACACAAATTATGTTATTATGTTTTGATAATAGAAAGGAAATAAAGATAATAAATAATCTGACTTTATTGTTATATCTTCAGTGATTTACTTTTTAAAGATGTCAAAATAATAAAATCTCTCATTTTAAAGTTCTTTTAATTCCATAAAGTGAAGTGAAGCTTCTTCGGTGTTTCTGAGTTTGCTCCTTGCTTTGGCCTTTCTGATGTTGCAGCATTATTTTCTCATTTGCCTGCGAATGGGGAATGCAGTTTTGATTGGAAAACAGAATCTGCAGAGCGAAGTCCAGCATGCATGAGTGTGGTGGAAGATTTAAAATGCCACCTCGCTTGATAAATCATTTGCAGGAGTATTGTGAGGATGCAAGCAATTACATAGCAAGAGGAAAAAAATGCTGAGGGAGAAAGAATATTTTGGCTGAACATCGTGGCTGTTAGCTTCACGTCCTGCCTCCCTGCCTCTGCATGTGAGTGTGCATGTGAGTGTGCATGTGAGTGTCAGTTTCAATGAGAGTATTTTTTGAAAGCTAACCATAGTTAAATATATGACGGCACTAGATTTCACAATTTTCACAAAATTGTCCAGATTCATACAAGCATATGCAGGTTTTGCGAGGGGGGATGAAGATCCTGATGAAGACCGTGGTGATAACATTAGAGCTCTGGACTTCGTTATCAAGTCGCCTACAGCAGCTCACTGGCAGTAAGATGTGATCGGCTGAACGTCTTGATTCCTTTACTGCACAATAAAACGAGTTGCTGATTCATCTCTTTTAACTAATCAAAGTTGCTTAGCTAATCTGTTTTCTTTCAACAAATGCACTTTCTCCCAGCTAATCCATTTGTCCTAGTTAGCCAGCCGGTCTGTTAGCGTTCCCCTTTTCCTTTTCTAATTTATTTTATTTTTTCCCATCTGCCCCCAGCCTGCAAGCGGAAGGAGCAGGAGCAGAGCAAGCTGGAGCGCAACCAGGGCCCCAAGCGCACCAGGCTGGTGTTCACCGACCTCCAGCGGCGTACGCTCATGGCCATCTTCAGGGAGAACCACCGCCCCGCCAAAGACCTGCAGGTCACCATCTCCCAGCAGCTGGGCCTGGAGCTCTCCACTGTCAGCAACTTCTTCATGAACGCCCGCCGACGCAACATCAACAAGTGGGCGGACGAGGGCCGTCCCTCCTCCACGGGCTCCTCGGGCTCCAGCGTTTCCTCCTCCGCCGTGTCCTGCAGCACGGCCTGATGGCGGACCGGAGAGGAGGTGCGGTGGGGAGGGCGCTGAGGGAGCAAGGGGGCACATAGACTGGTCTAGGCAGAGATCAGCCGTAATAAATGTCCTCCTCGTTATCAGTAGGAGCGACAAAGCCGGCTAACATAGATGTTTTTATGAAGAAGTATCTTGAAGCATTTTCCAAACCAAAGTCGATCGCTCCCTTGAAATGGAAGGGGGCGATACCCAGAGTGATATGATCGCAGGATGTGAGTTCCTGCTGTGTATAGTCAAGGGTGCAACGTTGATTTGACTTAAAGGAGAGTCACACCCTCACATAGACGCCATCTCATTGCATTATTTTGATTATGTAGAGTAGAGATAATGAGGGTATTACAAATCAGGAGGAAGCATATTTTGGTGTACCTTCAAATCTATAGTCATCTCTCCAAACGTGAAGAATCAAGAGGTCGCTCACATCCGGAGAGCTCCATTGTGTAACTTCCTAATCAAAATGTTCACCACCCCCTTCTAAAGATGTTAATCCCCAATGTTCTTATGTGGCACCTATTTTTTTTCTCAAGAATCAAGGTGAAAGAGAAAAAAAAAAAAGGCTTTTCTTTTTTTTTTTTTAACCATAACAACGCATTTTTTTTCTCAAGAACCTAATACCCTTTTCTTAGCATGCGTTTCCATGGTGACGGTTCACAGGCCTACGGAGGTGTTCCGAGTTCGGAACCCGGAATTATCAGGAGGTTTCCGTAGCGTCTGCGACTCCCGGCTGTCAATCATTCACCACCAACAGGAAACCTCGACTGTCCTTTCCTATTTTTTGTGAAGACGGTCCCGCCTTGAATGAATCAGAGTTTTCTAGGGGGAGCCGCGGTGTGTTGCCGTACGGCGGGACAGAATCAATAAACAGGACGCAGAAACAGACTCGTTGGTGCAACCGTCTAGCTTTGAGACGCTGACTGAGCTTCCAACCAAAAGCTCCACAGCCATTTTTTTTGACTCAAAAACAAGACAAAAAAACCCTTTGAACACAAAGGCTCCAGAGGAAAGAGGTACACCTGACACAATGTATAGTGATGTTGTAGAATTTTTTTCCACTCACGTTTCCAAACAACTCGACTGTACACACCTCTGCTCCATTACGAAATGTTTTTTTTTGTGTTTGTTTTTTGTTTGTTTTTTTACAGATGTCTAGAAAATGGAGGAATGTGATTCTTTCAGCCCTTTTGTACAGATTTCAAGCACATCGCTCTATTTATAGAAACACGTTGGAAGTGCGGGGCAGTTGTTTCAGCCCTGCTGACGTACAAGGTCATTTTTGGTCCACAAAGGAACGGCTTTAACATGCCTCCTTATAGCCAATAGTTGAATTGGAGCAAGAAGGTTTCAAATGCAATTGCTGATCTGATCAACGTATTTATTACTGCATTTGTGTATTTATTGTTTTTCCTTTTTCTTTCCTCTCTATTTATTTGGTTATTTATTTATGCTATCTATATACTGTAAGTATTTATTTAACAATGCTTTGTATGTCTGTGTGAAACTGAAGATTTTTTCTGATGGGCACTTTTAGCTGTAGAATCCCATCGTAATACCAAAGATTAAGATTGTCCTCCCTGAATGTACGGCCTGAACCCTGTCCCTGTACCCCCCCCACCCAGTGATGTTACGTATCTCTCTCTATCTTTAAGGCCTGGCCTTTGTTTTTTTGTAGAATAACGGGGATTTCTTTACTCTTGCAAATGTCTCTGCGGTCAGCTCTTAACGCCAAGGCCAAAGCTTGTTTGAATGTTGTGGTAATAATAATAATATAATAATAATAATATTAATGATAATAATTACGATGATGTGACATCCCATAGGTTCACAGGTTGCTTGTAAAGTTGTGTTCAGACCAACGGCATTCGGCAGAGTGTGCAGAGTGTCTGGGGACCCACGTAAAGCGCCGTCTGAAGGCCTTTGAGTGGAAGTCCTTCAGGGTCACATGCAAACATGCGTACTGCGCATCTGCCTGGGGACTGCATGGTTGTGACCCCCCCCCCCCTCCCCCAATGCAGTGCAGACACTCCTGTCTATGTCCAACTCACCATCCTCCACATGCCAAACCCTTCTGCCAGTTGTCTCAGTTCCACAGCGTTCTTCGGGTTCGTTCCTGATCTTCTGGTGTTCTTAGGTTTCGTTCCTGGTCTTCTTGGGTCGGCAGGGTTTGTTCCTGGTCTTCTGGGGTTGGCAGGGTTTGTTCCTGGTCTTCTTGGGGTCAGCAGGGTTTGTTCCTGGTCTTCTTGGGTCGGCAGGGTTTGTTCCTGGTCTTCTGGGGTCGGCAGGGTTTGTTCCTGGTCTTCTGGGGTTGGCAGGGTTTGTTCCTGGTCTTCAGGTGTTCTTAGGGCTTGTTCCTGGTCTTCTGGGGTTGGCAGGGTTTGTTCCTGGTCTTCTGGTGTCTGCAGGTTTGTTCCTGGTCTTCTTGGGTCGGCAGGGTTTGTTCCTGGTCTTCAGGGGTTGGCAGGGCTTGTTCCTGGTCTTCTTGGGTCGGCAGGGTTTGTTCCTGGTCTTCAGGGGTTGGCAGGGCTTGTTCCTGGTCTTCTGGGGTTCGTAGGGTTTTCCCTGCACCTTATCCTCTCTAAGGTTGAACTTCTTCTAGAGTTTGAATGTCTTCTAGGGTTGGCAGGGTTCATTCCTGGTCTACTGAGGTCCTTAGGGTTCATTCCTGGTCTACTGAGGTCCTTAGGGGTTTCCCTGTCCTTCCTAAGGTTGGACTTGTACAGATCTGAATTTTCACTCTTTGGTCTGATTGACCCGTGAATGCCTGAACCGCGAGAAATCACACACAATCTGATTTTCTGAGCCTGTGTAAATGCTGCCAAAGAGTGGTTAGGCTTGCTTGGCCATACCCCCCCTTCTCTCTCTCTCTCTCTCTCTCTCTCTCTCTGTCTTTAACGTTGGAAGGGGCGGATTGCCAGGGCCCCCTTCACAGCGTGCACTTGAAAGACGGGCGGTCATGAAAGAGGCCATCGACTTTTTCGCGGACTTCAAAGGAAGGCTTTTTTCATCCCGTCTCCTCTCTGGGTATCTGGTCTGGGGTCCGCTCTCGGCCAGACCTGTGGGCTTTAGGGGGCATTCAAAGGGGGCGGGGGAGATCAGAGAGGTGGCTGAATCATCCACAATGAGGGAGGGGAGTTGATGTTTCAGGAACTGAAGGGGGGGGTGTAGTGGAGTAGTGGGGCATGGAGCTGAATTAAACTTTAATGAGCAACAATTGTAAGCATGCTGAGAGCGAAGGGAGGTAGAGGAGGGGGGTGTGGGGGTGAGTCTGGTACAGGGGAGGGGGGATAAAATAAAAGAGCTAGGAGGCTGCTCTGCTGACCCCTGCTCGCTACTGTCATTTTATCAAAGATGAGGTAATACCTTTCAGGTTTCTCTTTGTCACACCAGACCAGCAGCCTAAAATGGAGACAGAGCTATTTGTATTGAGTCACCTTCTGCTCGGTGTCAACCGGCGGAGGCTCCTCTCTCTCTGTTGACACAGGGGTGAATTCAGCAGGCGGCTGGCTGCAGGTGATCCGTGTTGCCGGGTTTTAGCCTGCGGCACCCCCTAGTGGATGTTTTAGAAACTTGACCCTGAAACAAGACCGTGGCTATTGCGGAACAACTCTGAGGGGAGCATAAATAATAAAGCGGCAAAGCAGAAAGCAAGCGTATACTAAGTGTTAAAAAAAACAACCTTTTTTTTTTTTTTTTTTTAAAGTAAAATTCAAGCCAAAAAAAACAAACAACCAAAGATTGATGGGTGACTGCTGAACCGTCGTGAGTAGATTTAGCAGTTCCCTATCAGACCTACCGTAGCACTCAGAGGATTCAAAAAGCACCAGTGGGGTCAGCTTCCACCTGCTATGTATTTATGTGGCGTAAAAACAGTATTATGGTATTATGTGGAGCTGGAACTGAGAAACTGACACGAGGCAGTGTCTGCGGATGGAAGTCTTTTGACTCTGTAACCCCCCCAGTGTTCCCTATTCGTCCCCCCCCCCCTTCTCCCTGTGTGTACATGAAGACTTTACCCATCTACCTCAACTGTGTGAGATGTTGTGTGGCAAAGATATTCCTTAACCAAAGAATCCATCCTGTCAGGGTGTCTGTCTATCTAGCTGTCTATCTATCTCGTCCGTCCATCCGTCTCTTCTTCATGCCTTTTAACTCCAAACCAAATGTGCTGGAATCAATCCGTTACAGGAGCCAACTGAGCCCCCGTCCAGCCAAAGCTTCAGTCCAGTATGCTAGAGTGTCACATTTATCCATGTTCTGTATATAAAAAAAAAAGAAAAATCATTCTCAAGACCAAAAAAGAAGGAGGTGACAATCCAAGCAAGGAGGATCTTGCTGTAATCAACGTTGCCTATTCCTTTGTTTCCGACAACTAGAATCATGTGACTTGCTGTAACAGAAAAGCCCAAGAATCAAGCGCTCATCCCAAAAAAAAAAGGTCAGAGGAGACAGAAGCTATTTTTCCACATTTGTAAACCACCCCCCCTCCCGCCCTTGTTTTTTCCAAGATGTTTAGTGTAGTTGAAATACTGTTTGATCCCACTGTTGTAAGTAGGAATTAATGAAATCCATACAAAAAGCTTTAAACGGGGAAGAGCTGAGGGAAATATTATATTTGACTAAGTCTGAGTTTCCTCGGCTCGGACCCGACCCACCATGCTTTATCGTGCCATTCTTGTCCATGTGTTAGACTTACTGATGAATGTGGCTAACCAACCAAAGGCTTTAAAAAAAAAAAAAGATACACAACACTTTAAACGTCAATCATGGTGGGACATTTTGTATCAACAACTAAAGAAAATCCCTTTGAATACCTCATGTGAAAATTGTTTGTTGTGATGTTGCACTAAAAAAATAAAAATAACTCATTTGTAACCCAACGGTGTATTCTGGCGCGTTGACTTCCTCCTGACCTTGGGCCGACACCGAGACGTGGCGGCAGGTATCAGGGCTCGGCTGAAGGCCAAAACCAACAGAGATATTTTTAGAGTGAAGCTGCTGCTATTCAATAGTTTCTACTGATATTGTGTATATTTCACTTTGACCATTTTTATCCCCAAATGATCCCAAATATTCAGTGTTTCCCACAGAAAAGCCTCTGAAACGGCACCTCGACCACCATGTGACACTAAAACTCTCCACCGAAACTGATGAAATTCCTTTAGTGTTACCAGCTCCTCCAGGCAGGTTTTACAGACTGACACCCCCCGAAGCTGTTGAGTAAAAGTCCTACCGTCGTCTCCATCAGATCAGCGATGGGCAACATGGACTGGATGATATGTGATTTTTATTGAGAGGCCAATATCGACCCAATATCATCCTCATATCAGTAAACCTATTTATTGGTCTAACCCTCGCAGGTATCACTGGGACTGAGCCCCTCTACTGCCTCTTATTAGAGACACACACACACACACACACACACACACAAATACACACAAATACACACACAAATACACACTTCCACACAGTGTTGCAAGACAGAATGTAGTGACAGAGGTACAACTTTATTTCCCATCTAAGATGTGACAGTTTGATTACATATAATATACTTTAAAAAAACGCCTGCAGACTTTGTGTTGAACCTTAGTAGTTTAAGACTGGCCATCCAAAGCTTTTGCATTTAAACAGGTGCATTAGGTAGACAGATAAAACAAATGTTTAGAAAAGTATAAAAATCATCGATGAAATGAAAACAGTAAAAAGTACTTTGAAAACAAACAGAAGGCGATTCACCGTTGCCTTCAACCAGTGCAGTTTAGTTTGGTGTCACTTGGAGCTACATGATGGGGTAGCAGGCGTACCGAGCGATGCCACACTGGTCGTTCTTGTTGCGTGCCATCCGGATGTAGCCCTGGTCTCCAAACGTTGTTGACCAGCTAGACAGAACAGCAGAGGAGATAGGTGAAGGAGTATGAGGGGTTATGGGAGATCGGCCCATTGGTCAAGTCACCCATGAAGTGATGAGAAAATAGACACCAAAATCATCCACGTGTCCCTGGTAGATCATTCAGTCCACACTTTACCATCACTATGTTGAGTGATGGTAGGTGACTAGCTCATCTTAAGTGAGAAAATGAGAACTGGTAGCAGCGCTAAAGCTAAATGCTAAGTGATCTTAAATGATTTGCGGCCAGGTCTGACAGTTTGGTGTTGGAGATCGATCAAATTTAAATGAAATATAATATAAAGATAATGTTTTTGAACTACCAGGGACTACTCTCCCTGTTTCCATAGGAAGGGAAAGTCACTGCACAGCGGATGAATACATGGATACACGGTGGAAATGCTAATTGCTACTATCGCTCAACATAGTGTATGCTAAAGTGTTAGCATGGAGCACCGGAGCCAACGATCTACGATGTTGTCTCTGTTCTCATCACTTCACCGCCAAGTTGAAAAACTTGGTGTATTTCTGTTTAGTTAACGCTTAAAATAGAGAATTACAGGAAAATAGAAACTGTGCAGTGACACACAGAAACCCCAGTGTGCTCATAAAGCTACATGTGGTATAAAATAAAAAAGCCCTGATGCACTTAATGATAGAAACACAAGTCAGACCAGTCAGACCAGTCAGACCAGTCAGACCAGTCCTTCCAATGAGCACGCAGGTTCAGGGAACCAGTGGCGAAGCTTTTCATGTACATGACCAACAAAATAAATCCTTCTTCTCCTACACAGAAATGTATATTCACACCGTGACTTTGACCGACCCTGCAGTCCTAACTAACGGATGCTCGTAAGGTGCTGCTGGACGTTGCTCTGGAAAAACCTTGTGAGCAAAACACCAGAACTTTGGTTGCTGAGTTTCCTAATGAGCCTGACTTCCTTGTTTCACTTCCCCGTTGTCTTCATGTATGACAGGGGAACAGATGGAGGCTCTGTCTGTCTGTCTGTCTGTCTGTCTGTCTGTCTGTCTGTCTGTCTGTCTGAACTGTACCTGTTCTTCACCAGCCAGTAGTCCTGTCCATTCAGCGTGCCGTAGCCGACAGCCAGCACGCCGTGGTTGTACATCTGGCTGCAGCTCGGGTCATCATACACTCCTGAAACGGTTTAGGGGGGAAATGTTAACAAATGTGATTTATTCTCAGTGGTTCCACCATTATGTGTCTGTCTGTCTGTCTGTCTGTCTGTCTGTCTGTCTGTCTGTCTGTACAGCCAACCCATTCTAACCCAGTCATTTCAAAATGTCAAGTACTTGATTTATTTTCTTCGTAATCATTCATTCAACTGACGCTTTCAAGATCAATGTCATCTTTTAAATGATTTCTTGAAGCATATTTTTAGACAGGCTTCTATTTTAATTTGGTTTTACTGATTTTATGCCCTGTTTTATTGATCTGTAACCTACTGGTGATTCATGTGTTTCATTCCTATGTTTTGAGTGTTTTGAGACATGTATTAGTATCATTATTGTTATGATAGGGATTCAAATAGAGAATGAATCACTCAGACGTCCCGCCCATAGTCAGTGTGTTGCTCAAGGACACAACAAGACACACTGTGTTCGATTGGGGATCAAACCTGTGAGCTTTCTGTTACAGTCTCTCCATCCTGCTGCCCCACAACAATACTGGATCTGTCTACATTTATTCCCATTGACACTGAGGAAGATTTCCACCCCGACAGCTGATGATGTGTTATGTACCACTGCGGTAGAAAGTAAACGTGGGTCGCGTGGCATCGATCGCCACAGAGATGGGTCCGATGGTGGCCACCGCTTCCTTGAGCGACTCCTCGTCCCCCGAGGGGAGTAAGCTGTACCGGGAGCAGTTGGCGGCGCGGTACTTGGTGTTGTAGCTGCACTGCTGTTGCTGAAGTGAGAAGGCAACAGGGTCAGACGAGTACGAGCATTTACCAAAACACAGGATGTGACGTAACTCACGCGACTCACCACTCCTTTGTAGGGGTAGGAGGCGTCGGAGTCGATGCCCTGGTTGTCGATGACGTACTTGAAGGCTTTGTGCATGTAGCCGCCGTTGCAGCCACGATTGCCGTATTTAGAGGAACAGTCCACCAGGTTTTGAGGGCTGAGTTCGACCAGCTTCCCTGTAGTCTTGGCTAACTGGCCCTCCAGGGCCCCCGCGGCACTGAAGGCCCAGCAGGAGCCACAGGAACCCTGGAGTCGATCAAAGGATTGGTATTACTGGAATGAAATATATATCTGATCTTGATACCAGTGGAGGGAGCTTCCTTGTTTCAGGATGCTGTCAGCTGCTTCTCCAAACAGGTGAAACTGAAAGACGTGAAGTGACGTCATCACACGCAGGAAAACACGATTTTAAGACAATAAAAGACTTTGTGACGTTATGACGGAGTTGAATGAATGTTAGTATCTTTGAATATATTTTGCATTACATGTAAGGTCCTCTCGTCCCTGTCATGTGTGTTGCTCTGTGTCTCTTCACCACCAAGATAGTGATTTTAATCTTATCAACTCTTATTACCTCAGAAATAAAGCTTTAGCTGGTCAAACATATTCAATATTTAAGAGGCCATATTGTAGCCATATTGTAGCCATATTGTAGCCTTGAAGCCTAATTGTGGATTATAAGGTCCTGTCTGGAAATGTATATAATGTAGTTATTTATATAATGTAGCTGTAGATTTTTTAAAAGGTTTACATAAAAAAGTGCAAATAAAAGTGTGTTAAAAAAATGCAAAAGGGAGTTACTAAATTCAACTTCAGAAGGTTAGAGTTTTGATGTTATGTGAACAAGGCTCAATATCTGACAGAACCTGATCACCTGACTCTCACTGTGTCAAGAGTGTCTAACATCTCGGTCAGTCTAACATCTCGGTCGGCTTGGATGTGTGCAACAACTTGCACAACAGTCGCTTGTGATGATGACTTCCCCTGAGATCAGACGAGGAGAACCTGGACCAGGGAACCCAGACTCTTCTTCTTTGATTGAACAACATTGGCCAATCCTGCCGACCAAGCTAAATAAACTATTAAATTTGCTTTTACCTGCATTTTGACTTTGGTGACGTAGCCCTTCTCTCGCCAGTCCACGGTATCTGGCACAGCAGCACCGGCTGATCCCACGAAAGCAGAGGGCGCCCTCTGGTGGAGGTCAGCAGGAACAGTGAGCGTGGCAAAAGACTGGAGAATCTCCTCGCGGGTCTACAGGGAGTCCACAGCAGACGATCAATTAACTAGCAATTGGAGAGTTTAGTTTCAAATGCCATGTACATTATGCAGGGTTCCCACTTTGGCCCTGATGAAAACTTCTGTGGCTTCTCCATAACTTTCCACAGCATAGGAAGTTGGAGCGCTTCCATGATCTTCTTTGTTAATGCTTCAGCCCAACTGCCCCTCCATCAAACAAGTTGTAAAATACATTCTTATATGTTCCTGTAATGTGACCAATTTGGAAAATTCCTTGACCTTCCCTGTCTAGAATACAATTCCATGATATTCCAAGTTACATGACCAGCGGGAACCCTGATTTCACAATCTCATAATTTGATAATTTGACATCCCTAAAATTTAGAGGGTACATTTTGTAAAACGGTCATTATTGTTTCACCAAAGACATTCTCCTGCTATCTTTTAGTAGATAGTCTTCACTACACGACCTACATGTGTTATCTTTATAAAAGCTCCACAATGTGTTTTCATTTGGTGCTATCAATCATTTTGCAACAGCAGGAGTCACTTGGACCAAAACGCTTCAATCACAAAACCTCCTTATGGTTGTCTGATTAATGTTCCCTGTCTCGTCTCCACTGAAGCCAGGAACATTTCCACACCTCAGACAAAAGAAATGAAAATGAAACAAAGATAGCATCCCTGTAACATGATAGGTCAGTATGACAATAGATAACTAGTGAAGAAGGTGAGGCGACCACTATATTATAACATGAGTCTAACAAGTTGATGTTCTGGACAAAACCACTGTCAAATCATCTTTTATGACACAAGTTAAAAAAGAGAAAGTCTTCATATCAAAAGGTGTGAAATATCAACAATTTCTCTCTCTTTAAACAAATAAAGAGCAGGATTAATAATTCAATAAGCCCCATATCAAACCGATATGACATTTGGTTCATAGAGTAATAACGCCAATAAAGACGTCAATCAGATGAAGGCGTTTCTAGGTCTTAGTTAGACTCCAACCACAGCACTCACACTTGAATCATCACCGTCTTATCCTCTAAACTACCGAGGATCAGGTTCAGGATCAGGATCAGGATCAGGTTCAGGTTCAGGTTCAGGTTCAGTTGGCCAAGGAATCACAAAAGAGAAAGGAAAAACAAAAGCCGTGCACCGGAATGACGATCCCTTCGTGTTTATTAGTACACTGCATGAAATATCCATCTCAACAAGTCACTTAGTCCAGTAGTGAGGGTTAAAGTATCTTGACACCGGAGTGATCTGTCTCATTTTCAAAAAAGATAATTCTCAAAACAAGTGAAACTGCACTAGTTTTCACTTGTTTTAGGAAAACACGATTTTTACACTCAATACTAAAGAGTAGATGACTTGTTAAGATGGATATTCTTTGCAGTGTAGCGACGCTTTGACCTCTGTTGGTCTTCGTTCAGGCAAACGGAAAAGTGAGGAGAAACTCGATATACAAACGTAGGGCCAGAGGACATCCAAAAGCCACCCTTCATAGAGAAAAGGTTAAAAGGCCTTTATGGTCTTCCTCCTGGAGCACAAACCTCAACAACCCCATGTTCAAGTTCCCTGTAGGTTTATCATTTAAAAAAACAACGTTTTCCTGCCTTGCATTTTGTTCTTCCTCTTTGATTTCAACAGCAGCTTCAACTGGAGAGTTTGACTTTATACACCCACTCTGTACTCTTTACTCTTCCAAATAAAGTAGATCCTACTCTGGATCCCCGTCGGTGGACATAAAAATAGCAAATGAAAAGAGCTAAAAGGTCCTAAAAGAGGGAACAATTACCATCGATGGCGATAACACAAATAAACAACAGACCACTTCACCCAGGGAGAATGGGGGAGAGAGAGAGAGAGGTAGAGTAAAGGTCTGATGTCCACTTCTTCATTGAGCTTGTTCTCATGATCTTTACCTCCGGGTCTACTCTCTCAACACCAACGTGCCTCATGGTGCTGACATTGTGCACAATGCACAGCAATAGGATTTGCTGCCATCACCCCCTCTAACACGACTCCCTCACTTCTAGATGTGTGGAAACCACACGGACGTCAGATGAGGTAAGAGATGAGACGCAGCTACCGCATCTGTAACAGCCAGGAGGATGAACAGGCATGGGAGGGGGTCGGGTAGGAGGGTGCATGTCAGACTGGGTGGGGGGGAGGGGGCAGGGGCTTGGAGACGAGTTTCAGAGCAGCTTAAAAGATACGCTTGAGTTTAGGATCATCTTGTTAATGATGTGTCTGAGGTCTGAGTGGGAGTGAGCAGAAGCGACGGGTCTGCCGGGCTTCTCCGTGGTTTCAGTTGTAAACACTGTGGTTGCTAGACCTCGTACCTCAGACCCCATAGCTTCTTTCTGCAGATTCAACACACTCCTGCTTGCAGCCTCTATTCAAGAGTTGGTTTGTGAGATCGGCGGATCGGGCGGCACAAGCCTTGGTCTGCGCTACGGATCCCACGAACCCGATGGGCTCTGAACCAATGTCTGAACCAAACTGTCCCCTGGAGGACGCTGTCACGGCTATGAGTGGTGAGCTGGTTATCTATTTTCTAATCATCTAAAGAGCTGGCCTGTGTGGTGTCATATTTCATAGTGAACGACAGACGACCACTACAAGAGTTCAGATACTGGTGAAATCTACCATCATCTTTTGTACCGTCTGGTGTTTTTCAATGATTTTCCAAGAGAGAGCGCCACTCTGCTGCCTGTAGCAGCGACCGACCTCAACCAGACCTTCTGAAGTTTCTCATCTCTTAGAAAGTGTGCTGCGATCCCTCCCTCATGTGGGATCATGGTATAGAGAGCAGTAGTGCATTGTCAGTGGGAGTCCCCAGAGTCTTCAGAGTGTTAATGAAGTCTGTAGAGTCGTGCAGAGCCTCTGTACCAGCATCCCACATGAGGCTGGGATGGCAGCACTCAGACTCTGGCTGTGGCTGTATACTCAAAAAGACAAAAGAACACATGTCCCTGAACACCGTCAAGAACGAAAAAGAGGTCAGTGAACGCCTCTTACCAAGTCTCCCATGTAGTTCATGCTGAGGTCGTAGGTGTGCAGACCCATGGAGGCCTCCAGGTTGTGGACGGTAATGAGGTGCAGGTTCCTCTCCCACAATTCCCTCCGGCCCAGCTCCTCCACCTCAACACACACACACACACACACACGCAATGGTTGAGTACAAAGTCCAGATGAGGTTATAGCTTTATCCACACCAACCATGTCATCTCAACCAAGTACCTCTGTCTGGTAGTTCTTTTTGTGTGTCTTCTTCCACATTTCCCAGTGGGTGTCCAGCCTGGTGTCAAACATGGCTGCCGTCCAGACACACAGGGAAACTAGCAGCAGGCTCCCCAACATCAGGCCTGTGCAGAGAGATAGACATGGACCGCATCAAACAACAGGATGTCCTCTTGACATTTGATGAGACGGGCGCTCAAAAACAAACCTGACAAAAGTCAAGCTTTGAGTCACACAAACAGTCTGCACATTGAAGATAGGAGTTTTGGGTATACAAACATTTGTCAGAGGCAGAAATATTTTTAGTTGAGTTAAACCTCGGTGGGTGGAGCCAAAGACTTGAATGGCAAAGAAGGAACTCTGGTAAAAAAAAAAAAATATATATATATATATATAAATGCAATCATTTATTTTTTCAGTTATGACCATGGCAGTCAGGATGGCAGTCAGGATCTTGGAAGGCCAGCAGGCTAACTGGCTTACCTTGATAGCTATAGCTATCTAGTGTGAACTTGGAAGGTCTGCTAGGCTTTTCAGTTAGTAGCTAGCTAGAGAGCTAGCCTTCAGTATAATGTTACTTAACTAGAAAAGGTTAATTGGCTCCGCCCACTGAAGTTTAACCCCGCCCCCTCCCCTCAACATATTTTTATGTTGATTTACATTGTCAATGGTGGCCCTTCAAAAGCAAAAAATAAACACAGAATCTGCAGAATGTGCCGAAGACATTGAGCCATAAAACAAGACATGAAGTACAAAACACCACAGGCCTGCTCATGAGTAAGAAAGCTGAATCAGATTATGAAAACATCTGCAGGAAATCAGGGTAGAGTAAAGTTGGGGTTGAGTCATGTGTAACCACGCATCGTATACCCCCCCTCCTACACCCTCCCCCCTCCCTTCCCCACCGTGTGTGTGTGTGTGTGTGTGTGTATTAAAGTGCTAGATCAAATATAATACTAGATACTAAACATCAGTCTAAGTATCACTTCCACAAATTGAAAGCCTTTAAACTGTGGGGTAATCTCCCAATGACTCCACCGATCACAAGACCAGAATTGAAACTAATGAACAAGCAAGAATATTTGGCCAAGTGCATTAAAGTGTTCACTCAGGATCAACATCAGCTGTTATGAGTGACAAGAGGAGGTGTTTTTCAAATCGGTCACTACTGTCAGAAACAGACAGAAGTCGTTTAATCAAAATAAAGCACAGAAAAGTGAAAGTTATAAATTGAGGTTTGATCTTAGAGTTTGCTAAACCACTTTAATCTGTCTGCAACAACTGAAGCCTATCTGACCTTTCAGAAATACTCTGATCGGATAAAGGAGCAGGCCTACAGAAATCCTATAATACATTTAAGTGAGATACTATAGAAATATCACAGCAAAACTATAATCTAGGACTGTGTATAATATCCTATAGGAATATTATAGGAATACCGGGATTAAAAACATACCATAATGTATGATAAGGTGACTATAAACATACTGTTGAGTACTACCGCCGCACTTTAAGTCCCTATAGGAATATTATAGCTATATAATATTTTTCTTTATGGCAACTAGCTCTACACCCGATCAACACAAATACCAACAAAAACGAAAGTAAAAGAGAGTTCAGCGACGAGAAACACTGAAACCAAGTCGTATATTAACTTATATGAACTTATAGTTAATACAGTTATAAAGGAGAAAGTTGAACTTGCCTTGGTTCGTCGGACGCATCGCGCTGCTGAGGTGCGTCTGATCAGTCAATAGACCTGCTTTTTCCTGGTTGGTATTTATAAGACAATGTCACATGGTCTGTCTGAACTCTTCCTCTTCTCGCCACTGCTGCCGTGTATGAATGTAGTTCCTCTTTGGTTAACCTGCATGCATGAAGGAAGCTGACTGTACAGGGAAGGAAACAAAGGCCTTGATTTCTGCCTGTGTGTCCTCTGAAAACCAAAAACTAGAGGGTCATAATAATCTGGAGAGCAGAGAATATTATCTTTATTTAGTATTGGAGGTGTTTATTTCCAGAATGAGACATCCACCATCTGACACTGGGGTTTAAGGTTGATTTTTGTTTTACCCATATCTGATAATTTGTGCCAACATTCAATACCTTTAAATTCGACCATTTTTAAGCCAAAAGTGTTTCTCCTGTCAGGGTGGAAAAGCCTCTGAAACAAGATAAGATATATAAATCAAATAAAATTAGACTCAACTGTGGTCAGGGAGGAAGCTCCATCCCATTAGAGGTGGGATTGGCAGGTTTCCAATATTTAATAAAAGGCCAATATCAGAAAACTGGTCTACCAGTATATTACCACATTATAATATGACATTAAGTGACTGTAGTTTCTGGAGAAAAGTCTGTGGTACTTCCAGACTGGGTCCTCTACATTTTAAAGATATTGAACGACGTATAACTTGAGGTGATTTTCTGCCCAGAAGAATGAAATGCATTCATTACAGTGGAGCTAAAAACATCCTCGGTCTCCTTCTCAGCACGTCACATTTATTCTTAGTTATGAAAATGGAGAGAATGGAGGCCTGGAGAAATACTGGGCATGAGATACCAAGCATCACATCCTCGGTCAATATACAGTTTACAGTAATTTTTATACAGCATTTACAAATCTGCAGGATCTGAGGTCACTATTTTAGATGAGAGTCTGGCGTTGAGGTTATGAAGTAGGCTCCTCCCACCACATGATGCAGAGTCGAGGCTACAGCATCCTACCTGCCTGTAAACATCTGTCAGCGTCACCTTTTGTTCCCTCGGTTAATATTAAAAAAATCCAAAAGACGTTCAAATTCAAAATGAAACCTTTATTTAATTTCATAGAAAAAAACATGTTAAACAGTTTAATCATCAGAAAAGTTCTGAACAGAACAACAAAACAGAAAGTCAATGAAAATCAATTGCTCAGAGATTTTAAAATCCAACGCCCTTCGACAGGAAAGGAGGAACTCCCATCGCCCAGCAATGTTTCCTGTCACATTCAGCTCAAAAAGGTCAAAACGTTAAGGGCCTGTGTAAGTTATCATTAACAACCAGGGATTGAACGTAGCTGTGTCTGCAGGTCTGTCTAGTCTGCCCGGTAACCAACCTGTTCAATCAGTTGTCTTATTGTACATTCTGTGGCCAGTTGAGGAAAAGGGTTATTTTCATGCCCTGATTACAGGTGTTAGTACAGATGTTCCCTTATGGATCAGACGCGGAAGTCTGTTGGTTTGCAGGTAAAACAGGAAAGGGATCAAAGTGCTTAAAGGAACTCAGGAAAGCCAAACCTCCTAATCAATCGTTTTCCAGGACACTTGAATCAGCGACTCCACAACAGTTCACCCTTTTCATGGCAGGAAGAGTTTCATTCCAAAACACAGTCAATTTAGATGTTTTTTTACCTGTAATTCATTAATCAATATTACAAAAATAGATTCCAAAACCTTCAAAACCTATTTTGTAATCACAGGTCATAAATGAGTCACTAATTTCAACAATATTAAACAAGTTTTTACTATTATTACTATTTCTACTTTACAGCAATTCTTATGGAAGAAAAGGTGTTATATTTTTGTAATAGTTGATATTTTGGAATGAAACTCTTTTCATATGTTTACAAATGCATTGTAAGTGTGTGTGTGTGTGTGTGTGTGTGTGGTTCAGGGTGTGGTCAAAGTCAAGTCGTCCAGGTTTGGTCCCTTTGCCGTCGTCGTCGTTGTCGGTCTTTGTGCCCTCGGCCACCACTTCACATGACGGGGTAGCTGGCGAGGTTGGCGATGCCGCACAGGTTGTTGCGGTTACGTGCCATGAGGATGTAGCCCTGGTTGCCCCAGGTCTCGCTCCAGCTGTCGGGAGGAGGGAAGGGGGGGGATGGAGAGAGAGAAAAGAGAAAAGAGAGGAGGTGTTCAGCATCGCCTGCAGACAAACAGCATCTCAGCTCATGGACCTGTCAACGCATGGCCGACGTTGAGGCATCGCATCAACGTTACACGCCGAGCTGAGAGCCGACAAACAACCTGTCGTCCCATTTTGGCGGCGGCGCGCGCCACCTGATGCCGTCCAGACAGGTGATGTGACCCACCTGTTCTTGACGATCCAGTACTTCTTGCCCTTGGCGGTCACTCCGTAGCCCACTGCCAGCACGGCGTGATTGATGTCGTCTTTGTTACAGTTGCGATCGTAGTACACACCTGGGCACACGACAGAGAGGAAGAGTGAGAGCGTCAGACGGTGACCTCTCTGACCCCCGAGGCCACAGCAGGCTGGGCGGCTCTGAAAGTGAATCAGTGAAGCGCTGCGGGTCTATTTGGTCTTTTTTTTTTTTAAAGCTGCACTAATTTCAGAAATGTCTTAAAACAGATGCACGTGTCTGCAACGAGATGGAAGTGGTGATGAGAGGATCAGCACCAACATCATCTCTGTGGTGCATGCTAACCCTTTAGCATGCTGTATGCTAGCAGCTCTATGCTGGATAGGTTGGTTAGTTTTCATTACAGGCTTGGTTAGTGGGGCTGGTAAAATAAATTACATTTAAACAAAAACAGTGAACCTTCAGTGGAACATCTCTCTTCCTGAGACTTGATTTGTGATGCGCTAATGATGAAGACTGAGAATTTGTTTTCAGTAAAATAAGCGATAAATAAAAATCAATACCAACTTGATATGAAAGGTTTATCTTCATACCAGGTTAATCACCTACAGTTACATAACGTACTGTAACATCCTCCTGGTCTGATAGACGTCGATAAGAATCAAGAATGACTTTCAGTAACACTTTGCTGCGGTGCCTCTGGGGTCAAATATACATTCACTGTTTTCTTATCATGCATTTTTCTCTCTGCTTTCCCACAGTTTGAATAATAATAATAATACAAATACTAAACATGAGAAGACAAAAACCAGAGCGATACCTTTCTGGTAGAACTGGAAGCTGCTCAGCGTGGCGTCGATGCCCACCGAAACGGGCCCGGCCTTGTACAGCGCCACGGCCAGCGCCCGCTCATCGCCCTCCGGGATCTCCTTGTAGCCTTTGCACATGGCAGCCAAGCCCGACGCATTGTAGCGGCACTGCTGGTCCTGCAGACAAGACGGAGGAGCAGAACCAGTCAAATACTAGTTTCTGATTCTTTTATTTATACTGCGGGACTAATCCCGTCAAGCAAAGCAAGTTAAAGCTGCACGGGCCAATTTCGCACACTGGCGAATTTGCGGAATTCAATAAGGTGTTGTAAAATAAGGTGATGTCAGTAAACTGTAAACTGCACACAGCACGGCGGTCTGTGATGTCTCATACCAAATATACCAAAGAGACAAGAGAGAGGAGAAGATCTAACGTTGCTGAGTCCAGCTTTCTATTTTTTTAAATTACTGTCACGTGTAAAAAAGTCTTTATTCCTATAAAAGAGGACAAATTAAATTCCCAATTTCTTCTTTTTCTGAGTTCTTATTAGAGACTACAGTACTGTGCAAACGTCTGAATGTGAAAACAAATCCATAAAGTGAAGATGCTTTCAGAAATAATGAAATGAAAAGTTTCTAAATATCTGCTATAAAGAGCAAATGCACCACAGTACTGCACACTTACTGTTGAATATGTTACATGACTCAAACAAAACAGCTTGTTCATTGTTGTGATGTTCATTCAGATAAAAACAAAAGAGGAAGAAACTAGAGACTCTCAGTGGTTGAACCTCCTTCCTGTGTTGAGGGAAACAAACAGCGTGATTGAAGAGGAAACTCGTTTTGCTGTGTAAGAACATGGAAGATTTCCATCACATCATTTCTGTTTAAGCACTTCCCCCCCATCATATTCAGTCATGTACAGAAGACGTCCAATAAACCACAACACTACATTAAACAGAGGATTTGTTGATAGCTAAACACCTACATTAGTCTTTGAACTTTTCTTCATCTATGGAAAGTTGCTCAAGGGCACCTAGTCATCACTGAAGGAGGCTAGAGTGTTTCTCACTCGACAGATTTATCCTCCTGGTCCAGGATTTGAACCAGCAAGTCTCCATATACGAGCTCTACCCTCTAGGCTACTGCCATCAGATATTTAACATTAAAACAACAATAAATAAATAGTATATATTATATACTGTTATCTGTAACCCTCGGTGTTCCTGCCTAAATCCATTTGCCTGAAATTGTGTTTTCAGTGATGTTGGGGAGGTTTAGTGGTAAGAAAAGAACGAACAAGGAAGCTAAATGTTCAAAAACACTTTGAACATCAGCGTTTTTTTTTTTTTATACCAACACCATCTGTGTTTACCGTCTGCTTCTTCATTCCTGTGGTGGCTTCAAGAATGCCGCTTACCTCGGCCTCAGCATAGACGCGGTATTGAGCAAGAGGAGTGTTGGGGAGGGGAACCTGACCAATTGACAGGGAGGGGGGCGGGGCTAACAACACACTTCCTGCCTCAAGGTGAAAAGTTGTAGCTGTAACTATCTGGTGTTTCCCCGGCTGAGGCCCACGCTGCGCCAACCTCACCTCTCCTACGTATGGGTAGGACTCCTCGGAGTCGATGCCTCCGTTTTCCTCCACGTAGTTGAACGCGTTGGTCATGTATCCTCCTCCGCAGCCGCTGTTCTCCGTGACGCAGTCGACCAGGTTCTGAGGACTGAGGTCCCGCAGTTGCCCCGTCGTCTTGGCCAACTGGCCCTCGAGGGCCCCCGCTGAGCTGAAGGCCCAACAGGAGCCACAGGAGCCCTAGGAAGCATGGGAGATGGAGAGCAGGGTGAGGATTCTGGTTCGGTTCGGTTTAGCGTCGAACCACAATCAGAATCAGTTTACAAGGAATTCAGCTTGGTGGGTGGAAACAGATCTGATTTCTATCCTCATAGTCTCAGAGTCTGACTGGAGATAAACACAATAAACACAAATAGATACAGATCTAGAGAATATTGCTGAGTTGGAACGGTATAAAGAGTGTATAGATAGATATACTGTAAATATGTAACTAAACAGCCAGCACAGTTTAGTTTAGTTTAGTTTAGTTTAGTTTGTGCTCATATATAATAAAACACAAAAGAGAGAAGAAGAGAAAAGAAAAGTAAGGAAGTTGCCAAACAAAAACAGAACTGGGTTGGACAACAGAAACAAAATGACAGCAAAACTCAACAGGGAGGAAAATCACATGAATGACCTGATGCAGAAAGTGACCCCATTAGAGCAGTGGTGTGCAATCATGGGTCATGGAGGGCCAAGAGTCTGAACCCAAACACTACAGCAGCTGATTTCACTGATCAGCTCACCTTCAAGCAGAGAGGAGGAACTAATCAGTGAAATCACCTGGTGCAGTGATTGGTTGGAAGGAAAACCTGCAGACTCTTGGCCCTCCATGGCACATGATTGGACACATCTGTCCACCAGGGGGCAGACCAGGACAAGTTTGACTCAAAACTCAAAAGACATTTCTGTGGTGGATGAAAGTCTTGTCTGGTGCAGCTTCAGACAAGTGTGTTCATGTCATGCAAAAAGCAATATGTTGTTGTATTAGTTCAGGGAATATATTTGATGTCTGACTGAGACATTGTGTTGTATTTTACCTCCAGACTGGTTCAGAAAACTCTGATGATACAAGAGTGGAGTCTTTGCCCTCCTAACCAAAGGGTTAGGAGCAGCGTTCGACTGATACGGGCCGATACAGATACCGATATCTTTAGACTGAAGTCACCGATAGCTGAGATACAAATTTTTTCTATGTCAAAAACATCACACAGTGTTTTATTCTTATCAGGGTGGAAAAGCCTCTGAAACGAATGAAATGTTTTTAGGGTGAGCAGCTCTTTAAGACAGGGAGACCCACCACCTACTCAATATTGTCAATGTAAAAATGTCACATGTGACATTACCAATGACAAAACTATTACATGTGATACTGTGAAATACATCCTACAGTATGTATTAGATGGTTTACTTACTGCAAAGGAAAACATTTCAAATTCAAAGTCAGATAATGGGAGAAATGATTGTGGAAGTTTCTGATAAACGTGTTTTACCATCAGTATGAATCTGTGACCTAATCAATAGATGCCGTGTAGCTTTGATGGCGGTATTTGGTTTCTATGACGATGTTATCCGAAAAGAAAGCAGCGCCTCGTTTGGAAAAGGAGCTGGGATGTTTGGAGACACGAGCCGAGAGTTTTGATGTCTGTGTTAACTGAACCTCAGTCTGGAGAAATGTCTCAAATCAATTCTGAAAAATCTAAACTATGAAATGCTGTCTGGCTTTGGGCTTTAATGACTTTGCCACCCTGCCCTCCGGAAAAAGAAAGTTTCTTGTTGCTCTGACTTTTCATCCCAATTAAAAACTTTGCAAATTGATAATCAAATCAATTCCCTTGAGGGTATTTTCGAGAGCAGTGGCAGAAGGCCGGAGCTCTGGAAAAATTGAAATGTACCTGTAACAAATAAAATAACAGAACAATTTAATCATCATAAAGGAATTGGAACAACAGTGTTTTGGTATGCAGCATGTTCCGCCAATGTATTCCATAATTCATGGAAAACAGGGACCAGAGGAGAGGCTTTTATAATAGATCAATAAATCTCTTGTTCCTCTAATATACCTGCAACTAGCTCATCGTCCACTAGAGGGCGGGCAATTCCTCAACATCGAACTAACAACATCACATTTACAGGACATCTTCAGCCGGCGTCCCTATCAACAGGAATTTATAGCAGGTTCAGTGTCTTGCTCAAAGGCACTTCAGCAGGAGATCTGGCTGCCATGGAAAACCTCTTATCTCCTGGTTAAAAGGTGATCTCTTTAACTAGTACTCTGCCCCGCCTCCCCAAAACATTTACTTTTTCACCGATATGCAGGTGGGGGTTCGGTGCCTTGCTCAAGGGCACTCTGCCTTTGTTAGTTTGTTCACACCACGAGCCAATCAGCACTGAGTTTACAGGGATGTTCATTATAGCATCATTCCAGGGCTAATCTGCCTGGTAGCGGAAAGCACAGATGTACACCATATTTCAATCTATGTAACTTCCTGCTGAGCTCACCGCCCTAGTTTACATTAATACATCCTCGCTGTCCAATCCCCTCGTAGTGACTAATTACCTTCAAGCCAATTAGCTTGAGAACAGGTTGTTTCCCCCCCCAGGAGCTTACGTGATCACAGTTCCTGGAACTGGAAGCACAACAACCAAATGAATAAAGGAGTTTCAAGGCAAAAAATTAAAAAGCCTTAATTTTTCAATTTCATGGCTCGTTCAAAAGATTCAAAACTATGCGGTAGTTGTGCTACTCGGATGAAGGCCACGGCGCGTTGGTGTTTTTAACATGTTCTTTTGAACTAGCCATGAAATAAAAGGCTTCTTGGTATATTCTGTGTATTTTAGTGGTATTTTCATGACGGTTCCACTGTTTCATGCTGCAAACCCATTGATATCGTATCGCCCAGGATCAGTTTTAGACCAAGCAGTAAAGACATTAATACTGAATAGTGAAACAGCGGTGAATATCAGAAATGTGCACCAGAGGAGTCCATCTGTACAAAATAATGCTTTCATTTTTATAGACGTCTGCTAAACTTTCACTTTTAAACTCTGTGTAGCCTAAATTTTAGTCTTTTAATTTAATTTAATTTTTTTTAGTCTCATCATTATAACACAACTTCCTTCCAGGAGAGAGAGAGTAGCTGTTCTGCAGTTGATGTAGTTTCATGTCCATCTAAGCTGTAATTTCATCACTGGTTACTGTGCTTGAAATGTAACTTGGGTCCTTCATTATTTTGAAATCTTTAACTTCAAACATGGACCCTGTCGTAGCTTTAACGTTGGTGAGATGTTTTGTTATTTTTCATATCAGCCGCTGTGGCAATGAATAGAAATGAAACAGCGGAACAAACACCGGCTCGGATTTAGTCTGCAAAAATCAAATTGATTACATGATCTTGGGTTTGTGTTTTCACTATCTCGCTAAACTTCCACAGTCTAGCGTTAAAGGTCACCTATGTACGATTTAATCTAGCCCATAATCTTCTCAGTGGGTCAAAAATATGGTGGAGGGATGAACTTCTAATCTGGTTTGTTGTTGCTCCCTGTATTCAGCTCAATGTATTTTTTCTGGGTCGTAAAAAAGGCTCCTCCCCTGTAACTGGAGCCCCGCCCACCCATTATAACTGACTCAACGAAATATGTTGCAAAGACATTGGGGGAGAAGGTGCAGCAGATGCATCAGATGACCTTTGCCCTTTTGCCCTCTGACCTGGTTCTTGACCGGCGTCACCATTCCCTTCTTGCGGTAGTCGACGAACTTGGGCAGCTTCCCCAGCTTGTCATCCAGCGCCATGGTGAAGCTCCGGTCTCTGTTCATTGGAACCAGGAGCCCGGTCATCTTCTCAACCACCTCCTCTGACGTCTGGACGGGGAGAGACGACCAGAGACACATTACATTTTACAGTTTCTGTTCAGTTTCTGATTCTAGGGATTTAGATGGAATTTAGATGGAAATGTGAAATGTGAAAATTAAGAGAAATAACAGCTTTCTACCTCTGAGGGGAGAAATATAAAGGATTTATTTTTAGACTTAAACAAGAGCAAGTGAAGGAGGAAGATATGGGAGAGGGATTTGATTCAGCAGGGAGAGGAGAAAATTATTGAGATGAGTTTAATATTAGTTTAAATTAAATGTCATTTTGTCTGTCTGAGACGTCGGGGGGGTTCTCACTGTGGGATATGAGACACCAGAAGAAGAGTGGAAGTGCCTTACACACACCAAATAGCTGCCAGATGAACAAAACGATAACAGGAATGATGATGAGATGGAGAAGGGAGGAGAAGGAGGCGAGGGAGGGGAAGGAAAGATAACGAGGAGAAGAAAGTTAAAAGAGAAAGGGATGGAAGAGAAGGATGAGGAGAGAATGACAATAGACCATCCTTCACCATCAGCATGTTAAGATGAAACTGATCAGCGACTATTCAGATATTTATTAGCAATTTAAAGGAAAATCAGGTCCTGCATTATGAGAATTATGATTATGGCAGAAATACAAACCGTCTGTTCGTTTTCTTTCATTTCACATCAGCGCTTCTAGTCAAAATGCAAATGGCATCCTTCATTTCCTTTCAACATAAAACCGCCCATTTTCTAGCGAGTCCTTGAGCGTGTACATGCTTCAGCCCCTCATAAATTAAAGGCCAAGCCATTAACGAATGCAAGGCGAGGAAGAAAACCACAGGGCATGCTATATTTCATGCATCTGCTTTCCATCCATGTTTGATGTAGAGCTTGTTACACCCTGACTCCCGGCGTGCTCGTGCAAAAACAGCCATCAGTCATGACTGCAGATCACTGTCTAGAGCTGATGTAACGGTCACCGGCCCTTTGTCTCGCCTCACTGGGACGCCGGCTCCTGTTGGCCGCCAGCTAAACGCCCCCAAAAAATGGATCGCTGGTTTTCCTGTGTGTTTACTACACTGACCCAAAAACGCCGTGCACTCCAGGAGCCACGTGACCGGAGCAGCGGGGAGACACCGATTAACATGAGCAGTGTCAAACAAAGTGGGGCAGAGTGGACATCCCAGACGGCGTGACGTCTTTGGTTTCACGCAGAGATGGTGAGACACCGGGCAAAACGCTCGGCAGGAATCACCGGCTATTTGTAAGAGGGAAAATGAGAGGGAGGTTTTCAATCAGCAGGGATGCTAGCTGTCTGCTAATGTGTCTGCTAATAACACACAGAGTAAGGCTTCATTCACACTGCAGCTGAAAGTTTCCTAATTCTGAAATTTTACCGCACATGTGACACAGATCTGATGTTTTCTGATCAACAGCAAAAAGGTGCATGGAGATGCATTTTTCTGATTTCTGGACCTCGTGTATATGTGGCACGAGGTTGGATCCCGAGACATGCGACCTACTTGTATTTTAACGCTCAAATTGGAATTTGTCAGCGTTGCCATGACAATAACTACATCTCCCACTGCACGCCCGACTGTTCCGGAGGGGGAACCCTCTCTGTCTGTCCTTCCCGACGTTTCTTCATTTGTTTTCCTCATGAGGTGAGACTGTAACGGTGATTAAGCACTACTCAAATAAACTCAACTTGACATCACTCATCTGAGACGACTGGCTGAGCAGCGTTAGATTGCAGGACAATGAGACAATGGAAAGAAAGAAAGAACAATGGAAAGAAAGACAGATAACCACTTGACTGGTATTTGGGGTGACGGCAACTAAAACTCAAAGGTGGATACCGTAACTGAAATGTGTTGAAGCATGTAGGAGATGTCAAAAAACAGATGTGATTATTGTTACTCCGTGCACGCTTGTCTTTTCAAAATCGCTCTCTTTTCATATTGATCACCTTACACATATATGGAATAGAAATATGAGCGTGAAGTCCTGCAGTGTGAACGCAGCCTCACATCCACTCACCATGTCTCCCAGGTGGTTCATCCCCAGTTCGTAGGAGTGCATGCCCAGTGCCGCCTCCATGTTGTGGGCTTCAATCACACGCATGTTCTTCTCCCAGATGGCACTGCGGATCCCCTCCTCATCCTAAGACATCCAAATGACAACATGCAACACGTGTCACTTTGTGAGACATGGAGATACAGGAAAAGGAGATTTAAAGCTACACAAGGAAACCTCACATGTTGGCAGCTCCAAATGGCAGCGAGAGGAAAATGAACTCCCAGTAAGTAAAGCAAAACAAGTTAAAGCTGCATGAGGCAATTTTTGCACACTGGCGGCCCCTAATGGCAGCAAGACGTAACTGTTTGGAATTTGAACTTCAATACCCAGAAATCCTGTAAGGTGTGTGTGTATACACGTGTATACACACACAAACACACAGGCTCAGAGGATGCACATGCATGCACACACACATAGAAATGTATGCACAGATAGACACACACAACAACACACACACACACACACACACACACACACACACACAGCAGTGACCTCTAGCCTGAGGTGAAGAGGAAAGGGATAACAGATGCTCATTTCAGGCTCAGGAAGTGAAGTTGGGGTTGGCTGTAGTTGAACACCCGCTGAACTAAATCTTAAAGGGTAATTCCAGTAGTTTTAACCCTGGGCTCTATTTGAACATATTAGTCAAAATATGTACAAAACGTTTTGGAATTGCTCCGGTAGATCGCCTCAGCCGGCAGTCGCGAAACCGGCTGCTATGGCTGCAACGTAATCCTTTCGGACAACTGCACCCGATCAAAGTACGTCCACTAAAAGTGCTTGTTGTTGCCACTGACAGGCTCAGGTTGTTATTGGAAGTGTCTGATAACATTAGGAAAGGATCCTACAGAGACAGACCTTTGTTCAACCAGAAACAGAAGTCTGGCTCAAGGAGAAGTCTCGCTCTGAAATCTGAAAGATGAGGTGAGTTGTTGGAAGAGGAAGAGGTTAAACAAAGGTTTCATTTTTTCAGTTCCAGTCTGGACAACATGGATATGCAGCACAAAATGGGAAGCCTGCAACCTACATGAAGACATGAAGACACAAGAATAGAAAGAAAGCCAAATAGATGACTTGATTGCTGTTTGGGGAGACGCCTCCATTCAGTCAAAACTCAAAGGCAGATCACTGAAATGTGTTTGAAACCGCTGAACATGTCTGGCCCGCAGAGAGGGAGAGCGTCTTCAGTCTGATCCGTCTGAATCAAAGGGAATGTTTGAGCTGCGACTTCCCAAACAAATATCCACCAGACTTGGCATCGGCGGAGCCAGACGGGCCGGCTGAGGGAGTCGGGTCTGACGCTGAATCAGTGAGTCAAACACAAAGACGTCCACGCGTTGAGTGGCTGGTAGGAAACACAGCAGCACCCAGAGGAAAAGGGGGAACACAACAGAGATGAAGGAATACACACCAGGGTTAGACCAATATATGGGTTTGCCTTTGCCGGTCTAATATTGTTAAAAATTGGATCTGGTCCAGTCAGTGTCGTTCACCTCTGATATGATGGATGATATGATGGATATGATGGATATGATGGATATGATGCAGTTGGTTTGATGACACATTTAATGTTGAGTTAATCAATTCTACACCGGTTATCGATTGGAAACCCTTAACCTGAACTGATTGAATCAAATTGGATTCCACACGCATGCAAGAATGGAAATGGTCAAATTTAAAGATAGCGGATATCGGCCTTCAAAAACCATCAAACCAGAATATATACATACACTGAGTATATGAAATATCAGGGCTACCTAAGGACTTCTTCAATATCTCCTCTCCTTCATCTCCATCTGCCCTTCATTTTTTTTTTTTTTATTCACCAATTTGTGCATACAAAGACAGATAATGACATGCTAGCAGATGCTAAAGTGACAACAAATGCTATCGACTTACTAGACAAAACAGAAAGTAACAGAGAGAGAAGAGGAGAAAAAAACAAAAGGCAGTAGTAGTAATACATCATCTGGCCTTCATCACACAAGTGGATTTAACAGGTGAAATCACTGAGGAATCACCTGGATTCACCTGCTCAGTTTCATGCACACAGACGGGTACTGACCAGGCCGTTGTATTCCCTCCTGTGTGTGATCTTCCATTGCTCCCACTGGGCGTCCAGGGTGGCCTCGTCCAGCGGGTGGCCCAGAGCCGAGGCCGCCAGCAGCAGCATGCAAACACTCAGCAGCATCCTGTAACAGCATCATAAGGGGAAGACATATATATCAGGCTGATTCTGGGAGCTGAACCACTGGAAAGAATTAATTTGACTGGGTTTCAATGGAGAGCTGTAGAGTCACATGATGGTCTCAATGAGCCGTTTTCATTCCTGTGTCATCTGATCTAATGCTGCTTCAGAGGCTTTTCCACGCCGCCAAGAATACAACTCTGGGAAACCAAGGGGAAAGCTAGGTGTCCCGGCAACATGAAAACCTACCAACAAACACCAAATCCTTTTTTGTTGATGTTTTTTGACATGAAAATGGTCAAAGTTTGACACAATGCAGATCAGCCATCAGCAGCTTCAATCCAAAAATATCAGTATCAGCCTTCAAATTCTCGGTTGAACTCTCCACCGAACTAAATAGGTGCACTGCACATGCCATGACTGTTTCCTAGACTTCGTGACACATTGTTCCAATTCTTTGTTTTTTGTAAAACTTTGTGGCAAACCTGTTTTTGCTTTACACAGAAACTCTACTCAAAAACTAAAGTGTCTCAACTCTTATTCTGAAACTCATCAGTCAGCAACAGCTTCTGCTTTACATTTGCTTCCAGTACGGAGCTTTCAGTGTTTTACCTATAAATATCTATTCTGTCTTCATCGCTGGATGACTCAAGGGACATTTCAGGATATTAATAGTAGCTTATCGTGGTCAATGCAAATAATTTACAGTTAACTAAACAATATGTGCAAGTCACTGTGAGATCCTTATTTCCCAGAGGTGAATCAACATGGAAACCATCGAGGCCTAAACTGTTAAAATGTCTAGAATATTACATGAACGTTGCCCAGCTCACCTCAGCAGTCAGTCCTCTTAACACACAACTGGGTCAAAATCATTACAGCATAATCCTAATCCTTTTATTATAAATTTACTTTCTTAGCTGGTAAAAAAAAAACCATCCTCATGAATTTGCGTGATCTTGCTTCTTAAACTCAAAGGGAAGAAATCCCCAAAGTTAAAGTCAAAGAATGAGTTTTACTTTCTCAGCTGGCAAAACAATCCTAGGAATTTGCTTCCTCAGAGCCTAAACCCCAAACGTATTCCAAGACGAGAAAAGAAAGAAAAGAATGAAAGAAAAGTCTTGAGAATAGGAAATGAATGCACTCAGTTCTAAAAGTTATTTTACCTTTCGTCTCAAAGTTGGAGGAGAGTTTGTCTGGAGTCTGACGTCTTCTTTCCCTGTTGCTGCTGAAGTGGGTCAGTGTGTGAGCTTATATCGCTGCAGTATGAGGAAGTACAACGGGAGCTCCAGGTTTTGGGAGGAGTTTTTTTTTCCAAGGAGGGGGATTTTACATCTGGCTTCTCTCAAATAGCAAAGATCTCCAAACCAGATGATGTCAGGTGTCGGATTTCAGATTTCAGTTCACGTCTGACAAAACTACAAAGGCTCGTCGACGAACCCGGCGCTGTGCCGACGTCTGGGTCTCAGCCTGGTGGATCAGGAAATGCGGTTGCATTTTTAATGAAAATAAGAAGAATTATTCTACACTTGAATGAATTTGTTCTAGGTTATTATATAGCAGAAGGAAGTGCATGACAGTATAGAGGAAAAGGCCTGCAGAGTACAAACAGGCTTAACCTGAAGGTTGTTAGCCAGCAGCGTGGTTCAAATCTGAAGCATTTTAAAGAATAATTCTGTTTTTTACGTGACATTGAGGCGGTTCTTGGTCTTGAAAGAACCTGGGAGAATTTGGGATGCTTTTTTTGACGTCCTGGATATCCACTACACAAACATTTTGCACGTTAATGGAGGTCAAGGGGGCGAAGGTGTCGGGGTTCTCTGTCAAACCAATGCTGTGCTTCATTTGAAACACGCTACATTGACTCCCATCATCTCTAAATGTTGTTGCCGTGTGCGTATCCCACGGCAACATCGTCACTGTCCTGTTCTCACCGTAACTGTGAGAGTGTAAGAAACAACACGATGCTGTCATACCTGCAAGTCCACACCCATGAGAGTTCATTTTACACTTTTTGTTTTAACCAGCCGCTGTAGAGCCTCATCAGAGTCTCCAATCAACACCTTTTCAACTCAATTTTGTCACTGAACACTCATCAGCGCTGGAAAATGTCCCGCGTTGTAGAGAGAAAAAATTCCTCACCGCCGCACAGCCTCAAAAATGTGAATGTAATTGTTAATAGCAGCAACTTGGGGGAAATAATCATGTTTTTGTGGTAGAGCTGCACAGCGATCCCTTCGACTGCACGTTGATACTAACATCAAACCAGTTTGTCTTCCACAGGTCAGGACCATGTTATTTACCAAGACGTAATGATAGTTGACACAGTAACACATTGTCTCATGGTACAAAGACATACGATGCAAAGATGCACACTAGGACAACACATTCAGCATCCAGGCTGCATGTTTCACCGCATGGTTGCAGCTGTAGAGGAAGAACGGTGGGCGTTCTGCACCGTAGCAATACCGTGACGGTTTTGTGCGTTATACAGAATGGACCGAACACATCACACGAGCCCGTGAGCGTGGACATGTTATACTCCATGTCCCAAGCTGCAGCCGGAGCAGACCCTGCTCACCGTGCAGGCTGCTGCGGTGGGCGCCTACTTCCCCATGGTGTTAGTCAGCAGCCTGCGGTCCTGTGTCAGGACTGTGTGTATATATGAACATGTCGCATGACCGCCACGGCTACACAGTCACACAGACGTCTACCACACCATGAAGTCACCGGCTAAATACGGTACGCATCCCGTGTACCGCATGTATCGCATGTTACTCACACATGTAATCTGACTGAACCAAGATCAGTTTTTAATGGAGATGTGTCAATACTCTACTACTACTATTAATACTACTATTAGTACTATTACAACTACTACTACTACTACTATTACTACTACTATTAGTACTATTACAACTACTACTACTACTACTACTACTACTACTACTATTACTACTACTATTAGTACTATTACAACTGCTACTACTACTACTACTACTACTACTATTACTACTACTATTAGTACTATTACAACTACTACTACTACTACTACTACTACTACTACTACTATTTCTACTACTATTAGTACTATTACAACTACTACTACTACTACTATTACTACTACTATTAGTACTATTACAACTACTACTACTACTACTATTACTACTACTATTAGTACTATTACAACTGCTACTACTACTACTACTACTACTACTATTACTACTACTATTAGTACTATTACAACTACTACTACTACTACTACTACTACTACTATTACTACTACTATTAGTACTATTACAACTGCTACTACTACTACTACTACTACTACTATTAATACTACTATTAGTACTATTACAACTACTACTACTACTACTACTACTACTACTATTACTACTACTATTAGCACTATTACAACTGCTACTACTACTACTACTACTACTACTATTACTACTACTATTAGTACTATTACAACTGCTACTACTACTACTACTGCTTCTACTACTGCTACTACTACTACTACTACTACTACTATTGCTGCTACTACTGCTACTACTACTACTACTACTACTACTACTACTACTGCTGCTACTACTGCTACTACTACTACTGCTGCTACTACTGCTACTACTACTGCTGCTACTACTGCTACTACTGCTACTACTATTACTACTACTGCTACTACTAATACTACTACTACTACTACTACTTGGATGCTTTTATCTGAAGCTCTACAGTTCTGTGGGTCTGTGATATTCTAGGACCGACCTGGTGGGAACTGAGTCCTTCACTCTGGTTGTTGGTACTGCGCTCTACCCACTGAGCGACACAGTACCGTAGTACTCTGCACAGCATGAAAAGCATCGTCACTGTTTAAACAATGGCAGAATTCAGATCAGAATGAAATTTCATTTTGATATAGTATGCATCATAAAACACAGTAAATGAGAGACCAGGTACTGAGTGATGAACTTGACGTGACGATGCTTTTATTCTTTATATTTTTAACAACATTGATATATAGCATTTTGAAAAAATGTAGGTCTACCATTCCAGCTCCAAAGGACTTTATACCTGACACTGAAATACAGTCAGCCCCCCAATACAACCTGATGAGACATTCATGTAAATGGAGCCATTTGTCTCTCAAGTCAGCAGCTCGGCGCTTCTCAAGGTCATGAGCAATCTGCAGCTCGGACGCCTCCATAAACGAGTCGGCCAAGCCTCTCGTCGCTGACCGCTCGCTGGCTACCTGATGTATGGGCTTCCAGGGGCGGGGAGCATCGGCCCGCTGGATCCCACCAGCCAGCAGAGCTCCTTCAGGGCTCTTCCTCCAGGATCCACTTTAGGTAATGACACTGGAGAACAGCGTCTCCATCGATCCATCAGCCGGCACCCAACCCCCTCTCATCACCAAAGAACATACCATCAGCCTGCGGGTCATGACCCGTGTGTGTGTGTGTGCGTGTGTGTGTGTGTGTGTGTGTGTGAGTGTGTGTGTGTGTGTGTTCGATCGATAGTGGGATGGCTTTGGAAGGTGATAGATTCATAATCCAATATGGCGGTTACCTCACGGTCAATTGCTCTATTTTTATCTGGAGCATTAAAGAAATCTATCAGTATCTCTTTGTGCCGCTGATGTTGAGAGTGCATTTACCTGTTTTTCCTAATTGCTGAGTAATCCAAATGCAGCCACATCGATTTGATCGGCGGCAGCCATTAGCTTATTGCTGTGAATTGATTTTCTGATTATGTGACTGAACGTAAAAGGTAAAGCCTGGTCTTTCCTCCTCTGCCTCTCTTCCTCACTGAGAGCAGAGAGAAGTGGGAGGCCACATCTGTTTCCTATTTCAGTGCAAAAAAAACTGGAAACAGATTCATCTCCCAGAATCCTCTGCTCTGGTCATATGACCAGCCCTGCTGACTCAGACCATCACAGGATGCTCGTACTGGCCGAGCGCCGTAATAACAAGAAGTAATCTTACATCACCGCAAAGACAGCCAAATGACATCCCATTTCCTATATGCACCCTGATCCTCATGACCTCTGGGTGAGATTACGCAACCCTAATGCGGTGGCTGAACCTAAGACCGGTCCCTGTAGAGACCGGCGGATCGCCACTGCACAACATCTCTCCTCTTCCCTCTGAATCGCTCGTTCAGATTTGTTTTCCCTCCGCCAATCTACTGGGGACGTAGACGCTTTAAATCTGATCTGATCTGAACTCGTCACCGGCCAGTCCAGAGATTAGAGCACCAGACACCACCGGCGCTTTACAGCCTTGATTAGATTCTGTTGTCTTTTTCACTCCGAGCTGAGATTGTTTACTGAGGGACAAACTCGCTGTGTTTTCTGATGGTAAAAAGTATTTTCCTCCTGTTCCTGAATGTAATAAAACTACTATTACAGTAAAGAGTGAAGAGAACGTGTGTATACAGGATGCAGTATCCTGTCATTTCTGTGTTTTTGTGCAGTTGAAGAAGGTAATGAAATGAAAGCACGGGGTTTTAAGACTCAAAACAAACAACAACAAGTGTTTTTCTGTAACTGTTAATTCAGTGAGTTTAGAGTTTCAATGTGCAGATATAAAAATGCTAAGAAATGCTAATAAAAATGACAGATTCTGCAGGAGAGGTTAAAAAACCCTCTAGGGGCTTTTAAAGGCATCTCGCCTCAAAGAAACAAAATAAAGATCCAAATGTCAAACTGAGTGAAGACACCGATACTCACCTGAAGATTCGATCTTGGCATCATCAACGTTTAGACAGTTTGTTCATGAAACTCGTCAGACAGTTTGAATTCTCTCCTATCATTTACTGATCAGTGCCTATATAATCCTCATGGTAGATCAAGTTACCGACTCTAACCTGGTGGGATGACAGGTCACCATAACTCTGTACAACAAGCTGCTTGTGAAACTGCTTTTGGGAAAAATGAGATCAGCACTCGCGTTCCTTCGTCTTTGTTTACAGAAAATGAAAAATGCATTTGGCAAACTCAAAACTAATGAAGCCTTTGGGTGAAAAGTCATTTTTAGTTCTTCCAACAACATTTTTCATGTTTTGTTTTGTGTGAGAGTAAACAGACACTGAGGTAAGTGAGTGTGTATCTCGTTTGTCTCCTCGCACCACTAGAGACACTTAAATACAAGACATTTGGCAATACTTTAATACTTTCTTTTTCTTTACCGCCGCTGGTTCGTGGTAATTGGGTGGTGTGAACCTAAATGAACCAAATACAAACATGCAGCAGAGTTAACTTTTCCACTCAGAACAAATAAAATGAACTGTAGGTGTGAAAGTGGAGGAGTAAAGTCAGGGTAGTGGAGTGTAGGCGAGTCAGTACAGTCTCCTCTTCGCCTCTTCCCTCCTACTACATCCTTGAAGTCGGTGAGGTAGATGAGGTCACTGAGATCATCAGCATCCTAGACAGCGATAATGAAGAGGAGGAGCGTCAGTCCCCCTCACGACAGCTCCTCTGAGGACGGTGATGATGAAGAACAGGATGAGGAACAGGTTGAAATCCAGCAGCAGCAGCAGTGATGACTCGTTCTCCTCTGATTCCTCTGATGAGGATGTTGACGATGAGGAGGGCAGTGATGACAGTGAGGAGGAGGAGGAAGACGGACAGTGAGCATGATGATGAATACTGGCTTGTGCAGATGGTGGAGCATCTGCTTGGGTTTCTGCTGGAGGCCCAAGATTCCAGCAGCGACGACTCGGGACATGAGAGAGATTTTTCTCCAGGTCCTCCTCTCCTCTCGACGAGCCCTTCGACCAGAGTCTGGTCCTCCAACTCCAGGATGAAGAGCAGGGAGGAGAGTGATGCAGAGCACGGAGTCACCTCCAGTCACACACTCTTGTTTTCTGTCTTGTTTTTGTTTTTTTGCACCGAGTCATGGATCCTCTACGTCCTGATTGTGCTCTTTCCACTGAGCAGTTCAGAGATTGTCAGCTGAAGATAGCTGAACACGATTAGACCCGTTTTTTAGACCTGTTTGCTTTTTGCATCAAGTGCTTCATCCCATGATGATATATTCTGAAAAAAAATGTGACCTGATTTTTATTAGTCTGTAATATAATGAACTGCTACATGAAGAGAGAACAGAAAAACATGAAGGCAGCAGAATTTCGCTGCCGTCTTCATATTTGGATGTTGGATGTAACTGGAGAGTCCGGCTGCTCCAACACGTTAATCTGTTTTAAAAAAATAATAACTGGTTTTCTGTTCAGATGTATAATTCTTTATCATCACAAGTTGACACTGAGTTTGAGCGTGTTATGGATTATATGGATACTAGATAACAACAACAACATATCAGTACATTCCTATGATCTTCCTGTAGTGACTTATAGAGTGTCTGATACTTAATAGTGAGTTTACAGTGACTTCATCATATTTATCTCCTATGGTATCACTATAATATTCTGAGGGGATTTATGCTGTGATATTTGTAGGGAACCGTTCACTGCAGCTTGTCCATCCAACTACAGTCGACTTCATGACTTGCTGTGTGCTCAGAAATCAAGCGTGATTGTTGGCAGCGCATCCCAGCCTGACAGCTGCATCTGCTCTATCCACCTCAGTTTAATCTGCAGCAGCTCGGAGGGTAAACTCGCTGTAGGCCCTTCCTCTCCGGGAATCATCATCATCACGTGCCGACCAGAAAACTATCAACGGATCCTGCCCGGAAACTGGCAGCAAAACAAAGTCATTCATGATTCCTGACATCTAATCTCTCGGCTTGGCTGGGTCGCCGTGCGTCTGTTCCTTCCGTGGATGCACACATGTGCCCTAACGTTGGGAGGATTAGTGTTTATTCTAAGCAGCGACAGCAACCCGCCCCCCCCGCCATATAACACAAGGGAAACAACGGAAGCCCATTTCACAATCACAAGCTGCCAGCATTCATAACGTTTCCCATGGTTGATCTGCCACATGCTGAGCAAACATCTCCAAGTTTGCTCTTCAGGGATTAGCCGTCACCATGGGACGTAGCTGGAGCGGTGCGACATTTTAATACGCCTAAAATTAGGCGAGGGTCAAACCCAATTTGCTGACGTGAGAAAATGAAACGAGCTGGGGGGCTTGTAGCTTAAGTGATGCTAGCTTTATAGCAGTGCCAATACTTCAGTTGGGCGGAGCCTCGTTTGGGGAGCCTCGTTTGGGGAGGAACAGCTGAGGCCTCAACATGGGTTTAAAAGCTGAAAGGTCTATTGGCGCTTGTATGCTTTGATGCGTTGAATAGCATTAGCGTTGACCTTTGAAACCGGTTGATGCTGCACCATGGCTTCCATTCATAAAGGAGGAGATTTACATCAGTGTTTTTGTGGGGGGTTTAATTGTTGGAGGCTTAGTGGGAAGAGACGCGCTGGAAAATGATTAATAGAAAAACAATACAGAGGGGATTAGAGGGAACTTTTACTGCCAGCGTTTACTACGTGACCTTTCCCTGAACATTGTGTCCCTGCTCACTATTGTATTTATAGGGCTTGTTGGAGGTTTTGAGTGCAGAGCTGTGAGAAGTTGACCAGGCAGCGCTAAGGAACGAGGGTACCTGTCATCAAACGGCGTTAGAGTGACGCTTCATGAAACATTATCTCAAATAAATGATAATGAATTTGTGATCACTGAAGTTCAGTTATTCCCTTTCATTTATTCCTCTTGGTTGGTGTCTGGGTTTCAGGGAAGGGGACGGGCTTTGTTTTGTTTCTTTTTCATCACAGAGTCATTTAAGGACGGGTCGGATCTGCAGAGAAGAAATAATCCCAGTGTAATATTCCTGGTGGAGAACAAGCCCAGGCCTCGGACCAGATGTCACCGGCAGCCGTTACAACAGGACGGGCTCTTGAGACTCGCCCACCCCCCACCCGACCTCCTGTTGGCTCGCTGGGCTGAGGTACAGTGAAAGTTTTCAGACCCTTTCAAGTTTTCCACATTTTGTTGTGTTTCAGACTCATTTTAAAATGGATTCAATTCAACCTGTTTTTGCTTTGTCATCGTGGAGTATTGTGTGTTAGATTGATTGATGTAGATTCATTTTAAGATGAGTCTGAAACGTAACAAAATGTGGAAAACTTGAAAGCGTCTGAAAACTTTCCGTATGCACTGTACATGCTGGCAGTGTTGTGGGTTTGAATCTATCTGTCTCCCATCTGCTGTCTCTGGTTTGCACTGACAAATCAAGCAGAAATGTCATGAAAAGAAACTTACAAAAGACCTACACACACACACACACACACACACACACACACTGAGAAACAGTGGAGGGCATTGGGAGGTAACAAACCTGCAAATTACTCTCCTCACACACGGTGGATCTCAGCTGTTCAGCGATTGGCCGCATGCTGTCACGTTTTGGTCCAATCATTCAGAAGCTTCACTTTTCAAGTTAAACTCATTTGACAGATTGGGAATAAAAACACACTAAAGAATTTATGTAATTTTATTTTTCATATTTATAACATGGATTTCGTAATCATAGGACTGATTCCCTGATCACAACAACAGACGATCTGAAGTGTCATTTAACTTTCCTGGATATGAAACCATGAGATCAGAGGACGATCTCAGAGAAAACTCAACATGATGTTTTATGATTCTCCAACATCCTGCTGCATCTTCCTATTTCCTCCACGAGGCCAGCAGCCATACACCATGATATATATGTCACATGGTAGCATCTTCACATTGATCTCATAACGTCTCAAGTATTGATTCTCTCTTCTGTCTCCTCTTTGCTCCTGAAGGGGATTTAGGAGAAACATTTGAGATGGAGGTGATCACAGAATGATAGAAATATTTAGCTCTTCTATTTCTTAACAGATGAAGAAAAGACTCAGCAATGTCTTGCCTATCTCTGTCAGCGCTACTGTATAAAAACTCCTCATGGGGTCAAAGGTCAGGCTTCCTAATCCCTAATTGGCTCCAGTTCCCATTGTTCTTCTTAGACTCCCCCCCCCCCCCCTCCCCCCAGGGACCAAATCTAATTAAACCCTTCTGGAGTTTGCCAAGAGTACCAGCGTCCTCCCAAAACACTGATGGATGCAGCTCCAAACGTAGCTTATCGCTTCACCCAGGGCAACGCTGTCCTTCCCAAATCCCAAAGCCATCGATGAGCTGCTCCTGTACGCTCTCTTCGTCAAACCTAGCTGAATCCCACTGTACAAGTAAAGAACACATGGTGATGAATCTAAAAAATCAGGCGGGTTACACTCTGAATGTACAAGACCTTTTACGAGACATGAGTTGAGTGCTATTAAACTTGATAACCTCTTGCCCCCTGCCTCTGTACCAACCACAGTTTCCTTCCTCTGGTTCGTCAAGAGAAGCATCCTGCCTGGCAGATGCTCCATGTTCTGCTTCGGGGAGGAGAGGAAGTGCAAGGCTGCCCGGCTCTAATCAGGGAACCGCAGGCCACCGGATGAGGATTAATTAAAATGGAACGTGAGGTTGATCCAGCGTTTCCTAGCGGGAGCCAAGACGCAGAGTTCGAAGCATCCTGAAAACCTGCTTACTGTCTGAGAAAACAATCCAATATACCTTTAGACCCTTTAGACCCTTTAGACAGCGATTTGGTGAATACTTGTGTGCACGGATTCTCACCTCGACTGTAACTGAGGCAGAGAACTGTACAAAGCTTGCAGCAGTTGTAGTCGAGGTAAGAACCCGTCCTAACAGAGAAACAAACATCCCAGACGTTGTTTTCTGGGATTGTCTGGTTGATTCAACAGTTGCTGTCTGAATGCATTGATAAATCACAAACCAATTACATCCCCGCCTTGTTGTTGTTGTGAACTCTGGGACTCTGGGAGGCCGACGTGGCGGGAGGGGGGAGTTGGTGCTTCCTTTCAAGAGGTGAAGTGGCTGAAGACCGATCTCTTGGGGCTGTTTGGTGTTGAACGGCGTGTTCTTCTGCTCCTGACACTCATGAATCGGGTTCAGACAAAAGTTCAAACCCAGAGGCAAGATCTGTTAGGGTGGAGGTCATATTTGGATTGTGTTTCACTGATAATCTAGAGCGATTTACAATAGGTGCAACAGCAGGATAGGTTCAAATTCCTGTGTGCAGTTTAGTGACATCACATTATCAGGTATCTGGGTATTGACGTTTTTCAAACAGTTGCCTCTCATGCAAAGATGCCTTTTTAAAAATACAATTATGTCCAAGTCTTTGTCTCTTCTTCATTGATATCTCTTCTTCATGTTGTTTTATTGTGTAATTCAGCTGGAAAGTAGAGCCACTGGTGTGTTGGAAACACTACATCTAAATATGTTCATGGCTCCTCCCCTTTCTTTATGTCTGCAGGCCTCCAACAGTCAGGATAGCAAGTTGTTGACATGCACTTTGCTTAGTCTTTACGTTAACTGTAGCTGTGCAGTGAGGGATGCTGGCACATCACAGGGTTTGTTTGTCACCGTCCCAGTCCAGTGGGCCTGTAAGCTTCCATGTCTAATAACCTGATTGTCAGGGGGAAAAAGTGTGTCTGCAAAAAGTATTTTTCTCCAGAATTGGCGGCCATGCATTTTTCATTATGCCAATGGAGTTAAAGGTTTGAAGGGCATAAGGATGCAACTCACTCGACACTTGAATCACCATGTAAACATTAAATACCAAGTTTTGCAGTAAAACTTTTTTTCCATGACAGCAGATTAATGATTAATAAGATAAATGACTAATAAATGACTACTTTGCTTCTCATTGTTAAGTGGTGGATGGTCTCCGTTTCCTCACCACCAGTTTTAGAAAGAAAGAAGGTTTCATGCTCACATATCACCTCTGCATGTTTTATCGTGTCACTGATGTTTTGCCCCGAAGAAAACATTGAGCACACGATTTAAAAAATGCAGAGGTGACTTGACTGTGTGAGGATCTTGTTTTTGTACCTGGAGTATAAACTTGGCTCCCTGCACCACGAAGGAGAACGCGGTGGTGGGATGTTATCATCGCTCAGTTGCTCATCATTGGGGATGTCATGTTAAACCAGTCAGGGAAAAGACAATGAAAGATTTGGCCATAATCCTCATAGAGATGAACGGTGCTGATGTGAGACTGCTGCACTGGATCAGTCCAGTGACTCTCTCTACTCTTATCGACTGATGTTTGTCTGCTTGGTGTTTCAGGTGGTGAACTGATGTGGGTTTTATCATAAACCCTGTCTGCTAAACACATATCTCCCATGGGATGATAAAGAATTGGGCTGAACTGAACTGAACTGAATAGAGAAGGAGAAGGGAGCCAGTTGGGTCTTTATCAAAGGTTTTGATTTTTCTGGGTTTTCAAGGTGTTCCAAGGTTGCTGTATTTTTAAATGTGTGTGTGTGTGTGTGTGTGTGTGTGTGTAGTGGGGTTGGGGTGGAATCTTCCTACTACAGGGTTGGAGCCTCCTCATCTTTATAGTATCCAGCTGTTGTTGGATCCAGAGATTTGGCTGACCCATGCATATCTGCCCATCACTCCCTCCGGGCTGTGATAGTGATGGACCGTCCTGGAAACATGCCAGCGCTCACTCAGTGTAGCGGATAAAAAATAAATAAGTAAATCACAAATCCCTTCAGAGCTGACAGCTTGGGGATTTTGCCACCCATATTATTATTATTATTATCATTATTAATTGCACGTCTACGACAACCTGAAGGCGTTATGACAGTTACAAAATGCTCCATTTGTGTCGATCAAACTGTTGTGATCAGTGTTGGGCTGTTTGGTATCGAAAAGTAATCTATTACTCATTAGGAAAGTATTTTCATCACTTCACTTGTTACTACCTGGCAGCAGTTTATTTCAGTGCTTGTTGCAGGCAGGCTTGTTTCTGTTTCCTCTCCTGTGAATGATGTTATTCTGCTTTTACTGGATAAATCAAAGTAGTGGGATTATTTAATCTATTATTTCTCATCTAGTGTGAGGGGGTGACGAAGAGGAGGATGGGAATAATCGTCTTTTTTTTTGATAGTTCAGCTTCAGTCTGATATTTAGAGGTTGTTTTTTCTTGCAAAAAGTAACAACTTATTTTAGGATTGGTAACTGCAACAGATCCATGATTCGCTACACTACTCGTTACTGGGGAGAGTAACGCGTTACCCGCCCAACACATGCCGTTGATCTAGCCTTAAATCAACGGGACTTTTTTCTCTTCAGCTGAAGCGGCGGGATGGAGATGATGCAGAGGACGCAGCATCAGCACCGCGAACGGAGCGCAGCCTCTCCACAGCATCAGGACCGAACGGAGGAGAAGTCGACCTAAATTATTATTTCAGTAGCGCAATTATCTCGAAAGTCCCCGAGGTACATACCGCAGTCGCACAAAAAAAATAAAAAAATAATGGAGAAGGAGGGCGAAGTAAATTGCGCGACTCCGAGGAGGCAGATGTTTTAAAAGTGTGTTCCAAACTGAGTCGGCAGCGGGAGGAAGGAGGAATCGGAGGGAATCAGCCGGTCCGGGGAGGAAGATGTTTCTGTGTTTGTTTGGGACGGTGAGCGTCGAAGAGGTGGAGACCTTGTTCACGCAGCGGTCCGGGCTCTGAACCCCTCGGCTGGTAAGTTCTCTGCTTTTACTCGTTCTTGGTTGTACTCGGACACTTTTTTAAAGTATCTCAAACTGAAACTACTTTCAGACGTCGACCAGTTTTATAGACGAGTGCTGATCAGTATATCACTATGAACGGGCACATTTTGTTCTGGATACAGCTCCCTGGAAGGAAAAAAACGCCGTGACGTTCCTATAATATTCCTATAATATTCCTATAGGGGCGCGTAGTGTGTCTATGATACTCTATAGTGAGTTTATAGAGCCCTCATAGTTCTTTATGGTATTTTTTATCTCCGATTGTATCACTCAAATATTCCTATAATATTCCTATAGGGACTTGTAGTTTGTCTATGGTGCTCTATAGGGAGTTTATAGTGACTTTATTGTACTTTATGGGAGCTGTGTCTTCTATGGTATCACTATAGGATACTATAGGATTTTCTGTGGTGTGTTTTTCGACCTATATAGTAGTTGCATGATATTTTGTAGTGGTATTTGTAAAGTATAGTATCTAAAATGTATTATAGGATTACTACAGGATTGTTGTTTTTCATAAGAGCTCTGCGGAACGCTTGTGGACTCGAGAGGAAAATCTATTTTATAGTCGTATTAATGTTAATAGTCTTACTGCTGCAATATTTGTAGGATTTACACAATACCTTTTGTTGTTGTTGTTGTTGTTGTTGTCATCTCTCAGCATCATGGGCTAGGAGGCTATTTGTCATCATCTAAAGGTCATGCAAGTTAAAATACATAATGAAAAATCACTATAATCTTCCTATAGGGCCTTACCGTGTGTCTGTCGCAGGCTCCTCAATGGAGTTTATAGTGACCTTCTCATCTCTTCTTATAATAAACCTATAGGGAGTACTAGTACTATAGGTAGTACTATATTTAGTACTAGTACTATAGGATTACTATAGCTCCATCCATCTTTTTCTTGTTGCTGTTAGTCTCTTTCCAACAGGCTGGGTGAAATAATCCTCGGGTAGTTTGTTCCATAAACCTTAAAACTGGACACAGTCACCCCAGGCATGCCGGTGCTGTTAACTGCGTTTTACCAGGACTACAGTGATTGTAGTGACTGGGTGTATGTCCTTAGTTTTCCTTAGTTTCTGTGTTTTCTATCAAGATGTTTCACTCTGGAGAAGTTCTCATCAAACCTCCAGAATCACCCAAAACTCCATATATAATTATATAATTTGCAAACTTGGCCCATGTTGGATTTCATTATTGTGGTCCAGTGTCTCCCCTGCAGTCTGATAAGCCAGGATTAACATTTCAGTCAGGGGGGAGAGGTGAACTCGGGCAAGCAGCAAACTACCTGCCCTGTCTTCCTGTCATAACGGGGACGAGCATCACAACAGTGGAACGTAGCCGGGGAGGAAGACGAACGCCAAGAGAGCCCGAGGATTTGACACTTGGGACTCTGCCAAATGGGCAATTTAATCAGAGGACATTTATGTGCAGGAAGTATGTCAGTCTCCTTGTTAGGGGATGATTTATCTGGACTATTATATCGGGCTGGTCCAGACCTGAATTGATTTCATCCTCAGGCAAAGAAGTATATGACATCTTCTTTTATCAATAACTTTGTTTTGCTTGGTCATGGCGGTGGACGTGTACAGCCAAGATGTCAACCCTACTGTCGGGTTAGACCGATATGTTGGCAAACTGATACAAGCAGAAAAGCATTCTGGGAAACCTGCAATGACAGTTAATTGTTTTGCACATTTATTCATTGAACCATTCAATTGTTGTTCTGTCAACTAGTTCCTCATTTAGAGGCAGTAACGTACCCCAGAGTTCCCTCTACCGTTGAATAAGTGTGTTGGGTCACCCTGTCTTAAAGTGGTCTCTGTTTCAGTGGAGAGTTTTAGTGTCCTATGATGGTTGGTGTTTCAGAGGAACTTCAGTCTAAAAATATCGGTAATTGGTATCGGTCTTCAAAGCCCATATCGGTGGAACCGTAGTTTCCGGGGGGGGCGGGGCTGCCTGCAGGCTCGCTGTCCCATTAGAAGAAATGAGAATATTCTCTGACAGGGTGTTTTACTGCAGCTTTGACTTTCCTCCAACCGCAGCCCTTCATAACAGGCTTACCATAAACAGCGTTGGACCTGCCTGCAAGACTGCATCTGAGCCTGGAGCAATGCATGCACACATGCAGGGGCCGTGAGATTAACAGCACAGTTTAGTTCAAAGCCCCCCCTCTCTTGTTCCAAAGGATGAATCTCTCCGTTTTCACAGTAGCGTCTTGGGTCGAGGCTTGTTGCTGTCCTGTCTGTCTGTTTTCTACGTCATCTAGGCAACCCTCCGCCAGGCATTTGGAGGGATTGTAAATACAAGCGTCTATCCAGCACAGGATCTGTGGCCCTCGGCGCATCGCCCGCCGTGCACGCAAGCACTACTCAGGCCACATGGTCATTTGAAGTTCACCACCGATGACGCCTTTTGCAGATGAATAGAAGGATCAGATAGCCACGACCAGTGGGGTATTGAAGTCACACATGAATGAAGACCTGAATGCCACCGGCCCGGGGCTTGTGTCAACAGATGCCTCGTGTTGTGTGGCGGTGGGTTGTAGGTTCTGATGCTGGCGGCTTTGAGTCTTTATGTTGCGCGGTTTCTTTCATGCTAGATGTTTTCTTTCAGGTTTCCTTTCATGGTGTCTGTTCTCTTTCCAGTTTGATTACATTCTGCTGCTTCTTCTGACTTCGCCGGCGAGTTTCCTCGACGAGGGTTAATATCGAAGCCGGCATGAACTGAGTTAAGTGTCTTGAATTGGATACGCCTTTTGCATGGCAAAACTATGCACGCTATCATCCATTGTACCATATAGCCTCAATGTCCTGGGTTCGAATCCAGCCCGGGACCAATGTCACATGTCCTCTCTCACCCAATCTTTCCTGTCCCTCTCTACTAAAAGAAAAGAAGCTGACTGGAGTATGACGGACGTATGAGACACAATGAAAACAGTACATGATGAATTATATTCATTATTGTGAATTTTTGGTTGAATGCTGTCTGGAATTGGCCACACAGACATGAACATAATAGTGATTCAACCCTTAGCCAGTTTCTGAAAGCAGGTAGGTCTCTCCTGGGAAAAAGCCTCTGGAGACAGGAAGTGATGCGTTTTATGTTTCTGGTTTGTTTGGAATGAACAGCAGAAGAAGAACTGGGTAGTTAGCATGAGCAGCGATAGCCACCGTGGCTGAACACCTACAGAAAGCATAAAGAACAGGGTGCCGTATGTTTTTAGGGCATCTCAACTGCCACATTACACACAGTGTAATTAGGTTCTCTGCGTATCCCTCCGCGACCCACATACTGTGGATATACACATTTCACCAGAGGGGTCGCGGCACAAGGCCTCTGGGAATGGCACCTTGAGAGCAAGCCGGGGTTTAGCGTCTTGCTCAGGAGCACTTTGACAGGAATGGACACATGGGGCTTTTGCGGGGATCGACCCTGTAACCTTCTGGTTACGACACACTCTCTCTCTCTAACCGCCCTCCCACACTTGTGCAGCACCAGCACTCCCAATGATTTGTCTGTCCCCCTTTTTCCCTCCGGGCTACTATCGCTGGCTGGTAGGAGTCCAGGTGGGATTGTGGGCCGGCCCCGTCAGATTAGCAGGCGGGCCGGTAAGTGTGCCAAAGAGGAAAAGCTCCACCTGTCCGCTGGCGTGAGGAGATTATGCAGCTGATCGCTTTTCTGTGAAATAGCAAAGCGAACCTACGACAAACGGTAGTGATTTTTTTTTTACTCTCAAGAGGTCAAATTAACTTTATTTATTTCATTCTAGACTATTTCCTCTCAGTGTGCCTGCAGCCATACAGGAGGGAGCGCTGACGATGGATGCAGCTTTCAGTTTTTGTCAAAAAAGTCCTTGGATTGCGATGCAGCTTTCAGTTGTTGTCAGAATGGAAGAGAGCCCTTTCACGAGAAACTTGAGGCCATTTGTTTGCCCGGTGTCAACAACCAGCCAAATATCAATAGGCTGCTGTCCCAGTTCTTGTAATGAGTTGATTGGAGCTGAAGTCTACAGTCAGTATGCATGTTGCCAGGAGTCAGGCAGGTTTGATCTGTTTGATATATGACCTACTGCAGGTAAACAGCCTTCTGCCTCCCATCCATCATCCATCCCCTCCCATCCCTTTGATGCCTCCCCTTCGCTCGATGGCGATGGATCCGACCCATCAATGCTGTTAGCTGAAACGACCTAATTTGTCACGTCACGTTGGCGCTGCACTGAGACTAATTCCCTTCCCTCATTTATTTGTGCTATTATTAATATTGCAGACGGTGCACTTTGCGCGGCGGCGTTGCGCGGTGTCTTCACTCTCCTCGTTGGAATAAGGAGTTACAGCGCAGCGCCGCTCGGCCCCACGCCGCCCGTCTGTCACCGTGACCCACTTCCACCGCCGGCACGCAAACACCAACACACTGCTGCACGGCCATCCTTAATTCATCTCTCTGTCTCATCTCACACACACACACACATACACACACACACACACACACACACACACACACACAGCCTCTCTCTCATATACACACAATCCCTCCCTCTCTCTCTTTTTCATTTTGTTTTCGATTTCAACTTGCTTTACTGGCGTGACATGTAAATTGCTCAGTGTTCCCAAAAGAAAATCAAGGAAGACATCTGGTGAAAACAATAAAACTAAAGTAGAAAAAGTGAACAAAAGATTCTGGTATAATGATCAGAAGAATATATCACTGTGTGGAGATGATCACGTAGTGTGCCCTTGTTCACAAGTACACAAGTATAACATTAAAGTACCTGTTTTAAAGGTCTCTCTCTCTCTCTCTCTCTCTCTCTCGCTCTCTCTCTCGCTCTCTCTCTCTCTCTCTCTCTGCCATAATTAGAAATAAATTAATTAATCTAGAAATAAATACAAAATAAATAAATGCATAAAATATTACCCAGAGAAATCAATAAATAAATGAAAAATAAAAGTGAACAGAATTCAATAAATAAATATAAATAATAAATAATACATTTCCTTATTCATTTGTTTCCCTAGGTATTTATTTATATACTTCCTGCTCCGTGATGTTTCAGTGGTTTCCAGTTAAACTGGGAGTTCACTGCAAGCCATTTAATACGCTTCAGTGGTGCTCATGGTAACTGGTCTGTGAGACGAGGTGCAGCGGTGTAGAAAACTCTTCAAACTCCAACAACTGAGATGTCGACCTTTGATTCGGCGCCAGCGGCAGCAGACTGGAGGTATTGATTATTGTCTCTACGGGGGAAAGCAGCTAATCAGGGGAAGCATCGCTGCCAAATCTCTTAATTCTCTGGATATCACAACATCATTCATCACAGCCGCCGGCCGGCCGGGCGTCTTGGTGACCTGCAGCCTCATAATGACACCAAGTCCACTTGAAGTTTGTTGCCACCAGCCACATCGGTTTGACTGAGACGGCCTCAAAATAAACAACTATATTGATCATTTTCTTGTTAATGCAACTCAATTCTTTATTGATTTATTTTCTGGATTATATTCTGGATTTTTTGGCTTTTTTTTCTTTACATGTATTTATTTATTTTGTATTTATTAATAGACTTATTCATTCATTTCTATTCTATTTCTATTCTATTCTTATTCATTCATTTCTATTTCTATTCATTGTGGCCGATTCTCTCCCTACAAGCATCCAACCACATGTAGTTTCCACTGAACTCTCAACAACTTCTCAACCTTGCAAAACATTCAGAAAAACACATCGAGGTGAAAACAGTTCATATAATCACATTTGTCTCAGAGACACTTCCCTCCCTCGCTGCTCCGCATCCCACAGCCACATCTCCAGACAAACCCTGGCTGTGTGATACGAGTATTCATTCGTCTGCTTTCTCCTCACAGCTGTTTTTTAAAAAGACTGAATCAGAGATGGCTTGCCGGCTTCCTCTTGTTTACGAGCCCTTCGCCAACCTTCCCCCAAAGGAAACCCAAAGGGGAAACATGCCGAAGCTCTGGAGGAGGACTTTTGTTTTCCAGCTCCACGCCCAGCAGCTGTTCTGCCCACCAACCTTTTAATATTTGCTGCTAGCGTTGCTGCCGCTACACTGCAGCAGGTGGCAGGAGGCCGTAAACACACACACACACACACACACACACACACACACACACACAGTCATTATACATTCTTTTGACATGCATTCGATAGTTTGAGCACATACACACACTCAAACAGCCGTAAACACACTCACACATGTGCTCATACCTACATGCTTGCAAACAAACACACACACACACACACACACACACACACACACACACATGCACACAAGCATTCAACAGTTTGAGGACATATAGTACACGCAAGCAAACAACCACAAACACACTCACACACATGCCTGTACCCACACACACACACATTCAGACGCATTCAACAATTTGAGCATACACACACACACACACACACACACACACACACGTAAAACCACACATGCTCGTACGCATCATCAACATACATTCAGACACACGTTTGTTACAAGAGTGGTTACAAGATGGAAGGTGCAGCCTATGTGACGGATGTGTGTTCATGTCTGATGAGCTGGTTGGGGTCAGAGAGTCCGATGTTGAGACTCCTGAGACCCTGAGCCCCTTTCTAAACCCAACCCCAAGACTAACCCTAGCCAAGACGTAGCCACTGAACTCAGCAGACACATGAAAGTCCCTTGATAGTACGTTGAGTGTCAGCAGTGGACTGTCCTGCTCGGAGGGAGAGCTTACAGCAGAACCAGCACAAGCAGCTCTGGGACAATCTTCAGCCCCGAGGGTGTTGTAGTGCACGTTGTCACCCGCTTCACAGCAGGACCAACCAGAACCTGTCACATAACTAACTCACTAACTTCCCACCAGCATCAGAAGAAGATGCCTCATGCCTGTCAATCAAACCTAACACTAACACAATTTCAGCACGCAGAAAAACACAAGCACACACACACTCATATGCACACACACGCTTGCACACACACACACACACACACACACACACACGCACACACACACACACACACACACAACCTCACGCTTTGTGATCCCCTCTGTTGTTCTGTTCCAGCCGCCTTAATTGGAGATTTGAGCCAAGCTCTTGTCTTTCTCACTGTGACGGGCTAAAAATAGCATTTAGACAAGTGTCAGAAAATGCAGCCTGGTTCTCTGTCAGATGGGGTGTGTGGTGGGGGGGAGGGGGGGGAGGGGGGGGGGGACAAACGCCCGTCACATCTGAAGTCACGCTGCTCTGCGTGTAAGACATCATGTACCTGTTGCATTACGACGTCTTCATCTCAGTAAGAGCACGCTGTCCTGTCAGCGCGTCACCTTTCGCTGCAGGTGCCCAAGTAACGGGGCGAGGTTGAGGCAGATGAGGTTGAGCTTAAAAGAGCAGAGCTCGGAGCGAGTTCTGATACGAAGCCGTAATAGGCACAAAAAGAAGAATCCAAGTTCATTTGACAAGCCTTGCTTTTCTTCTGCTGCAGGCTAAGATTGTACTTAGCACTCTGCCGAATGCTATCATACCCAAAACATTCAATTGAGCACTTTGTGGAATGTGATGAACACTTAAAGCAACTCTGGACAGAGAAGCAATGAATGGATCTGCAAAGACATTTGAACCCTCTGTCCACAGATTGGCGTAATGTGATGAGGGCCTGGGGGACTCGAAGGACTTGAAGGAGGGCAAGCTGAGCAGGCAGGGAAGTTCAACTATTTCAAAGAATGAAGTGATAGCGGGAGTGAGCCCTGCCAGAGGATGGTCTGAGGGGAGGCTGCATCCGGTGGCTTCGGTATTGTTTTGCGTTTGGCATTGTCAGGGTTTATTAGATAAGAGTTGGCCACAGCTTGGTGTTAGATGGGTGGATCCACCAGCCACTACGGAGAGGACTGTCATGCTGTGGTGAAGCAGCTGAACCCAAACCACAAGGCCCAGTCTGCTGGAGACCTTCTGGAAACTAGACTACTAAGACTCCAACTGATCAGGTGTAAAGTCTGGAGCTGCTCTGGGAAAGATGGTAAAGGTGAGAATGTTCTGGAGACAGAGGCACAAAAGACACTATTGTAGAGTTTATTTGAAGATATATATATATATATATATATATATATATATATATTTTTTTTTTTGGATAAACGGTCTGGGGATCCCATTTGTTCTGCAAGGAGCAGCTCTGGACTTTAGGCAGTGTTGTGTTTTAGCGTCTTAGACCACGGGAGTAACAGCTCTCAAATTGAACGGCGTTCCACTTTCATTTCATTCGGTGTCATTAATGGAAATGAAAACTGGTTGTGTGTAATAGAAAATAGTTAGCGGCATTAACCCGTAACACACACCGTGTGACTGCGATCCACGCGGGGCGAGAAACAGATTGTAAAATTACAAATTCATTTATTCCCTCTCTTTGTAATTTGACAGACAGGGTCAGTTCTTGCTGTCACTCTGGGGTCGCGACCTTTGGCTGCGATCTAGCTTGGTGGCGTGGCGCAGCAGGAATCCTGATCCCCGTGAGGCTGGGGGGGCTCAGCGGCTGACAGCCCACCAGCCGGAGATACCGCACCTGCCAGCCTCTGTCTCTCACAAGCCGGCACAGGGAGGATCAACACATTTGAATTGTACGCATCAATATTTTTAGACTGAAGTCGCCAATAGATGACATTTTGTGCAGATATTCAATGTATTTAGATTTGATCAATTTGGTTTGTGGACTGGTTAGGGACTCTCAGACTGGAGGGAAGTATTTCAGGCGGGTCAGCAGCTGTTTAAGGCAGCGTGACCCACCACCCCCATTCAGTGGTCGGGGAAACTTTACTGCCTAAATATAATTGAAGAAATTAAATAAATAAATAGAATGTAAAGGTTTGTTTTAAAGTAGCTTCACCTCCTATCTTATATTTAATAAAAGGCCAATATCGGCCTGCTATATCAGTCTAACCCTTGTCCTCAGTGTCTCGGAGCACAAGTGTTGGATTGTGAGTCAGCGCTTCCAGGCAGTATAAGAGCTGTTAGCTTCAATAGCAGAGATGAGACAAAGATTGCGCAGCTCCGGGACTGTCGACAACTCGGCCACTCAGAGGAGAGGCTGCAGGCAGCGCGAGTCGACACTCCAGAAACTGTCTGATGGTTGACAGGGAGAAGCTGCAGCTGCTGGGGGTTGGACCGAGCTTTGGATTTCATTTTGAAGTGATTGCATTTAATTATTTGGATTGTTTTTCAAGTACTTTTCATGTATTTTTCAAGTACATAGAGTGTCTGTACTTGGTATGAAAGGCTATTCATCTCTAATTGAGAGCAACTTAGTTTATGTTGGGGGCTTTGTGTCGGGTCTTTTAAGTGCGTTGTTGAAAAGTATGCTAGAGTTTGTAGGATTGTTAGCTTTGCTGCTCCTGACATGTCGGTGGTGGATCAGAAAGACATTATTTACATTACACACTTTCCCAGCATCTCTTTACTCAAGCGGCAAGGTCAGACTGTAATATTTAACCACTGTTGTTGTGTCCTATTTGATTTGATGTTCATCAGACTTTCACGGTGGGTCACCATTTGATTTGGTTTTGAGTAACTGAGACATTTTTCTAATGGAGATTTAAAAGCATCGACTGATTTTCACATTTCCTAATTCAATCTTGATAGTTGAAGGTTACTGGTGGATATCTCATTTTGGAACAATTTCAAACATACATGTCCTTCAATGAGTATTCTTTGCTTCATTCCTGGAAAACGGACTTGGGACTTTTGATTTAATTTGGCAACAGCAGAATATTTGTATGTATTTAATTGAAGGAAAGAGGAAAGGCTTTCTATTTGAAGGTCATTTCTAAAATGCTATATATAGGCTACATTATCTCTAAAGAGGTTCCAGTAACACTGTAATCATTCATTAACAATTACTTACATTGCCTACTATCTTTCAAAAAGTATCCTAATTTGTCTTAATTTTGTACTATCAATTGGAAAAGGTTTTTCAAATGCTGGGTATTTTCATTTCAGAGAAAAAACTCTTCATATTCACAAAATGCACTTTGGCCTCCTATCGCTCACACTGACTCCAGTTGGCTTGCCTCAAAACCAGATGCCTGGCCCAACGGGCAAAACTCTTATCCCACTGGGGGGGGGGCTCATCTGCACTTTCAGAGGCGGCAGGCATGAGTGTGTTTTTTTTTTTTTTTACTGCAAATGATACATGGGCGTGAGCACCGTTTCATTACTTTACTTTTCTACTCTAAAAGTTAGATGGGAAGATAAAATGTACAGAGTGAAAAGTGTGTGTGCTTTGATAATCAGTTAAGTAGGGATTTTGTTGTCTGCAGTACAGAGATGTAGGCCGGTCTTATCAGCTGGACATCTGCTTCACACAGCGTCCTGCTTACACTCTGCTGTTCAAAATGTGCACTTTTTGTGCTCTTCTCTGTCATATCCACCCATAAATTCCCTTCATGCAAGGCACACACTGTGTTCTGGATGTTATCCCAAAAGGTTGTGAACTTCTTTCGCTCTAAAGGCCATCATTTCTTTTTCATTTTGTTAAGACATTTTCTTCTTTCTCTCTTTCTCTCTCTCTGTTCCCTCCAGGCCTTTCTTGAGGACATGTTAATAACAGAACCACATCTCTACAGAGGACTTACCTCAAGTCTAATTCCAATTTAACTAACACTGGTTATGAAAATCTGCACCCCCAGATTGAAACGGTAAGTCCTGACACATGTTATTTGTCAATATAAAAAACTAATACAAAAACATGTATACACACTAACATGTCTGGATTTGACTTCAGTGTTGTTTGTCCTGTATTTTGAAGAACAGCGTGAGACAATACTAGTATGTAAACTTTCTATAACTGACATTTCTGCATGGATTGTCAATGTATGCCTCTGTCTCTCTTCCCAGGCAGGGGGTAAGATGTTTGTGGAGTCTGTTGTCCGGTGGGGGGCATGGAGCATCCTGCTCCTCTTTGGACTGGGTGTGTCTGCAGGAGGCTGTCCTCCACGGTGTGTGTGTCGACTCGACACAACAGAAGTGATCTGCTCTGGCAAACATCTGACCTCGGTGCCAGAGGGCTTTTCCAGTGATGCCAGGCGTTTGGACTTATCTCGCAATAAGCTTAAGACTCTGGGGCGCCGCCAGTTCTCTGGTCTCCTGCAGCTTCAAGAGTTGGACCTCAGTGATAATATAATCTCCATGATTGAGGTGGAGGCCTTCCAAGGCCTGCAGAACCTCAGGACTCTTCGTATTAAGAATAACCGACTCAAGATCATCCCAGTTGGGGTGTTTTCAGGCCTGCCCAACCTGCGCTTTCTGGATCTCAGTGAGAATGAGATTCTGGTCTTCCTGGACTATACGTTCAAAGACATGTTGAACTTGCAGACACTGGAGGCAGGGGAGAATGACTTGGTGTTCATCTCACAGAGGGCCTTCATCGGTCTGCAGAACCTGCAGGAACTCAACTTGGACCGCAGCAATCTGACCTCCATTCCCACGGAGGCACTGTCGCAGCTCCAGAGCCTGACACGTCTATGCATGCTACGACTCACAATTTCTGCACTGCCCAACAATGCTTTCCGCCGGCTCCACCGTCTGCGCAGCCTCCAGATCTCAAACTGGCCGACGTTGGACACATTGGCTAGCAACAGCCTGATTGGTCTCAACCTGACCTCGCTAGTTATCACCAGCTGCAACCTCAGTGCTGTTCCTTACTCAGCACTTCGTCACCTGGTTTACCTGCACTTCCTGGACCTGTCCTACAACCCCATCACGGTCATCCAAGGTAATCTGCTAGGGGACCTGTTGAGGCTCCAGGAGTTGCACCTAGCTGGGGGGAGTCTGCTACGAATAGAGCCGGGGGCCTTCAGAGGGCTGTCCTACTTCCGCATGCTCAATGTGACATCCAATCAGCTCACCACATTGGAGGAGAGCGCCTTCCACTCTGTGGGGAACCTTCAGGTCCTGAGGCTTGATGGGAATCCCCTGGCGTGTGACTGCCGACTTATCTGGGTGGTCCGCCGGCGATTGCGCTTGAACTTTGATGGACGTCAGCCTACTTGTTCCAACCCTGATATGGTGCGACAGCGCGAGTTCAGGGACTTCTCAGAGAAGGAACTCCCGAGGCTGTTTACCTGTCGCCCCGCCCGGATCATGGACCGCAGGCCGCAGGAGGCGAGAGTAGAAGAGGGCACCACAGTCCTCTTCTCCTGTAAGGCCGATGGTGACCCACTTCCTTCTATCACCTGGATCTCAACCCATAAGTCTTTGCTTTCTTCGACAGGGAGAATCAGGGCTTTGTCCAACGGTACTCTAGAAGTGCGTTTCGCCCAGGTTCAGGACAGTGGCACGTATCAATGCTTGGCAGGCAATGCAGCTGGCAACGACAGCCTGACAGTCAGTCTGCACGTGAAGGGGTTCCCTCGTAACCGCACCATGCCATTTTTCACAGAGGAGGGCTGGATAGAGTCTTCATACTCCCCCACTGTCAACTCCTCGGCTCAAATGGCCAAGCCATATCCGTTTGATGCAAAGACACTGATCATCGCCACCACCATGGGCTTCCTGTCCTTCCTCAGCTCGGTGGCCATCTGTTTTGTCTTCATGTTCTTCTGGAGCCAGAGCAAAGGCCAGATCAAGCACACAGCAACTATTGACTTTGTTCCTCGCACATCCATGGGGGGAGGAGGAGGGGAGGGAGGGGATAGTGGCAGGTTCACCATGAAACTTATCTAAAGCCAAGGAAGAGTTGGAGGGGCTCATCTTATTGACTGTGACTTATCCTGCACTCTGGAGGCCCCACTCAAGGACACAGACCTCTATCAGAAGGCCAGGCCACTTCAGAGGGCAAATCAAAGCCAATTTGTTGGGCGAGAGCATGTCTTCTTCTAATTTTAGAGCTGAAACTTAAATCTCAGCCATGTCAACTAACTGGTGAATATCTCATCATCCTGGAATAGAAAGGCATTAACAGATTGGGAGCAGGTATGACTCATGCTTGCTGTGCATTATTTTTTTTAGCATTTGATATAAGGAAATGACCATTTAACTACCGCAGGTCTAATCTTGATGTAACACAATTAGAAAATAGTGGTTCATTTTCATAGATTTTGGGAGCAACACACATGAAGATTGAGATTTGAGTTGATACATTATCAAAAAGGTCCCTACATTACCAAACATATCAGGTTTGCTTGGTTAATCATCTATATTATACAAGTGTGTTCAGCTTCATGTCTTGACTTGCCAACCAACCAAACGTTTGCCCTTTTGACCCGAGGGTTGCTATTTCTGCTTACCCACAGAGGATCACTTCAAAGACTGTCAACTCAGCATTGGTTGCCAGCCTTTAGGGGCTCTAACATGTGAATATGTGACTATTGCTGATAGCTTTTGATACACACAACAAATGTATAGCTATACTACAAATATTAATAGCAAATATTCATTTGAAGCTAACTCTACAGTTCAATTTTGGACAAGCCTTTTTTGGACCTTTGCAGTATGTTTCAGGAATGCTACTTTGGAGATAGTCTTTGTGTTATAGGTACTGCTCAATATTATTGGTCATATAGCAGTGTAAATGGACTGATGGCATACTGTATGTTACAATGTACTTGGGAATGTATTCAATCCCATTTTATACTTAAGCAATTCTGTCAGGTCCAAATTGGATCACTTTCCCGTCTCTTAATGTAGGATTTTATCATGTAATCAGACGACTACTTGTTGCTATGGATTTTTTTTACATTCAAATCACCTCATTTTTATTTTGTACCCACCAATTCATGGAATACAATAAACTGAAAAATATGTGCCTGAGTAACATTCTCACCACTGAGAGAGAGAATGGTCATCATCACCATCACCATCATCTTGTAAATATTAAATATAGGTCAAGGACGTTTCTGTCCACTGGGTTTATTCTATTGCTTTATCTAGTTCTGGGGATTAGTGTCACTCCAATATGCCACTCTTGTTGTGTATAAACTTACTGTGTAGATGCAGCACGCACAAAGCAGTACTTTGTTATGCCAGGAAGGAGTATGTAATTTATGTACACACACACACCACCGTCAGTTTTGTTCTTTTGCTATCTTGTTCATAAGATATGTTTTTGCATTTTGCATTATTAAACGGCTATATTTAACTCTGCCTTGTGTGTGTGTATTGCCTTGAATGGTTTCATGTAGTATCTGTTGGCATATTGTCAAATGAAACAAAAAAATAGATCCAATCATCTTGAAACCAATCTCCATGGATCTTACTTTGGCTCTGTTTGAAACGACTATTGTTAGGATACTGGCAAGGGAAGGACATCTTTTCTTGCGTAACTAAAGCACTCCGTCTCGGCGCTTTGAGTCCGTTGTGAGGATTCAATTTGAGCAGAAAGTTGTTGTAAGATGACAGAGATACATTTGCCAGTTAGCCACATGTATGTATGTTTGTCTTCATTGCGTGCCCACAGAAAGTGTAGCAGTGAAGACCCTTTCCCCTGGAACATCATGCACCCCTGCTGGTTTAACACCGAATCTCACCAGACATTTCTTTATTCTTCATTGTCTCCCCTACTTCATGGCTCTTTCTCAGCCTTCCTACTGCCTCAATAAAGATTTAAAAAAATACTACGGCATTTGAACTGCTGACTCTCCAAATACGAAACAGAAAAATGTGCTTGAGAGTGATAAGCCACGAGTTAACCTATGAATGCCACTGACATTCCCTCTGTACAGTTTAGAGGCTTGCACTGCGGAGTGGATTCGATGGACAAATCATTCTGCCCCTCTCATGCAGTTGCCCAGAATAACCCAGAAAAAAAAAACCTGATAATCACGTGTATGAGCAGAGATTTAAACCCTTTTGGATTACCTCTGCATGTCTCAATCTGTTATATAGGTCTGTCTGGCGGGTGCTATCCTCAGGCCCAGCTTCGCCTGTTATATTATCTATTTTAATACAACTATTTGCTCCCATTGGGCGGAAAGCCAAGGGGCAGATTAAAGTGGTGTTTATAAGCCACTCCTCCCGATGACTGGCAAGCACACACCACTCAGAACATTATGGTCTCCTCGCTGCTGTTAGGTTCGTTTTTAGGCTCCTGTTGTGGTTTTGAAGGTAAAGGGATCAGTTCTTTACAATATAGGAGACATTTTGCATTGAAGGCATATATCTGGAGAAACTTACAATGAATAAGCTTCAATTCTCAGATCAGCATCATTACAAGAACCGACTAGAAGGACTGCAAAGCTCAATACTCCTGTGACCATGTTATCAGCAAGTTAGAGCAAAGTACTGGGAAAAGAAACAGAGCCAAGGAGCAGGGCTGTAGTACTCGAGTCTACGGTGGCACTTCCATGACAGAACTCAACAAATGGCCCCACCACACCCGGGTACTTCAGTAGCAGGTCTCGTGAGGGGGAACTTTGTCTTGTGAGCAACATTCCAGCAGAAATCCATACTTAAATGCACACACAACCTGAGGGAGCAAAATTAATTTCCCCACACACAATTAATCAGTGTGCTCTCCAGGGGGGGGGCGGGGTCAGCACGGGGCCAATGTGTCCATCAATTTTATTGGTTACTGTCACCACGTCCCCGCCCCTTTGTCCCAAACCATGTTGCGATTGGCTTGTGCCCCGTGCAACAACGTCTACAGATTAAAAAGACAAAGAAGAGAGGGGTAGGAAGTGGGCGCTAGAGGGACGCTGCCATGTTGTCTGCTTCAAAGGGTGACAGACAGCCAATCACAACAACGTTTCGGTCAAGGGGCGGGGACTTTACAGTAACCAATGACAACGATGGACACAGCAGCCCAGTGCTGAGCCTGCCCTGTCAAAAACAAAAGAAACGAGCGTGGAAAAAGAGCAATTCTGTGAGGGTATAATGAACTTTGGGTGCTCCTTCAGGTTCTCTGCGCTCAAATATGGATGTGTGCTTGCAAGCTGCAGTACTGCTCAGAAAGACGACGTTCCCTCTCATGGGAGCTGTTGGAAGTACCTGCAAATGCGGCAGTGCCATTTCTTTGCGTGGGCAGTGCTCCAGCTTGTGCGCAGCTTCTCACTTATTGTTGCGAGTGCCATATTGTGACATTACTGTACCACCAAAATAGACCAAAAAGGGTTGCTCCAAAGGTGAGCTAACAAAATGTCACTTAAAAAACAAAACAAAAAAAAAGAACCAAGCGGGTCAAAGAGGCCTAGAAGACAGGCATGGGGGCGTCCACTGGAAGTTGCAACTGAAAGGGGTACTGAAACACACCCGCCCACCACTAACCTGTCCAAAACAGAAACCCAAACGATCCTCAGAAAACAAACTGCACCCAAACTCATCACACAAGATCTCCTCAAGCATCACTAGGAGGTCTATATAGCTTGTGCTGAACAGGGTACACTTCTACATTTCATCACGATGCAACTAAACTGAAAAGAAGTATACATATTAAAATACCCAAACACATACAAGTACTGCATGTGTTCATTTCCATGTTATCCTGGGATCGACAGCTTTATACTGGTGTTCACCAGCAAGTGGTGCTAAAACACCATTTAAGGTCTCCGTGTCGTTACAGATCATCATCCTGAGGTGTTGGGTAACCAGTCACAGGCAGTAATCCTCCTGCTGCTCTACATGATGGGGCTGAAACAACATGGACACTCAGTGATACACATACACAAACACACACCCACCCACTCACTACCACACTCACCTCCCCTATGATTGCATTGCCTGCATTGGGGTTATTTTAATTTCAATCTCTTTTTTTTTATGTCCCTTGTCATTTTATGAGTCTTATTGTTCCCATAGGAGAGAAAAATCCCCTAACCCACCGAGAGCATCACTATAGCTTAGAGATCACATGTTGTTTTTAGACTGGAAAAGATGAAATGTACAATTAGAGGGTCCTCTCATGTTTTCCTGTCAAAATGGGGCTCTTTAATCTCTTACTTTGATGGTTTGAAATGTCTACCGTTGGCAATAGCTACTCTTGGACAATACTTACTGACCAGTTCTTAATGGATGTGTTTTTAAAAAATATATTATTTAGTGATTATCATGCAGTGTTATTAATTTGCTCGTATGAACTGTTGTTATTTTAGTATTGTATTGATTTGCAGTATGAATGATGAATACAGGAAGGTGGGAGGGATCAACTGTGGAGCTTCGTCAGCACTGATTGGAATGACATGTTATGTTTAGGAAATCTTTTTTTACTGTTTGCCTGTCATGTCAATTATATAATTATATATGTCCATTGTTGGAAAAAAAAAAAGAAATCAGGAGAGAAAAACCCAAGAAGAGATTTCATATTTCTACCTTTTATTTCTTTTTAACACTAAGATGAGACTAAATGTATTTTCTCCTGTTTCTCAAATTCAGCTCAGGAGAAACAACCAGATATCAGGTCATGTTGATCTCACTCTGATCACAACAACAAAAATAAATCATTTAACTCCTGAATATGAGACCATGAGATCAGAGAAAGACCTCAAAGAAAACATGATGTTTGATGACTCATGACTTTCCTATTGAAGCCACGAGGCCAGCAGCCATACAATAGGAGCTGATCATCATTAGCTATGTCACATGGTAGCTTCTTCACATTGATCTCATCAAGTCTCAAGAGTTGATTCTGTCTGTTTTCTCCTCGTTGCTCCTGAAGGGGTTTTAGGAGAAACGTTTCAGATGGAGGTGATCACAGAATGATCCAGAACTGAGATCTTCCCTGTTTTTAAGAGATGAAGAAAAGACTCTGAGCTAAAGACTTTTCTTCTGGGTTCTTCTACCTTTTTCCATCTGTGATCATTTAGATTCTGACATCCAGTGCAGTTGTATTTCTGTTTGTTTGTTTCTGTCTTTGTCTTCAGGTAGGATGTTTTATAAGCCTCTTCTCTTTTATCTCACCGGCACAAATTGGTAACTGATCTCTTCTTTCTTTGTTTTTAATTACTTTTGTTATCATTTCACTTTCAATTTGTTTCATCGCCGCGCAACTGAACAAAACTACATTACAGCTCTGCAAGACGATAGAAGACAGCCGCAGGTCAGACTAAAGGTGGAGAGGCTGATCGAGAACTAAAAGGTTGTTGGTTCAATTCCCATACCAGACAGGGTGAGGGCCTTTTCAGGGATGTCAGGGGTGTGTGTGTGTGTGTGTGTGTGTGTGTGTGTGTAGGATGACAAATATCAGTTACCTTCTGTATAATTGGCCAATTAAGCCATCTTCTTCCTCTCCTCTATATTGGTGGTCTCACCATGTGCCATGGAGGCCCAAGAGTCTCCAACTAATCGCCACAGCAGCTGTTTTCAAAAGTTACAGTACTTCAAGCCTGCGACTACAACGCAATGCCTGTTATGATTATTGAAAGTAAAAACAACTAAACGTCAGGCCTTTCTCTTTGGACTTCTGTCACATACTTTGAATCTTCCTCTCTTTATCCCATTCCAAGTTGCCATTTAGCTGAACAGTTGAGTTTAGTCCTCAAACCTTGAGTCTAGACAAGAGTGATTCTGTTCAAGAAATTTTGTAAAACTAATTGCTTATAATGCCATTTGCGTAAAGTGACAAGGGTAAGGGGCCACTGGCTATTTCATGAAGCTAGCGCCCTATTCTAGTAAGTGCTACTCTGACATTACAACAGCAATGCCATATATGATAATAAAAAGCATACAAGTAAACATCTGATTTTGGTGATTTGGTTTTAAGGTTTCAGATAGAACACCAATGTCTTTCGGTCACTCCAATATTTGCCAGTTACATAAAATCAATCCATTTAGTATTTTTAAGGTAAAACAAATCAGAGTTTCTCCTAGAATGATTTAACAACGTGTCCTTCATTGGGCCCCATGTCAAAGAAGGTCAAACAGGGCCCCGCGCTTTGTCCACATGGACCCCCAGTTTGCCATGTGGTCCTGACTGGGTGCCGAGGTACATCTGAATTTATGGGTGCAGTGTGGGGTTTTCCAAGCGTTCCACGAAGAACTCACCAAGTGGGTTCTGGTATCCCCAATATTCCCTCAACAATGTACATAAAATCAAATCAAAATATTTAGATATTTTTCCTAAACCAGGAAAAAAACATCAGCAGCTGTTCTCACATTGTCATATGAATTTACACAACGTGTCCCAGTAACCAGTTGGACCCCCAGACAACACACAGGCCAATTCCATTAACATGGCAGCATCCCTTTAGTCGTTTCCATTGATACGCATTTGCCATTTGCCATATTGATGCATCTCTTCAACTGTAAGTCAACTAACTCCAGATGTAAGCCAGCAGAGCCAAAATGCTGATTCATCCTTATTTTAGACACTCGAGGTTCTATTGACAGATATTGATTAGGCAATACCGTAGAAGCAGTTCCTCGAGCAATATCATTATTGGTTGCTTGGGGGGGATGACTTAAGTGCAAACACTGATAAGCAAAATGGCTCTCTGCTTGCGTCTTCAGAGAAAAGGCGACTGCCTCTCTCCTCAGATTGGAGTGTGAAATCCGTGCAGGGGGAATCATGAACTTGCATGTAGCCTACATGCGTTTTGTGAAATGCTCTGAACTGAAACCTATTAAATATGTTTTACCCCCCCAATAATTTGAATTTATCATTGATGGAAATCAAAACACTCACAACTGTCACCAGCTGTCATTTCAAGGGTGTGTGTGAAAATCTGTGAAAAATCATCATTCCCTTTCAGCAACAGGTATGACGCGTAATCCCACACGCCTTTAACTGTTTCCAAAAGTCTCCGTTTGCAGGCGATATTTGCACGCTCACTTTTCATTTTTTGCGCCCCTGGTACACTCCCCCTTTCTCCTTTTGTTTCCGAGGTGGAGCTTGATACCCCGACTTCTCCAAACCGGACTGTCGGCGAGACAGACAGACAAGATAGGACCGGGGCCAACAGTCAGTGGCAGAGATCCGGCAATACATCATATAGATCAGAGAGAAATATAGGCGGCTGCGGGAAGGACGGTTCTGGAGAGCGTTTTTCTTTTGGCTGAATCATTTCACACACGGCAAACCCTCAATGATGAATTATTTCATCCTGCTGTCGCTTTTTGCCTCGGTTTTCTCCGGAAAGTCACCTCGCCTGAAATTTATTGTGCACGGTAAGCAGTCGTGTCTTATTTTCTGGTCATTCGGTCAAGTATTTTGCGCGCTGTTGGTCGCGCACCTTGTTTTATTGGTGGTTGTAGGGTGATGGATGGATGGATGGATGGATGGATGGATGAACAGAGTGAGACTTTAATCTTGAGGTGATGCAGCCAATTATTATTTTTATTATTACTACTATTATTATTGTTCTTTCTATTATGAACAGCCCGGACTGGTGTTGTCCGTCCTTGTCTCAACCAGGATAACATTGAGAAAGCTGCAGCAGACTGCACGAATAAAGCCATATTGGCGGTGTTACCGCTGGATTGATCCGTTAAAACCCGCCCTCCCCCCATCTGCCCAAGTAGTAAATTACGCGCACCCCCCACCCCCCCACCTCATTTATAGGCCGTGCACATACATCCACTATCTTTGGCACCATTTGGAGGAGACCTAGCCCGTTGTCTCCCTATCCGCTTATTTCTATTGTACAAGACTTAGATCCAACTAGATTATTTTGGTATTTCTAAGATGATTTTATTTTATTTGAATTCGTCTCCAGCCTGTCGATACAGTCTTACTTGGTAGTTCTCAGGTACAAAGGGACATAGAGGGATTGTGGTCGTGTGGATTTGTTCAAGTCGTGGCGTCTCCGTCAGGCTTTTTGATAACTCGTTAGTTGGATTTATCCCTGCGCACAATATTGAGTACAACCGCGGGCTGGTCGTCACTGAAACGCAACACCACCGGCTGTTTACCAATTAGGGCTCCTATAGGCTGTCATTGTTAATTGCCCCCTTTATGAGTCAGACTCCTCACCTCCAGGTATAACAAATAGAAATGTTCAGTATATATAAGTCAACAGAACAAAACGGTCTCTCCTATGCCTTCTGAATGAACATGGCGTCTCTGAGCAGCAAACAGCATGCGACTGTACCCTTCAAATACCCGCCCGGCGCCAATAAAATGCATCATTATGGTGAAAAATGTCTTTTTGGAGGTCGACACACTGTGGCTCTCCCTGCAGAGCTGCAATGCAGGGGCCGTGCATGAGCTGACGGGGAGGATGTGGCAGCTTGTACTGCAGCAGAGGACCCAGGCTGTAGGAGAGAGGCATTAGACCCAGCGAGAGAGAGAGAGAGAGAGAGAGAGAGAGAGAGAGAGAGACAGAGAGAGAGAGAGAGAGAGAGAGAGAGGGAGAGGGGAATGAATGGAAAATTCCACGCAGACCCGAGCCTTCTCCCAGTTATCTATTCCACTCACGCCTCTCCACCTCTCTATGTATTCATAATCAATAGAGACGCAGGCTTTGTATCAAGTTGAGATGCACTACTGTATTCCCCGCAGCAGATGAGCAACACAAATCGGACCGGACGGCCTATACGTGCTCGTCATATCAATCAAACTTGTTATGCAATTGGCCACAGACACAACGGGAAGGCAGAATCCACCGAGAAAACAAGCCAATAACATCGATCAGAGCCGCAGTTTAAGCCAGAAGCGCAACCCAGCAGAGGATCTGGCGCTGTTTCAGCGCCGCGGACAGCGCAGAGGGACGCGCACGCGCGCGTGTGGTGGGTGGGAGGGCGAGGAGGGGGGGGTCTTAAATTTCTTTACCAAATGTCCTCACAAGGATAGGTAAACCCTCCAAAGTCCTCACTTCTACAAGGGGTTAGTTTAGGATTAGGACCTTTTAAGATTAGGATTTTGAAGTTAATATTAGGATTAGGTTTGAGTAATGGTTAGGGTTCATTTAAGGTTAGGGCTTGGGTTCAGGGTTAGTTTTAGGATAGGGTAAGGGAATGAATGGTCCTCACAAGGTTAGTAATACAAACAGAGAGAGAGACTCCTATGAAGGCTGATTTGACATCTCCCATTACACCCTAAATATCAGGGCATTTTTCCAAAGTTCAGCCGTTGTTCAAGCTGACCTTCTCTCCTCCCTCCCCGGCCCGACCACATCGATACCAAAGCTCTGCTGAACTTCAGCGTTTGATACAATTTCTAGGCAGTTTCTTTTCGGAGGTCCTTGAGGTCCACCGACAAAACGACTTTGCAGTGAAAGCTTCTCTGTAAGTAAAAATAGTAACTGGCTTACTTTTCCTGCAACAGAGAGAATAAAGCTTGAAAGAACTCTGGATCTGAAAAGCTCTGGCTTCTGAATCCAGAATCATTTGATCGTGTACAACAGAAAACTGTTGCCAAAAATAGTCTCAGTTTTTTTATTTTAGTGCACCTCGATTAGCATGTTTCATAGTGAAAGTATGATGTTTTTCCTCTTGGACACACATGCAATACATGCACATGCATTTCGTCAGGCGTGTCAGGGTGCAGCAGGAGTGGAGGAGGTAGGAGTTAAACAGACAGTTCCCACTTAGCAATTATGTTGATTAGCCTCTTAAAGACGTCTAAATGGTTTACAGCATCGAGGCTAATCAGGCTACGTGGGTTTGAGAGTGAAAGTTTAGCAGACGTCTACGGACTTTAAAGCATGAAAATATGTACACTTAAATCCCTCCAGAGAGCTGTAACAACACTACAGTCATAAATCACAAAAATGAGAAAATGAGAGAAAGGGAATCGATGACATCACTCTCAATGCTGCATGGGATGAGCTCTTCATTCCCTCACGGTCTTGCACCCTTTGCACACATATATATATATATTTCTGAATCTGTTGTTCCAAGCTCATGATCCAGCTGGTAGCTGGTTGGTTCGGCTCAAAGCGAAAAAACTCTTAATATTGGGAGAAGATGAATGACTGAAAAAGGGGGATGGGCATCTCAGCATCTCCACCCAACACCAGGCCGCCCTGCACACACCCCTCTTATACTTACATGACACCATGCACTATTAGACAGGATAGTCGGTTCCTCATGTAGCGATGCGTGTTTTAATACCACCAGTTATTCCAGTCTGACCCTCAGTGTAGGAGCTGTGTCAGAGTACTGTAGGTGTGGTGGAGGTGAGTGGAGCTCTGATTGGAGGGCTGTATCTGGGAGGCCTCCTGGAGGAGCCGGGGCCCCATTCAACCAGACATCTGTGATGGGATTTGCCCACTTGATTATTGCGGTGGTATTATTTCTCCCACCTAATGCCCTCTCCTCTCACATCCAGCCAGGTTGCTATGCAGACCCTCCATCTAATGTAATACCACAAAGGGCAGTGTTCCATCAGGTCCTGTGTTTGGGTAAATGAAACCGTTGAGCAGGCTGAAGTCCTCGGGCCGGTTCCTGCTCCGAAATGCAGATTAAAGCCAGAGGCGATCGGTTCTTTGCCGTCAGGGCTCCTGGACTTTAAAACGACCCGCCTGAGGAGCTCAGGATGGATAAATCTCTATCATCTTTTCAATCATCTCTTAAAAAAAACATTTTTTTTAGACTTGCTTTTCTGTAATAACCTTTCATTATTGTTTTTGACCTCCCTTTTATGAATCTTGCCTTGCTTGTATATTTCTTACCTTATTTTTATTGCCTTTGCTGTTGATTTTATGTGGTTTTTTTCATTTGTAAAAGTTTTATATGAATAAAGCCTTTTATTATTATTAGAACTGTTTTGAAAAGTTCTATATAAATAAAGATTATTATTATTATTATTATTATTATTATACAGTCCATTTCAGTTCAGTCCAATTCAAGTTATCACCACAACACAATTGTCATAGCAGGCATAAAAAACAAAAAAACAAAAACCATGGAGGCCAGCAAAACTACTGCCTGGCATTTCACCCCTGTAATCCATTGTGGTCTGACCCGCAGAACCCCCCCGGTTCCACTTCACGAAGCCTGAGAACTACATCAGCATGTACCACCAGGAAGGTACCAACACACTGTACGTGGGGGGGCAGGCGGTGATCTACATCGTGACGTTCACCGACAGAGGGGCCCGCGACCTGCAGGTACGTGTCACAGCTTCACGCTTAGATGGCGCTTTGATCCAGAGCAGGTTAAAAGGAGTGAGCAGGCAGGGGCAGCAGGACGCATCGCTCTTTGGGGGATTGAACCTGTGACCTTTCAGCTACAGGACGGTCATTCTAAGCACTAGGCCAGCTGCCATGTACAGGGTAGGAGTAGAGGGATGGTAGTAAGGGTAGGAAGTGATCATCTTTGTCTGGCTGGTTAGTCAGTTCTACTCTAGTAGCCACTTTGGCAACCAACCATCATTTGGAGCTGCTTTTCTTCTGTGAAAACCTAGTTGGCTGGTACAACAGTGACAGTGGCTGTTTGTAACACGATAGAGTACTTACATTACATTGTTGTAGTAACTAGTAACTTAACACATTAGTTTTTCAATCCTTGTAATCTGTTATTAGTTACTTTAGTTCATTTTTTCATTCTAACAACAGGCGAAAAAAGTGAAAGTCCCACGGCCTCTTACGCCACCAATCTGCTACAGCATGTTGATGAAGTGGCTAATGCAAAAATACTCGATTTACTTTTAATGAAGAGTAACTTTGTAATGTAACTAGCTACTTTAAAGTCAAGTAACTAATTACTTTAAAAAGTAGCTTTCCCCAACGCAGCAGTCAGTTTCCTCCCCTGGTGGTCGGGGCGACAGGGTGACCCCCGGTGACCTCAGAGATGAGACGGCTGGCCCGGCGCTGACCTAGTTCAGCGGCCGAGATGCAGGGGAGGCCGGGGGAGGACGGGGGAGGACACAGGAGATGGGTCATGCAACATTAATGTTTCCCCAGAATACACGATAGGCCCAGCTACTAGTCTCAGCATAGACTCAAGGTAATACGACGCGTGGGCTCGTGTCAACGTTGGTTAGACGTGGAAATGGAAGTTTGGTGTTTCATCTGAATATGACTTTGCCCTGTTTTTCATAGTGATTGCAGAGTGGTGGCCGATGCATTCAGGCATGAGAGGGCACAGTTGTTAAAGGAAAAATCCACCTTAAGACACTTATTGGTGATGTTCGTTGCATTTCTGGGCCCATTTTGTAGTTGTCTGTATTTTTCTCATTCCTGTGGATAACTGGCCAATCGTAGACGCTGTGACGTCACATTGAGATATTTCCAGTTTGATATCAGAAAATATTTCATTGATCTAAAACATCAACGGTAACCGTCAGGTTTTGGTGTCAGCCAATCAGAATCAAAGAGCAAGGGCTTCTTTCTAGACCGATGATCAACAATCATACAGGAGAAATCCATCGGAGGAGAGAGAGACCAATTTCTACACCGACAGTAGATAGACCAGAATGCAATGCAGTAGCCAAGATAGACCAGAATGCAATGCAGTAACCAAGATAGACCAGAATGCAATGCAGACTCAAGATGTGTTGGGTTTTGAGTAAGGGGTGCCTCTCTGGCTCTTACTACCGCTGTTGCTTTTGCTCGCTCCACGTATAACCCACGGGTGAATGCAGCAAGTTCAGGAATGTTCTCTAGGGGTTGAGATCACTAATTGAAATAGAAGTAGACGAGGCAGGTTGAGGGTAAATTAAAACCCTTCATCACTAAATAACTCCGGGGATGAATTGAACATCACAGATTGATACCCAACAGTGGTTTTGTGTGGTTCTAGCATCTGAAGCGGTGTTTGTATTCTGAGCAGGAGCGGTGGAACATAACTTGGCACCAACTAAACCATCCTTCCTCCCACAGATCCCCGTGGTAACTGATGAGACTGCAAAGGCGACCTGCATGGCAAAGTCTGCACCGCCCAAGGTAGAGGATCGTCCTCCCTGTCAACGCCTTCATCGCTGTTGCAAAGCATCCTCCTCCCGCTCCATCACTTTGTCATCATCATCGTCATGGCTGCCATTACCATCATCATCACTACATTACAGTCATTCAGCAGACGCTTTTATCCAAAGCGACTTACAATAAGTGCATTCAACATAGGTAGGTAAGAGAACTACTAGTCACCAGAAATCGTAAGTGCATTTCCTTCCTAAACAAGCATCTAGGAGCAGAACCAATGCTAAGATAAAAGTGCAACAAGTTAGCTACCTAAACAAATTAGACAAATAAGTGAATCAGATAAACAAGAGCTAATAAACAAGAGCTCAGACAAATAAGTGAAGACAAATAGGCAAGTGCTAAGAGGAAGGGTCAGGGTAGTGTTTCTTGAAGAGGAAGGGTCAGGGTAGTGTTTCTAGAAGAGGAAGGGTCAGGGTAGTGTTTCTTGAAGAGGAAGGGTCAGGGTAGTGTTTCTAGAAGAGGAAGGGTCAGGGTAGTGTTTCTTGAAGAGGAAGGGTCAGGGTAGTGTTTCTAGAAGAGGAAGGGTCAGTGTAGTGTTTCTAGAAGAGGAAGGGTCAGGGTAGTGTTTCTAGAAGAGGAAGGGTCAGGGTAGTGTTTCCTGAAGAGGAAGGGTCAGGGTAGTGTTTCTAGAAGAGGAAGGGTCAGGGTAGTTTTCCTGAAGAGGAAGGGTCAGGGTAGTGTTTCTTGAAGAGGAAGGGTCAGGGTCGTGTTTCTTGAAGAGGTGGGTTTTCAGCCTACGGCGAAAGATGGGCAGCGACTCTGCTGTCAAAAAAACATGAGAAAAGACGAGTGAGTCGTCGAGATCCCTCAACATGAGAGCCCTCACAGACTGAATTACAGTTTTTTTTGGTTTCTTGGAGTTGTTTTTATTTCCCTGCTTCCTGTCTGGATTTGTGCCCATCGTTTTCTCTAAAGCACTTCTGTTTTTGAAGCACCATCCTCTCCAAGTAAACTTGGCTCGGCTTAACTTGAACGTCACCATGACCTCAAAAAACCCCAAACAGAAATCATCCCTTAAGGTGGTATGTAGGGTTCCTTCCCACTCTGCGCCCGGCAGTGTCTTGGGGATACAGGTCCATCTTCTGTACTAAATGAATGATGCAAGTTGTGCCGTCGCTGCAGGGCCGAGCCTCCGGTGGGCGCTCTGCCGAAAGGTTCAAGCATGGATCACTTCCAGGTTTTTCTCAAATCTCTCTCTCTCTCCTCCATCTCCCTTCTCTCCCTCTCTCTTAATCTTTTTTGTCTCGTTGTCTCTCTTCTCTTTGTCCCCTCTCTTTCTCTCTCTCTCTTTCTATCTATTTTGCTCCTCTTGTCCTTTCCCTCCCTCCTTTAATCACTCTCTTTTGATTTGTTCTGTCTTTCTTTGTCCCTCTACCTCACTGATTTTCTCTCCATCTTTTTCTCTCTCTCTAAATCTCTCTCTCTCTCTCTTTGTCCCTCCCCCTCTCTCACAATCTCTCCATGTCTATTTTTGTTCCTTTGTCTGATTCTCTCTTTTTCTGCGACTCTTTATCTTTTACCCTTTGCTTTTTTTCCCTCTCTCTCATAATCTGTCATAATCTGTTTTTCTTTCTCTCTTTCTCTCTCTCTCCCCCCCTCCCCCCCCCCCCTCTCTCTCTCTCTCTCTCTCTCTCTCTCTCTCTCTCTCTCTCTCTCTCTCTCTCTCTCTCTCTCTCTCTCTCTCTCTCTCTCTCTCTCTCTCTCTCTCTCTCTCTCTCTCTCTCTCTCTCTCTCTCTCTCTCTCTCACTCTCTCACTCACTCACTCACTCACTCACTCACTCACTCACTCACTCACTCTCCCTCTCTCTCTCTCTCTACAGTTGGAGTGTGATAATTTCATCACAGTCATTCAGAAAGTAAATGACACCTTCGTAGTGTGTGGGACAAATGCCGGAAGCCCAAAATGCTGGCTGCTGGTAAGACGTTATTTTGAAAAGTCTTGTGTCCTTGAAGTGTATTTATTGTACTGTTCTGACACAACACATCACATAGAAGAAGCAACTGGTGGAAGAAATAGACACTCACAGATCAATTTCCTCATTAAAATCCACTTTGAACGTCTCAAAATCAGAAGACTGCCCGTCCAAGTCCACCGTTCACCGTTCAGCCTCCAGCACGCACAGATCAAATTTCAGAATAAGAGCAACACGCAGTCTGTGCTGCTCTTCCCCGAGAGGAACAATTTTAATCTTCTCCTCTCAGCTGCCGGAGGACGGAGGGAATGATCCGGCCGTTGTTTTTTGTCGCAATGTACCAATTGTTATGTTATATAACATTTGACCATTACAGTGCTTCTGCTGCAGGATGGAAGCAGGATTTGGAGCTTCTCTGCAGTTAGACGTCAAATCAAGTCCAACTCAGTCGGTCTCAGAAGAGTTTCGATCTTCTGAAAGGTGTAGCGAGGCTGTTGTCACGTCACTTCCCTCCCCCACAGGTGAACGACACCGTGCTGACCGACGTCCAGGGCAGCGGGCAGATAGCGTCGGCCTCTGACATCTCGCCACCCTACCCGTCCCAGAGGTCCATCAGCCTGACTGCAGGTAACTCACGCTGATGGAAAGTGCAGGTCTGCCTCGGGGAGTCAGCTCTCTGGTTTTCACTGTGAGAAAAGAACAAGTGAGGAGGCCAAAATGTTATAAATCCCTTTTTTAGAAAACAAATCAGCACTGAAGCACCATTTAATATCTAGAACATGTAGAGGATTGAGTCTGTAAAAGTGTTCGCTTTAAAGAAGATTTAAAGATTTAGAGATTTTAATCTAAAAATCCACCCATTCTGTCAGCCTGAATCCCAGAGAGCGCCCCCTGCCACCGAACTGAGACACTGCAGATTCACCCTATATGCCCAAATGAAATTCTGGTGTCGGGTATGTTCACTTCTCTGCCCGCAGGAGGTGATGAACTAGAATTTGAGAGTGAAATCCAAACTGTCTCCGTCCAGAGGAAGCTGGACTCACCAACGTTAGATCTTCTCTCTCTGTCTCTTTGGTCTCTTTGGTATGAAGCATCACAGACTGGCTGGTTGCTAAACATGAGCGTGCCGTGTGCAGTTCACTGACGCCACCTTACAGGATTTCTGGGTATTGATCTTACAGTTAGGCGGTTACTCTCTCGCTGCCATTTGGAGCCGACAACGTGAAAAGTTGCCTCCTGCAGCTTTTAAGCTACCTGCTATGATAACTGTAATGGCACTAGGAAGTAGCAGCATTTGTTTTGTGCTATCAGTTATTTACAAGGGTATGTGTGTCACTTTTTCAAACGTTGGATATCTCATTTTGGAACAAAGCTCTTAAAATCTTATGAGTCTATCATGTGCAGGAGCAGCAGAGCAGCGATCTGTCGTCGTTATCACTCCTCATCCAGAACGGTTAAATCAGACTTTGATCCTTCGAGGATTCCTGTGAAACAAAGATATGTTGGTAGAGTTTAATCATTTACCGTCTAGTGCTGACCTGGTTAAACACATTTACCTAAAAGAAGCTCCAATGTGAAATAATGCTCTGTGCTGATTGGTCGATACCAGCAATGAGAAACATGATTACATCAGTTGTCCTTTTCTTAGTAGAGAAGAAGTCGTTTGAGCTTGGTGTTGATAGTGTTAGGTAGATAGTGTTAGGTAGATAATGTTAGGTAGATAATGTTAGGTAGATAGTGTTTAGTAGATAGTGTTAGGTAGATAGTGTTTAGTAGATAGTGTTAGGTAGATAGTGTTTAGTAGATAGTGTTAGGTAGATAATGTTAGGTAGATAGTGTTTAGTAGATAGTGTTAGGTAGATAGTGTTTGATCGATCGTCTCTTTATCGTGTTTTTGTGTTTTAATTTTGTACATTGTGCTATTCTTCAACAGTCAAATTAAGAAAAAGGATCAAAGAGTCTTTTTGAGTCACATGTTGTTGTAGTTGCTGTTCAACAGCTCAAATTTCCATTTTACAGCAGAAGGAGTAGAAGTATCATGGGTGCATCTTCTGCACAAACATAAAGTTTTTCTTTCCAAAGTCAGAAATGACGAATTGTGAAATCTTGACCTCGTACAAACGTATCCAGTGAGTTCATGATCCCATTCAAATGTATTTCATGAAACAAAAGCTGTTGGGGGGTAACTCATTAATTACATGAGGTCCTCACATAATATGGGGCCTTGCTCTACCGGTTGAGCTACACAATGGATCCCCTTATCCTGGCAGTGAAGGTGCCATGCTCTACCTGTTGAGCTGCACAGCCTCATAGTCACTAGACAGAGTTGTTGAAAATGAACAGGTCATCCATTAGACACCGTGCCAGATGAGGAACTGTTTATAAAAGCCATCTAAACGCAGACGGATCGCTCTAAGAGACATTGCAAAAAAATCTATATGATTGTCAACATGAGGTCAGTTTCCTCTGCAGGACTCCGGTTCTGACGGGGATCGATTGATGAACAAATGAAGCATCATCTGCTCGAGTGCTGCAGCGTTCCACTAACGATCTGTTCTAATTTGAGCCGTTTAGCGCCACGCGTCCAAATGCTTCCCTCTGCATCGCTATGGAGACGGACCACTGAGTGAGGTCATTGGAACATGGCGATGGGTGTCTGCTCATCGGTGCAGTCAGCCATCCCGCCTTGATGTCTTCTTCTGCTCTCGCTCTCCTTCTCCCTTTCTCCTCCCGTTGTTTTTACTCCCTCTCCCCTGCTGCCTCGGGCCTGCTACCTCTCTCTCTCTCTCTCTCGGTGTTTCATTCTCTCTGTCTATCCTCTCCTCCTGTCTCAATCAATCTCCTCCGATGTCCCTCCAACTTTCCGTCTCCATTTCGCTTCCTCTTTCCTCTCCACCTTGTACCAATCTATCACACTCACTCTCTGCCTTCTCCTTTCTCTCTCTCTCTCTCTCTCTCTCTCTCTCTCCACCCACCCTCCATCTTTTTTTTTTCTCTCTCCTCGTCTCAGATGGGAGTCTGTATTCTGCTCTGTCGTCGGTGGGAGGTCACGCCGGCTCTATCCGACGGACGTTTGGCTCCCAGAAGCTCCTGAAGACGGAGAACGTTTGGCTGCTGAGTGAGTAGGAGGGGAGTCGCATAGAAACCGTACGGGCTCAGACTCGTGAAAACACAGCAGATAATGAATACAGTGGGAGGTGCATGTTTTTGCAAAAGATTGTCTGGCAGCCTCATGGGAAAAGTAATGTGGGTGGATTCACCGTCACCCTGTGCATGGTTTGGGTTAAGGGTTATTCACAGCAATGGCAGCCAATACACGCTATTGTTGAGGTGAGGAGGAATGTGTGTGTTGAAGGAATATGAAAGAGAAACAGAGAAATATCCACCGTAACCAGCTGGTGAAGCCTGTATTGATTAGAATAGCATTTTTTAACAACAAGTGAAAATATCTGCCAGTGGGGGTGAGATGAGTTCTCTTGGTTTCAATGCAGTTTCACGTGTTTGAAGAATTTTCTCAAAAAAAAGTGAAATCTTATGAAACTTTGAAAGGAGTTGAGTTGGAAACAAGTGACATTTTCTCACCCCATCGGCAGAATTATTAGTTGTTTTAAGAGGAAATACGATTTTCGGGAATCACAAGGTTCAATTCCTTAAGGGGGTCATTTTCTCTTCCTGCAGATCCGCAGTTTGCCGGCGCGGCGGTAATCCCATCCTGGCAAAAGTTCAAGGAGGAGATCTACTTCTTCTTCAGTGAGATCAACAAGACAGCCCGGGTGGACGAGGAGCCGTACAGGGCCCGCATCGGTCGCATCTGCACGGTGAGAATCCCATTTATGTCGCTGTTACTGTGCAAACGTGGTTCCTTCGCTTCGTTTATTCCAACTACAGGAACAAATGCCCCAGAATGTGAAAGCTAGTGGTGCCTGTTTACGGCTTCACATAGTATTTATGGTGTTAAGTCCCTTGCATGTCGTTCCCAGGTGGATGAAGGGGGCATCAAGGCCCTGCTGGCGGACTCCTGGACCACCTTCATGAAGGCCAGGGTGATGTGCGGCGCAGGCAGCACTCAGCAGCAGTACAACAACATCAAGCAAGCGGTGGTGCTGACGGCGCAGGACAAGAGGGCCGGGGTCATGTACGGCCTGTTCGCCAACGCATGGTGAGCTGGAACACCAAACCTCCACGGCTGAAAGGCTGAAAGGGAAATTCAACAGAACATTTTCCCCATTTTCTGAGTTTGGGTTTAGATAATGGATAATGGAAGATTTTATCATTTAACAAAATGAACTGACAGAATAGAGAATTCTCTCTGTCTGTTCAGCCACGGTGGCTATCGCTGCTCATGCTAACCACCCAGTTCTTCTTCTGTTTATTCCAAACAAACCCGAAAGGTAAAACGCATCACTTCCTGTCTCCAGAGGATTTCTTGCAGGAAAAGACCTACCTGACACCGGGTGTTGAGAACAGCAGATGATGAATCATGACTCAACCTATAACCGTTCTTCTTGGCTACGGGTTGAATCACTATTTTGTTGGATCACTCGGCAGTAGAGAGTAGTTAAATACACATTTATTTATATGAAAATGTTGCAAATGCTTACTTTAAGGGAGCAGCATCAATCCAGTGAGGAAGCAGCTTTCATCTATTTGATTGTCACATAATGCCTGACAGTGATTAGTGGTTACAAACTCCACCGTGTTGGGGGAGTAACACCAAAAACAAAGACTGTAGCGTTATCATCTCTCCTGCCCTGACAAAACAAAGGAAGGCCCACATTTCTGAGCAGTAATAATGTTAAAAATTTCATCAAAAAAAGGGGGAAACGATCAGGTAGAAAAGGGGGCATAAAATTCTTTCCTGTTTGTGTCAATCCTCATAATGTGGCATAATAACCAGTTATCCCCAATCCATGCCGAGCCTTTATTCTGGGTGTGATTTCATTCCTCAGGGGCCGGACAGTGATCTGTGCCTACTCCATCGAAGACATTGACCAAGCCTTCTCCACATCCAAACTAAAGGGCTACAGCAGTCCGTTCATCGGCAGCCGGCCCGGGACGGTAAGAACGCCCGGCACCATTATTCTGTTTCAGGCAATTTGACCTACTTTTTTTGTTTTAGGCTTAAAAAAAACGCATGAGTCAGCTTTTATTTGTGAGGCGAAAAGATTGCAGTGAGATAATAAAAGCAATTGTGAAAGCATGGCCCGAGGGTATTTTGTACCGTCTGTGGCCTGGTCTGCACTGATGACATCACTTCCCCTCTCAGTGTGTCCGCAAGAACTCAACGACGGGAGGTCACAACGACATCAAAAACCTGGGGGTGATCAGGTACCACCCTGAAATAGAGGACGTGATACGCCCGGTGGGCGTGGCTCCCCTTGACCTGCCCACTGATGACCACATCACACACACCGTGGCAGACATCGTCCTGGCGGTCAACGACGAGCACTACAGTGTCCTGTATCTCGGAACAGGTGTGTGTGTGTGTGTGTGTGTGTTGGATGGTGTTTTCATGTGGATCCATCTTTGTCTGTGGTGTTCCTCACTGTAGTGTTCTTCACTGTGGTGTTCCTCACTGTGGTGTTCCTCACTGTAGTGTTCTTCACTGTAGTGTTCCTCACTGTGGTGTTCCTCACTGTGGTGTTCCTCACTGTGGTGTTCCTCACTGCTCTTCCCAGAAATCACCTGTCAATCAAACAGTGTGTCCAGTACTGTGACGTCTTTCTCCTTGGATTTCCTGTTGATGGAGTTTGAGTTCCTGTAGGTGGCGCTCTTCTCTTTGTCTGTTCAGCCACGGTGGCTATCGCTGCTCATGCTAACTACCCAGTTCTTCTTCTGTTTATTCCAAACATTTCAACCTTTCATGAACTGGGTGGAGGTTGAATCCCTATTTAGATGTATTTATATGAAAATGTTGCAGATTATCATTTCAACTGTCGAGCTGAAGTGAACAAAAATGCATCCTGCCTTGTCCATCCAAGACAAATCCATTTTCCATTTTGTCAGAAGATGTTATGATGCTGCAACCAGATGAAGCAGGTGGGAGGTTACAGCGCCGAGCTGGCAGGTGTGTGGCGTCGTAGGCAGGACATATGGATGCTCCGTTGTTATCTAATGCCAAAGTACTCTTATTATGTAACCACAACCAGGACACCAAGCCTTCAGCCAGGTGTGAGACTGCTCATCAGATTCATCAAACGAAATTGATTTGTTTTAGTGACATATTTAAACATCAAAATCTCATTGTCAAATTAATTGTGTTAACTTAATTACAGTAACTAAATGAGACCAGGGTGGAGACGATCAGCAGCTCTATCTCACACCACTGGTACTGTTTCTCTAAATTAAGGCCACACTTCCCATAACCCCCTACATGCTGCACCTTTTAAATAACTCCGTCATGACCGTGGGGAGAACCGGAGCAGAATGCAGGTTCTAGATGGTACTAGAAGGAGGTGGGGAGGGAGAGCTGAGACAGCAGTAAGTGTGGTGAGCTGACACACTCAGCAGTTTTTTGGGCGATGTACTGTAGACGGGAGCTCTCACAACAAAGGGAGACACAAAAAGCACAAAAAAATAAATTCACACATTCCTGGTAAAAGATGGTCCCACGGCGAACACGACAATGCCGAGGCAACTCGATGGACACCGTTGTCCCTTATCTTCAAAAAACAACATTTACACTTCCAGGCATTTAGCTGATGCTCTTATCCAGAACATCAAAATACATAACAGTACAATGAGCTTAAGGAGCGTTCCTAGCAAGCACAACATGTTCCTATCTGGTCAAAGCAGCAACTCAGTAGGCGCTGTTGCAGTTGCGCCCCCACGTTGCCCTGTGTATCACCGCCTGAAGGAGATTACTATGGCAAGCCCTGACGAATCACAGGCTCCTGTTGCCATGAGTGTCTAGCCACACTGAAGTTTGCCAAGCGATGAGTAAACGTCATGGCGGCGGCTGGAGTGGATGAGTGCTCGTCATTCATCAGCCGTTTCTGGGTTGCTGCTAATAATAGAGCGTAGAAAACAACATATGAAAAGACAGGATGATGATGGCCTCACTGTGGGCTTCGCTAACTGTGTCAGTGATGGGAGGAAAGAGATGGGTGAGCTATGAACAGCCACGGGCCTCTTGAGTTGGCCTAAAAAATAAACTGGAGCAGTTGGACTTCAGCGAGAAGTGCTGGGGAAACAGGTTGTACCGGATCTAACCCGCCGACCAAACCGTTCCTTCAGCTTCCCTCCAGAACTGCGTAGGATGGAAGGATGCTCGGCGGTTCTCACGTGTGGAAATTTCTGCTTTTGTCATCTGTAAGAAGAAAATTCTATTTTCTGGGATTAAAATTCACTGATCTCTTTAATATCCTCCCTTTCTTTCCTGTTCAAAACCTTTTCAGGCGGTGTCAGTAAATACTCACAGGCTTGTAACACATTAAGCTCATCAATCTACGTAATTAGCTTTAAACTGCTCTGGAGAGAGAGAGAGAGAGAGAGAGAGAGACCCCCATCCAGTTCTTGATGTATTTGTTGCATTAGGATGAAACCAATCTGGACAGTAGCAAGCCAGGCTCCACCGTGGGACCGACGAGAGCCAGATGCATTTTGGGTAGCCTCGGTCCATTCGTCTTCTTCTGTTGTGATTGAAGTTCCAATAGTTCGACAGCAGCGGGCCAGGAGACACAAACAGCAGCGTTAATCTTCGTGAGAGAAGAGGCAAAGCTTGATATTAGTCTGGCTGCCTGGGAGAGGCCGATATCTCTCTGGTTGTTCAAACAACAAAATGTCTTTGAAGGGGATCAGCTGCCTCCGAACAGCGCTGGCTACGAGGAAGACCAGTTTAAAGATGGCTCTGTTGAGGCCGGTTGTTGTTATGTTTGGATCTGAGGCTTCGGCCAGGGAGTTGGCATGTGTCCGGGTTAAAGACCCCAGTGTGTCATGATCTGTTGGATGATTCAAGATACCTGAAAGTCTGATCTGTAGTCTGATCTTTTTACAGTGTCAGGTTAGGTTGTAGCTGTCCGCTGCCTCTAGTGTGTGTGTGTGTGGGTGTGTGGGTGTGTGTGTGTGTGTGTGTGTGTGTGTGTGTGTGTGTGTGTGCGTGTGCGTGTGTGTGTGTGCTCTCTTTGAAGCAGCGTTCTGCCTCAAATGCATACTTTTATACCTACACCTTGGAGCTGGCCAGTGCAGCCACTGAGCAGCCCCACTAGATCAATTGGACCATCGGTGAAACGCTGAAGGTCACCTTGACAGTAGTTGCTCAAGGAGGGGAGAGCATTACTCATCCAATTTCCCGACCCACAGGGGGGCATGGCTTGTTTATTCTAGTCACAGTCGTCTGGCAAAGTGATTTAGACTCTAAAGGAGTTCAGTTTGAAACGTTGACCTAGAAGGAAAACTGGCATCGTGTTGCCGTGCAGTTTACAGAGTCCTGATGAAACAGTAAAACCTGTCTAACTGGTCTAACTGAGTCTAGTCTAACTGGTCTAACTGAGTCTAGTCTAACTAGTCTAACTGAGTCTAGTCTAACTGGTCTAACTGCCTCTAGTCTAACTGCCTCTAGTCTAACTAGTCTAACTGAGTCTAGTCTAACTGGTCTAACTGAGTCTGGTCTAACTGGTCTAACTGAGTCTAGTGGAACTAGTCTAACTGAGTCTAGTCTAACTAGTCTAACTGGTCTAACTGAGTCTAGTGTAACTGGTCTAACTGAGTCTAGTCTAACTGCCTCTAGTCTAACTGAGTCTAGTCTAACTGGTCTAACTGAGTCTGGTCTAACTGAGTCTAGTGGAACTAGTCTAACTGAGTCTAGTCTAACTAGTCTAACTGGTCTAACTGAGTCTAGTGTAACTGGTCTAACTGAGTCTAGTCTAACAGTCTAACTGCCTCTAGTCTAACTGCCTCTAGTCTAACTAGTCTAACTGAGTCTAGTCTAACTGGTCTAACTGAGTCTAGTCTAACTGGTCTAACTGAGTCTAGTCTAACTGGTCTAACTGAGGCTCCCCTGCATTAGATACATACTTTATTGATCCCCGGGGGGAAGTCATGCCATGGCTGGCCAATGACACCAATTTATGTATCAGATCAAGACTTGCCATCATAGATTTGCCATGCTGAGACCCTACAATGATGACGTGATGTCCTCGGTTCGAGTCCGGCCTGTTGTCATGTTAGTTTGCCTCAAAGAAAGTTTGTTGTTTCTTTTAATTAGAATCTGGTGGTTTTATCTCTGAATAACCTCTAGAGGGTCAAATCATGTTGTGTCAGCACACGTCTTGGTTGTGGTGATACAACATGTGTCCATTCTCTGATATCTGACATCCAACTGATCAATACATTTAAACTGACTAATCAATGTATGTAAGTTTGAGCACCATTACATACACAAGTTTACCGGTGAAACCCCTGAAAACCAAACATCGCTAAATAATTACCCATTTTATAATATTTTTAGATGGGCAGGAAAAAGTCAAATCAAAAGTCTTAACTGTCCGAGACCAAGACAGGCAAGTCCAAGAAGTCCAAGACGTCTTTTCGAGACCAGAATCAAGATGACGAGTTTTTTTTGTGGTCAATTATTTTTATTTTTATTTAGGTTAAGCAGTTAATAGTACCCGTCTACAGGGTTAAAAAAAATAATGATAATAATAATAATAGAAAAAGATAACAATATAAAATAGTAACACTCAACCAGTACAAGCAACAGAATACAACATAAAGAAAGCACCAAAATAAAACCAAAAATAATTGTAATTGAGAATGATAATTTAATAATTATGTCTTTAATAATAAGCCATACTCTGGGATTATCACGTCAACAAAGACCCATTTGATACTGACTTTCAAACTATAGGTCAAGAAGACTGAAAAAACGTTGAGATCATGGCTTCAATAAATAAATGAGTAAAGAAATAACAGGATACCCAGACAGACAGACAAACACAGACAGACAGACAGACAAACACAGACAGACAGACAGACAGAAAGACACAGACAGACAAACACAGACAGACAGACAAACAAACCCAGACAGACAGACAAACACAGACAGACAGACAGACAGACAGACACAGACAGACAAACCCAGACAGACAAACACAGACAGACAGACAAACCCAGACAGACAGACAGACAGACATGGGGTACTTATAAGGCAACAGGGTGATATTACAGTTTGGTTATTCCAAGATGCCTTCCATCTTCCATAGTGATTCTCTTACATGGATCTTGAGAGCAGAGCTCAGTCCTGCTCTGTCAGGTGTCAGAGAGAGAGAGAGGTGATGGAGCTCTGAAAGGCCCTGGACCCCAAGAGAAACTGGAGCAGCTGGTCTCCTGAGGCCGGGGACCCTGGGAACAGGAGAAAGCTTTCCTGTCCTTCAGCAACTCGCTGACAGATTGACCGCCGCAACAAATAAAGCTGCTCGGATCGTTTCAATCACCGACCTGCTACAGCAAACCTCCCCTAAAGGTCGGACGCCATGTCAGAACCAAACATTTACTGCGAGTCGACTTTATGTTTGAGATCACAGGCCAGAGAGTGATGGTGGTGGTGGCCTAAATGTTGGAGAGGCAGGGAGGTGAGGGGAAGTGAATGAGGATCGCTCTCTCCAGCGGTGGCAGCCTAGGGGTTAGGGGAGTGGGGGTTTGTGAGGGGAAGGTCGCAAGTTTGAATCCTTAGACCAGCTGGGAAAATATGTGCAGGGAGGTGAGATGAGTGGCGTTCTGTTAAGACGCCCTCAAGCAAGGCACTTAACCCTAACTGCTCGACTGTGGCCAACAGTCAAAGCTCTGGGGTAAAAATGTGTGTAACTGAGTGTATTGAAGGGTTTAGAGAAAAGGAACATCAGCAAACCTTCCCTGGATAAATAAAGACTAACATTCACTCGGCAGATACGTGAGTTGAGCGTTATCGCCTTTTCCCCCTCACATTTCTTTCTCTCCTATCGTTGTGCTGATACACAGTTTTGATAAAAGAAAAGAGGAAGAGAGGGAACATTTAACACTGATTTGAAAACAGCATGAGACAGGATAAAAGGAGCGCGTGAGAATAAACTGGATAAAATGGTTGGATGTTATCTACGACGACACAGGAGAACGGTTTGAAATGTATGAAAAAGCGACGAGGAGGCAGTTTTAGGACAGCAAGAACAACTGGTGCAAACGAGCTGTCTCAAAACGGAGGAGCTTCAGAAAATGAGACAGAAGGTATCACAGTAATCATACCCTCACAGCGGGGAAGGCAAAGACTCTTCAAAAGATGGAACAAAAGACAAAACGAGCTAGGACGTCTTTACTAACACAGTCCCACCGAGAGGGAAATGGCAGGTACACTTGTACAGCATTGAAAATAATGTAGGTGGAAACACATTTCCTTGCAGATTGGAGTTTTAGTTCTGTCAACATTTGCCGGAGGCAGGGGGGGTAATCTCATTGTATGAGGTAAACATGAGTGGGCGGAGCCAAAGCCACAGTTTTTTTGTAGTGCAAGTTAGATAACTGGCGGCAAACTTGCTAAATGGCATAGATGAAACTCTAGCTAGCTAACCTAGATACCTCAGTGTGGCGGACTGGGGAGAGGGAGGGTGGTAGGTTCGGCTGGACTCAGCGGCTGCTGCTGGCTCGTTGTCCTCCTCCCAGTCGACCCCCGATCCTCCCGATCGCCTGTCGACTCCATTCACGCCGCCAGCCTCTCACACTGGTGCGTCCCTCTCGCTCACACATCCACACACAGGTTAAAAAGGCCCGGCTGCGATCAGCTTTAATTGGCCGCAGCCGCTGAGTCCAGCCGAACCTACCACCCTCCCTCCCCCCAGTCCGCCACACTCAGTATGGGTTGAAAGCATTGTTTCAGTTAGCAGCAGAGCGCTAGGCTTCATAATGTTAGCTAGCTCCTCTCTTACCTCTTGTGTTTTTCACTGGGCTTCAGTCTAACGTTACTTACTCAGAAAAACGGTGGTTCATTGGCTCCGCCCACTGAGGTGTAACTCAACCAATGAGATTATTTCTGCCTCCAGAGCAGCTCTGCCTCTGTTTTGGCCCTCCAGCTTGCCGTAGAGGGGAAGCTGTTTAAGTGCCTTAAATGAACAGGTTTGTCAAAGTGATTTATAGTAACAAAGGACATAAATAGAGACAAAAACAAGTCAACATGTCAGACCTGATTATTAAGTCTTTCCTTTTCCGTTTTTTCAACAGAGCAAGGCAAAGTTCTCAAGGTTCTTCACACCAGCGAGGAAGCCTTCATCATATCTCAGTATTCCCTGTTTCACAACGAGGGCCCCGTCCTAAACATGGCCATCGACTCCCAAAAGGTATGAGGACTTATGCTGGACTGCTTTCATCTCACTGTGTGATAGAAGCTTTTACTTTGAAAAAATTGCATTAGTGTGTGCTTATATGCTGTGATGGATTGTATGCTGGGATAGTATCAAGCCCCCCGTGACTGTGAAGAGGATTAAGCGGTTAGAGAAAATGAACGTTAATGATTAAGGCTTTTTCATTTGGTTCCCACCGGGTAAGATATTGGCCTTTAATTAAATATCAGATATCGGCCATTTTCGTCCACCACTGACAGGATTGGGGTTCATCCCTAACCACAGCTACATTCAGTCTATCAAACCTGCAGTGAAAATGCATTTTCTTTGTTATTATTAAATAGCTTCAGCTCCAAAATAACAGTATTGGGTTTCAAAAACACAGATCAGTGTTTTTTCTGTAATTTAATTTTAATATGAATCAAGTTTCACAAGTGTTGTTACGTACATTTCAGTTACATGCACATCTTACACGACATCTTTCCGTCCCAGGGCCACCTTTATGTCGGCACGGCGATGGAGGTCCAGCGCCTGCCATTGGCTGACTGCGGTCGCTATGGCGACACGTGCAGGGAATGCATCCTCTCTCGGGATCCGTACTGCGGCTGGGACAGGGCCAGGAGGAAGTGCATCGCCACCCCCCCTGGATACAACATCAGCACTGGGTATGATGACGTATGATGTCACTTCTGCAGGGCTGCTAGATGTCTGCAGGCTTCACTTTCAGGAGGGTCCTTTGTTTAAATGCACTCATAGGCAGTTTCAAAAACAGATACAAACCTTAAATCTAAAAAAAAAGGAGTTTAGAAAAAAACTACCTCCTGTTCAGATTGATAACCATGCATTATTGATGTTTTAGCATGGGATTTGAAATTGACATGAAACTGTGAAGGACCAGTTCAAATAAAAACATGAAAAATCACCAAAATGTTCAAGGGTTTTGAATGAGCTTCGATGGCTCTACTGTTGTGAACATTGTTCTGTCTACAAAAGAATCTCCAGTTCAAGTAAGAACATGAAAATCACCGGAGGTACAAGATTTTCCTACAAGCAGTTGTGTGCTGCAATAAGCCTGCGGCACCATTATCTCACAGCGTTGAGTCATTTGTCTCTGAATGTTTCAATTTAGAGTAATGGAGTCCAGGCTGATTTGGGGCCATTTGTAAAGCTAAGTATCGCTGCTAATTCTCTCTATTATTTTCCGACAGGGCACTCACTCAGCATCTGGACCAGTCCAACGCCTCGGTTTGCGGGGAGGCTGCCGGTGAGTGGCTATCTGCTTTCTCTCTGCTCTCTGTATCTTAATTAAACCAAAATGGGAACTTTTCCGAGCAGCTACAGTCAAAAGATGATTATCATATAATTGAGCAGAGTCCAGAAACCCTCAGGGAAAGTTTTTTATATCAAAGCTTGTCCTGATTCAAAGCTCAAAGCCAAGTTATAACCTCAACTAATCGCGACAATTACTCTCCTCTGTCGGGAAGGGTATCTCCTTAAACGATCGGCTTTTTCCATTGCATAGATTTTCAGTTGTGTCAGTGGGACCGTGGTCACGCCCGGGGATCCATTTACAGGAACAAGATCCAGTCTAATAGTTTGAGATGAAGAGATGCATTTTAAAGAGAAATGTGTTTTAATCTCTTAACTGATATCGTTCAGCAAAGGAAAAGTAGGTCAACTCTTACGCATTAACATTACAAAGTCTCAAGTTACTTTTCTGTCATGGAAGCTGTCAAAGATCGAGGCTGTCGCAGTGGAGATTCTGTAAATGATCTTTTCAAGTTGCATTCTGTGAGGTTGTTTTCCTCCTAAATTAAAGGGGAATTCTGGTATTTTTAAACCTGGGCTCTATGTGTACAAATTCGTCATTTATACCACAAAATAGGTACAAAAAGTTTTGGAATTGCTCCGGTAGATCGGCTCAGTTGGCAGTCGCGAAACCGGCTGCAATGTAATGGGGCAAGTGCACCGATCAAAGTACGTCCACTAAACGTGCTTGTTGTTGCCACTGACAGGCTCAGATTTTTATTGGAAGTGTCTGACAACATTAGGAAAGGATCCTACAGAGATAGACCTTTGTTTAACCTCTTCCTGCAACTTTGTTTAAGACTTCTCCTTGAGCCAGACTTCTGTTTCTGGTTGAACAAAGGTCTGTCTCTGTAGGATCCTTTCTGTAATGTTATCAGACACTTCCAATAACAATCTGAGTCTGTCAGTGGCAAAAACAAGCACTTTTAGTGGACGTACTTTGATCGGCGCACTTGCCCCAACAGATTACATTGCAGCCATAGCAGCGCATTTCGCGACTGCCGACTGAGGCCAGGTTTAAAAATACCGGAATTCCCCTTTAATATGAAAATGTCACCTGCTCAACATGAATAACAAATTACTGCATCCTCTAAGGTGTCGCTACGTTGGAGACAAGAACTCCAAATAGCAAACATCTTTAAAGTTTATTATCCAGTCTCCATCTTTGTCTCGGCCTCACTGTGGTGTTCTTCACTGTGGTGTTCCTCACTGTGGTGTTCCTCACTGTGGTGTTCTTCACTGTGGTGTTCTTCACTGCTCTTCCCAGAGATCACCTGTCAATCAAACAGCGTGTCCAGTACTGTGATGTCTTTCTCCTTGGATTTTCTGTTGATGGAGTTTGAGTTCCTGTAGGTGGCGCTCTTTTCTTTGTCTGTTCAACCACAGTGGCTATTGCTGCTCATGCTAACTACCCAGTTCTTCTTCTGTTTATTCCAAACAAACTGGAAATGTAAAACCCTGTCTCCAGAGGATTTCACCCAGGAAAGGACAGCAGATGTAAAAGCTTCATGACCTGGTAGAGGTTGATCACTGTTGTGTTATATGTTGTGTTATATATGACACACTCTGTCAGTGTCATCATATTTCAAAAGATGGATATCTCAGTTTGGAGTAAACCTCTTCATGTCTCCGCCCCCTGCAGCCCTGAAGCAGCGTAAAACCTCCCCCAGAGAAGTGGTGGTGCAGTCCAACACCTCTATCTTTCTCCCTTGCCCTGTGCGCTCCTTCCACGCCACCTACCGCTGGGAGAAGGACAACTGCATCAAGAACTACCCCTGCCTGTTCTCCGGGGACTCCTGCGTCCTGGGGCCGGCTGTGGACGTGCCCCTGAAGGAGGGCATCTTCCGCTGCATGGCCACCGAGGACGGATTCAAGGTGGAGGTTATCTCCTACAGGCTGGTGTACAACGGGGGGCCCCTGGCCGCCTCCCTGACCTCCACCTTGGGGCCCTCGCTCCTGCTCGCCGCAGCCACCCTGTGGCTCCTGTAACTGCAGCTAGTGCTAATGCTAACCCCTCATCCTTATTGGCTCCCGATAACAGGAAAGACAAGGAGCCACTGTTACCAGGTTAGGTTCGCAGAGCATTGACGTGCATGTTTGGGCTGCACAGTGACCACATAGCCTTCTTCCATATAGATTTTTTTGGGGAAAAACAGAAAATGCCAGTGAACAAAAGATTAAATTAATTATTCTCAGCGTAAAACAACACACCTGCAGCTGTCTCAACATCAATACGTCTCAAAACTTGAAAATGCACACAGTAAGACTCCAAATTAATTCGCTGGCTCGGAGTCGCTGTCCGTGAATTGAAATGTCTTGAGAGTTTTATCCAGATTCAACCACAATAAGTGCTTTGCGAACCTTGCCTCTCTGACTCAAAAGATACATATCCTACGAGTTGGGCAAGAAAAACACCAATACCAGGCCAATTGTTTTTACCGTTTCTCTACTTATTTTGAAATCTACTTGATTGTGCTTATTTGTGACTATGTAAACCTTTAATACTGCTCTTACATCTAACCATACATGTTGTTGACCTCCATTAGTGTAGCTCATCAGTAGAAAAATGTCTGGTATTGAGATTTAAAAAGCCTTAACACTTCTGGGACATATACCCCTAAGCACAATTTTGCAGTCAAGGCAGAAAACTGCAGACTTGGTTGGACTTGTCGCTATAAATAGTGCAGCTGAGTCGTAACGACAACGCTGGGAGGAAGTGTCAGCTTTTTGACAGGAAGTAGGCGGAACATCACTGTGTCTCAGCACCTCCTCCTCGGACAAAGCAGTTCTTTTTTGCATCTTTTTATCGGATGGTATCAGACGTCAATATTACGCCTTGTTCACAACTTTGTCCGTTGTTTTCGCATGCCGTCATCCTCCCCCGGAGCATCGCAGTAACGCAGCAACGCAGAATGAGAACATGCAGCATCGCCTACAGCTCCCGTCAGAGCAGGTTGCCTGATAATGTCATAGTTAGGAGTCCACCGCCCTCAAAATGAAAGAAAAAATAGTTTCCATTGTGAATTCAGTAGTGAATAATATTTCGTGTTAACGCTTTTATTGGAGAGAGACGTCGGTTGCAAGTTGTTATAGCAAAACCAGCAGAAGAATTTTGCTTCTTGCTTCCCCTGGGTATGTCGAGGGCCTGTTGCCGGTGCAAAAGTCAGAAAAATCCCAAGTATCCATCATCTGTTGGGAAGCTGACAGACAAAGGGGTCCTAATCCGGTGCTGCCCAGTCATCCTCGTCACGCTAACAATGCGTAAAGATGTGAACAAGGCGTTACGCTAAAGCATTTTCAATAAACAGATACGTACATTACAATCATAAGGGCAGATGAAGCTAGAAGGAGTTGCATAGACGATGTAGTAGAGTTGCATTTTGTAGTTTGCCAGGAGAAAAAAAAAAAGGCTTGTAATTATCCCCGTGAAGTTTGTTCTGTGTTTTATTGCTCTGCCGATGCTGATCCCTACCATTGCTGCCTACGTATGTGACGGTTCGTCTCGATGGTTCGAGGTTTCATGCCATAGTCATAACATGATATGTAACCATTGACTGCTTCACATTTGCCTCTTTCCCCAGGGACATCAGTGCTAATATACTACAAATGGTTATTTTTCATATCTCTATGCTGTGAAACAAAAAGGCTTGACAGATTTCAACAAGATCCTTCGCTGAAGTACGGCAGCAACCACAACCAGTGCCGACCGCGGCCTGAGGATAGGCTGGCATCGCAGCGTTCTCCACCCGACCTCTCATAAACCTGACCTCAAATATTACTCACGCACTTACTGAAGTTGAAGAATGTAAAAAAAAAAAAAAAGAAGTTGTGAATGTAGTTGCAATACAGCGCCGACGCCAAACCATCTGAATACCAATCAACCGACGGGAGAGGAAGAAAGCTTGTTCGGTGATGAATTATGCAGCGGATTAGCGGCGTTCTCCAGAGCTTTGAAAATTATCATCAAGTAATGTTACATAAATCTGGCCACGCCGCGCCAACCGTACTGACAGGAATGCCATTAATAGCTAATTCGACACGTCATGCACCATAATAAAGCGTTCACGTTACAAGTCCACCTTGTCAGGGACTCGGTCGGTATACTGTCTATGATCTCCATGTGGTTTGGGCTTGGTTGTGTGTTGCTGCGTTCAGGATCGGGGGGGTCTTGCTTGCTGCATTGCACTGACTGCGGGCTACTGACTGTGCCAACACCGAGCTACGCTGAGCCACCTCGCCCGCTTCGCTTCTCACGTTCATTTTCAAAAATCCACTCGCTCACACCTCCCAAACACCACGACGACGTATGCAACCGGTTTTCCCCGCACACAAACAGGAATACAGAGCTAAGCCTCACATAGCATGCTAACACTGTCTCTGTCTCTCTGTCACCACCGGGGCGGGAAATCAACACCAGCCGCCTGGCAAATGCTGGAAAATCGTAGTTGTGGCTGGTAAATTAGCCTGCGCTACCAGCCACTTTGGCAGGGAACCAACACCACACACACACACACACACGTGCACAGACGCATTTTCCCTTATAACCTGCAAGCCGCTGTGATTTGAAGTTAAGTCTGAATTGGAAAGCCGAGAACAGAAGCCGCAGAGAGGCTAGGAAACGAAGCTGGGCTGCCGGCTGCTGTGATACAAGCTCTTTGTTTTACTAGCAAGATTGATGACCTCGTGTCATGGGATTTCAAAACGGGCAGTGAATCATAGCTGATGGTGTTTGTCCTCTTAGGCTTTCCATAGGAGCAGCAGGCTGGTGGCCCTCTGCAGTCCCCTCAGGCCTTTCGCCTTTCAGCACTTTACTTCGTTACCATCCTCAGTGCTGCAGGTCTTCGCTTTAACGTCCACACCCTCGTGAATTCACGTTGAATTAAGATTTTTTTTTAATCGTTTACCAACACTGGCCGTCTTCAAGTCCTTGCTTTGACACGGATATTCACCAGGCTGCTGCTGTAAACGAATTCCCGTTCACTCGCATCCCGCCGTCGACAGCCAGTCTGATAACAGCTAATCTCCTTCAAAGCAAGCTCTTGATTTGCCTTCAGGAAACCGTTTTGGTAAATCACGCCATCTGCTGTAAATGAATCGACGTCGAGTAAAGTGGGTCGCTGTTTTGTTTGCTCTGGGGTTTTGAGTGTCAAGTACTGTACATGGTGTGTGCCAAAATTCTGTGTCTTGATATATCTTATTTTAAAAGTAACATGCCAAACTATTTAAAAAAAAAAAAAAAAGAGATTTATATCGGTGCCATGCCAGTCTAATGCCACCTCATAACATGTATTTTTAAATAACAGATATCTATAGTGCAATAGATATTCATGTAACAAATCCATAATGACGTGTTTCCCTGAACTGAACATGTGCAGTGAACATTAATAAAGTATTCAAACCAGGTATGCAGGTTCATGCATTTCATTCAACTGGGAAACAAATTTATATGGTTTGTATTTATTTTAGTATCACCCTTTTTTCAACTGCAGGATGCTGTTGTGTTTTGCTGCAGACGAAACCTCAGTTGCTCCCTTGGGATTGTGAAAGTAATCTAGATAGACCGAGACGAAGAGAGGGAGAAAACAGTACACACACATCAGCTGGTAATCTAGTTTAAACTGCAGTATCTGACAGGGACAAACGGTGCATGTGGGCCTTAACTCAACTATCATATTGTGGCAGTGTGCACATTACAGGAGAACACAAAATGGTTGATGCTCGGTTGGGGCTGCCTGCCGAGACGGGGAGGGTTTAGCGCCATCTGCTGGTCGACAGTCAAAGGATTCACAAGGAAATTGCAAAGGCTTCGGTTTCTTCAGCATCTGAGAGAGACATGAAGTAGACAGATAGATTCCTGAAATACAGCCTGATGCCGATTTCCATCACGGCTTCCATGTTGTTGCAGCCATTCTGCTGTGGCCTGTTGCTGCGACATCAGAGGCCTGTTTGGTATGTGAGTCGAGTCTGTAGTCGGTCCACCAATCAGAAGTAATGTAATAAGTCACGGCTCAGCTGGGTGGTGCACCAGTAAATGATGGGCTACTGCCTGATTTTGAAACTGATTTCAAATGACACAATAAAAAGGAAAAATGTAAATATCCAATCTAATGTGAATATTGTAGCTGGATTTAAAAAAAACCTTGTCTGACATCATCATGGATCCACCGGACAACCAGGCCAGAACCAGAGAGCTAGCTGAACCAGGTTGTTGTGGTGTGTCCTTATTCAGTAACGTTCCCAGTAAAAGTGAACAGTGTGATCAGCAGGCCCGGACCTAGAAGTGGGCAGAGGTGGGCACCGCCCACCCAAATTTTAGTTTTGAAACCAGCAATCACATTAATTCAGTTTACAAATCACACCTGTAGTGTCTTCGGCCGTCACTGTGTGCTGTAGACATACATTTAGAGACTTTATCAAAAAGAGACTAGCTTTTGGATTCATCCATTCATCAGAGGAAACAGAGGACAAGCTCTCCCTCTCTGTCCTTCATCGTCCAACTGTAAATAGTTTAAGATTTATTATTAATTCATGTGTATTTGTTATTATCAGTTTGATATTGTGTGTTGTAGTGTTGCACTGCCTTAGGAGCTTTGCTGGTGGTGGGTTTAGGTTAACGTTACTTAGCTAACGTTAGCTAGCAAGCACACTGAAGCACAACTGCTCTTGATGTGCAGCAGTCAGACAGGTGGTTCATTTCAACCTCTTTCTTATAGATAGCATCCCTGGGTTAGCTAATGTTACTGTGTTTAAACTGAACCTAAACCAAAACCCAGTACCACCAATGCTGTTGCAGCTGCTGCTAGTTCGGGTTCATAGGCTCCGGGACCGCCGGCTTCCTCTGTTATGGAAAACAATAATGTAAGTGTGCTTATAATTTGCTTGAAGTATAAACTGCAATAAAATGTATGCATAAGTATAGTCACAGCCAGTGGAAAACTACTGAGCTGAGAGGGGTATATGTTTGCTCTTTTCCCATGATTATTAGCTGGAAGTTTATTACAACTGTTGCAATAATATGAAAGACGGTTTTGTTGGGAATGTCAAGGACATGAGCAGTTCCTGGGAGCGCAGGACGAGTCGTAGGGAGTTAGACCGGAATGTTCTAACTAGGATAGAAAGTACTCCTGTTCTTCTTGGTGTCTGTGCACTGTTTGATTCCTTTGCCTTCATTAAACTGCTTTGAACTGTGTAAGAGATATGTGGCTGAGCATGACTCAGCATTAGAAAGGTATATAAAGCTTGACTGGTGTAACCTGCCTTTGCTCTCTATCCGGATCAACCCTCTTGGTTGCGAAAGGTATTGTTCCTGCTTGCAAGCATTAAGGCCTCTGAGACATATATTGTGTTATAGCTTTATTGAGCTGTTCTCACCAACTAGACAAAGTGCAATTGACTTTAAATTGCCACGACACCTCGCATCAAGTCTTTGGTTCAAGCAGCACTCCTTCCCCGCCCACCTCGCACCAACACCGGGCAGTCAGCGGTCCTGCTGCTGAATCTGACCCTTAACGCACCATCTCAACTACTTCTAAAATCATTTACTACACAAATGATTAGAGGTTTGGCTCGCTCCAAGCTGGTATCAGTCACGGCTGTGGCTGGAATACTCTACAAAACTAGTGTAAAAACCTCTCTCTGCAATTGGTTTGGCAGATCCTTCTTTTCAGTTTCCAGAGACACACACACACTCACACACACACAAACACGTCAATCTCCCCAGTGATACACACAAATGCATTCTATCAGAAATCTATTTTAAACTCTATTCAATCTTCCCAGTGACACACACACAAATCTATTTGAAACTAAGCCCTTAAACTAATGAAACCACATTCCACTGTAAGATGTAATAGTTTGCAAGTGTCTTTCACCACACTAAGTTAAAGAGCCAAACGCCAATTGAGGCATGACTGAAAAATTGCTCAAGTATCATCTGATGTTGCCATGCAAGTTTTTGTCGTGTTTTATTTTGTCACGAGGTTAAATATGAAGTCCAAATAGTATCAAAACAATGACGTTTGAGAACACAGTGAAACTTTCCACTCTGACTTGTTCCTGTTATTATCTTTGACAAGGCAGGGAATTGGCAAAGGAGGTTTGGTGGCAGTTCTCAGCAGGAAAACTCCCTCTACCACTTTCAAAATTCCTGAGCAACACACAGTGTGGCAGACTGGGGTATCAGCCACATTCCCCAGCCGACAACAGCCAGTTGGGGCCATCTTGCCCCTGGTGAATAGCATTATAATCAGCCCGGTGGAACCTCACCTCACCTTAAAGACCGGAGGAAGACAATCCAGGGAGGCTGCTGGAGCTCGCCTTACACCCTTTGATTACTGCAGATAAGTTTAGGTTGTTTAAACTGTAATTTGAGTTGACAGTAAAGAGCGAATGTTTTTGTGTGAAACCTGCCTGAATCTGGGGGACACGGCCCTCAGACTGGGCTTGTGACACCGTACGTTTCCCCTGAGGTGCCACAACACACACATACACACACATACACACACACACACACACAAATACAGAGATGGCGAGATAGAGAGGGTAAAATAACAGCACGCCAAGCAGTCAGTGATGACACTCTGAAGTGTGTTGTGAAAAGGGAAATTGAGGAAGAGCTAAAATTTCACCAATCTTCAATCAATAATGAAACCTGAGGTGAGTGCTGAGTTTTTTTCTATGTTTATTTCAAACACACAAAAATATTTCAAACTAAGTCCAGAACAGATGTAATTGTGTGTCACATCTTTCATCACACTGTGGATCAATACATTAAAGAGCCAAATGATTGAGGCATGTCTTGTTGCTCATGTGTCATCTGATGTTGTCGTGCAAGTTGTTTTTTTTATTTTTGTCACGATGTTAAATATTAAGTCCAAATAATATCAAAACAACAACATTTCAGGCCACAGTGAAACTTTGCCCCCTGACTTGTTCCTGTTATTTGTCAAGGGAGAAAAAAGCAAAAAGGTTTGGAAGCAGTTTCCAAATTCCTGAGCGAGAGAGAGAGTGACAGCGAGAGAGCGACAGAGAGAGAGAGAGAGAGAGAGAGAGAGAGAAATAACTGGGTTGAGAGAGCTGCCCTTGACTAACCCATACAGTCTTCACCTCTCAGCAAGCAGTCAGTGACGACTGACACACCGAGTCTGAAGTGGGAAATTGAGGTGAGTGCTGAGTTTTTTCCATGTCTGTTTCAAATGTTGTTATTCTGTCACAATATACAAAATAATAGTAATAATAATACTATAATAATAATAATAATAATAATAATAATAAACAGGCCTACTTTTCTTTGTATAAAGCAGTTATATATGTTGTTTGAAAATATCTTAACCACTGGGAAGCCACTGAATAGTTTTGATTCATGCATGACACAAGCATGACTATCAATAATACTTCATGATGTGATGAATCGTTGGGTGGTTGCGGCGATGCTGAGGCCTTGGGGTTGTGTCAGCGTGGCGAGAGAGAGCAGACTGTGATTAAAGAGTGAGTCATCACTGACATCCCATTCAGCCGGTTCTCCACTAACACCCAGTGGAAAGTGTTGCGTGTTCGGGATGAATGGCTGCATTATGGCTACGCTAACCCTATGGGCTTCTCAGAGGCAGGAATAATCTCATTGGTTGAGTTACACCTCAGTGGGCAGAGCTAGCTAGGAGTTCACTAACAAACCTGAATGGCAAAGAAGGACGTGGTCAAACTAAAAAACTACAAATGGCAACGACTTTCACCTTATGACTGAGGTATTCATGATGTTGAAGGATCAGCAGGTAAGCTAACAAGCCAGAAGAGCTGTGGTTGTTTGGCTCCGCCCACCGAGGTTCCAGAGCAGCTCTGTCTCTGAGCAGTGATTATATATAGAACTGCAACGTTAACCAACCGCTTTATGGATTTGGTTTTAGTTGCAGTTGCATGCATGTATAAAGCCCAGAAATGAGGCATGCAACCATGTGACCTGAATGTTTGAATTCCTGGACCGACTGAGAGGGGGCAGGGAAAGTAAATGAATAACTCTCTCCTCCCTCAAAAAGCGATGCTGAAGTGTTCTTGAGCAAGGCAGTTAACCCCAACCGCTCCAGTGAAGCTGCTTAGTGGTTGACAGCAGGAAGCTTAAATCTTAAATGACCTCACGTACATCACAGGAAATATGAAGCGCTGGCCAAGGCTGCTGTTGCTGTGAGACGATTGTGAAACCAGTTTGAAGCACAGTGCTCTTTTGTTTCAGTTGAAATATTTGTCCTCTAGAGCTCTGAGTGTTAAAAGAGTTCATCAGTGGACAATCGGCCTTTGTCTTTGGATGATGAGATTTGGAAATGACAAAATCATTCAATGAATCATCAATCATTTTGTAGGCCAACCCGGAAGTTGGCATCGCCCTGGTTCCCTCCACAAAAAGCCAATGGAAGCCAATTTTGGATTATTGCAGAAAATAATCTCTGTGGCAAACAAAAGTTTATGATACTTACACGTTTTGTTCAGCAAGATAATCTTCACAAATGAACACCACTTATGATTTTTGAAGCGTAAATGCAACCGCCAGAAGTAAAAAGCTAACGTTAGGCTATAAACGAACTACACCACGGTCACATGACTTCAACATCACCACCACTAAAAATACTATAAATTGGTAAATCTACAAGTTGGAAAGTTTGAGTTAGAATAGTTTGGAAGAGCGCGAGTAGAAACACAACTAGAGGCTGTAAAGGAGGACTAGTGACTAGATGAGTTACCGTGTTCGGCGTGATGCGTTCTAATGTCCCCGACAACCTCTGTAGTCTCATTTAGCCACTTGTTAGCAACCGCCTTTTTTAAGACACGTAAAAGCTTCAAAATTCACGAGTGGGGTATTTACTGACGTATTTTATGTCGTAGAACAAAACGTGAAAACCTTTTAAACTTGTGTTAACCACAGACCTTATTTCAGGCATCTAACCAAAAACCCATTCAAAAAACCCATAGACTTCGAGATGAGGGAACAGGAAGAGAAAAAATGGAAGTGAAATCTTGGAAGTGAGCTTGTCGCCGATCATTTTTATGAAAAAATAAAAGGTATGTATGGCAGAAATGTCCCAATCCTGAAAGACACAAACAGCCACCCAGCATAGACATGCGCAGCATCAGCTCCAGAGGATGGTCTGGATGACCTGGAGGCAGAAGGCGTACACCCTGAGCCGAGCTGCAGCTGTGTTTGTATGCAGCAGGTAAACATGCAGCATCATTAAAACGTAGCGCGGAGAACATCCAGCAGCAAAACAAGCCTGCTGTCAGACTAGCCTGTTGTAGGGGCGGTGGGCAGAGCACTAGCCTGTACATGTCAATGAAAGTGCCGTTCACCACCGGCTATTGACTACTGGGTAAATATCAGATGTAATAATAGAGCATTGAGCACACTGGATGACGCCAGCCAGCATATCGGAGAGATATTGTAGTTTAATCAATGATAAAGCCATCTATTATTTCTCTCATGACCTGGTTGCTGATTTACTGCAGCACCTGGGAAGCCTCCTCACTATGGATCCTAGAGGACAGTGTACAGGGTTGTCCTGGCATGGCCCAATCTGCAACAGCAGGATTGCGCCCCCTGCTGATACACCATAGCCCTACCACTAGCTTTGTTTACAGTGTGATTTAGTGAAGACACTCACTCTGAAATGTATTGTCTGAGCTTTTCATACAAGGATTGACTTAATGCGACAGATGATTTTTACTCATATGCTGCGGGTGCAAGAGGTTTCTACAGTATTGTAGAAGTCCCACGTTTTACCGCTTGCTGCGCTACTGTTGCAATACAACTGCTCCACCCCAAGAGAAAGTGTCTGCAAGTTCTGTTTTGCTGTTGGAAGTGACAAGGACTAGCCGGCTGACTCGGTTGAGAGATTTAACAACATCCAACCAGATGCATAACATTCATAAAACATGATCTGCTTCTGCAGGATGGATGCAGGATGGATGCAGGATGGATGCATGGGGCGGAGGCTGAACAATAGTTACCACTGTAAATAATAAGAAGTGCAGTCTTTGGTGTTTTCCTTCACGTGTGCATCCATATACAATGTCACTTATTGTTACAGTGAAACATTGCTAAAGGACAGGACCGCCTCAGGGGATTAAGTTTCAATGTGTGTCCCTTCAGCCCTCAAAACCCACCTCTTCAAACTCGCTTTCACCTGCTAACCCCTGTTCCCTTTCTCTCCCTTCCCTCCATTCCATGACTTGTTCCGTACAGCTTCTCTAGTTTTCTTTTTTACTAAAATGTTCTGTTTGTTTTGTTTTGTTTGCTCTTTTTTGTGTTTTTTGTTTTGTTTGTTCTCCCCTCCATGTAAAGCGTCTTTGGGGTCCGCTGATGAACAATGTGAAATTCCCCCTCATCTGGGCAGGTTATTGCGGAGATACTGGTTCTGTGTGTTTTCTAAATAATGACCTGAACTTCAAAAGACATTGTTAATGAATCTTCTGATTTCAAAACATGACTGAAAGCTATCTCTTGGGTGCAGAGAAAACAAATATTATCCCTCTTCACGTACTCCTGGGGATTTCCAGCTGTCTTTCCTGGTTGTGCTGTGTGAAACTGGCTCTGAGCCAAACTGCATGAGCTATATATTTGGCATGTGGGTGTTTCAAGATATGTTCGAGTTAGTTACAACCTAGCTAACTAAAACCTGAGTAGGTTGCGATATACCTCACCCACCAGCTCAGAAACTAAGGTGAATAAACATTTGAATTAGCATTGCTAGGGTATTTGCACACATTCCTCCTATAGATAAGACTTCAATGTGCAGACAGTAAAGCAGGAAGGTTTTCATGTGTAAAAATAAATTAATAGTGACGCAGCGACTCAATTCGTTACTTCTGATCTAGACACAGAAACATATCTAGCAGGTTAATGTCCAGCTAGAGTTCATGAACTCAAAAGTACAGATGTACGCAGGTTAGGTACCCATCGATCCTCCCTGACCTCCCTGACCTCCCTGACCTCTTTGGCCTGGTGGAATTCGCCTGCAAAGGAAGGGGCAGACTTTCTCACTTGTAGTTGGATGGTTCTTATTGAGTGGCCTCGTGGTGGTGGAAAGACATCCCAGAACCCAAAGGTCACAGGTTTGATTCCCGCAACAGCCTATGTGTCCATCAGGAGCCACGTTCGAACTGGGGTGTCCTGGTGGCTCAGTTAAGGCACATACCACGCAATCACAACGTCCTTGGTTTGAACTTGTCCTGGGACCCTTTGAGATTAAAGGCAAAAATAGCCTCAGTTGGCGACGTCCTGGGATTGAATCCGGCCTGGGACCTGTATCGCATGTCATCCCCCTCTCTCTCACAATCTTTCCTCTTTCTTTATTTCATGCCAAAAAATAACCTTGAAAAAAAAAGTCCTGTCAAAGTGTTCGAGAGACTGTGAACCCCTACCTCCTCCTAGTAAGCCACCCTGCATCCGCCTAATGCCTTAAATGTAATTTTAAAAGATTTGTATTGATGGCCAAGTCATATTACAACATAATTTTACAATAGTGTGCTTCAAGTCAGTATTATTGATGCTAATCAATCTATTGTCAATTTCCCGGAACAGTTGACCAGATTAGATAATTGAGAAATGTTTCCGTTTTCCTCTATGAAGCTGCGTCATGGTTGGTTTTCCTGTCCAGACAATGTTTATATGACAAGGAAATAAAATACATTTATGACCAACCGTATACATAAACATGGGGTCAAATTAATGATTCAAAGGAAGTCATCTTTGATTTGTCACATATTTATCTACAGGACCGTATGAGCAGTGAGTCATTCAGATAACTGTTGACTTAAATGAAAGGGGAGTTATTGGCTGAATATCCCATGAACACCTGTCAGGACAGGAAGAGACGCGTCACACAAACCTAATCCATGTTTTCTTATGCCTCGTTGCTCAAGCACATTGAAAATTTCAGTAATTAATACATACACTATATGGCCAAAAGTCAGTAGACACCTGACCATCACACCTATATGAGCTTGCTGGACATCCCATTCTAAAACCATGGGCATTAATATGGAGTTGGACCCCCCCACTCTTCTGGAAGGCTTTCCACAAGCTGTTGGAGTGTCTGTGGGAATTTGTGCCCATTCAGCCAAAAGAGCATTAGTGAGGTCAGACAGTGATGTAGGACGAGAAGGCCTGGCTCGCAATCGGCGTTCTGATTCCTCCCAAAGGTTCAATGGGGTTGGGGTCAGGGCTCTGTGCAGGCCAATCCAGTTCCTCCACACCAAACTGGTCTAACCATGTCTTTATGGACCTCGCTTTGTGCACAGGGGCTCAGTCATGCTGGAACAGCAAAGGGCCTTCCCCAAACTGTTGCCACAAAGTTGGAAGTGCCCAATTGTCTAAAATGTCTTGGTATCCTGTAGCATTAAGATTACCCTTCACTGGAACTAAGGGGCCAAGCCCAAACCCTGAGGAACACCTGAACTCAATAACTAGTAGGGTGTCCACTGACTTTTGGCCATATCGTGTAACTGTATTTTAGCAGACAGGGCCAAAGAAAGACACAATCCAAATAGTGGCTTCTGTAACTAACTGACTTTCAGCTGACTTAGTTCAGCCTGAAAAGCCGCCTGAGGCTGTCAGGCTACAGACGATTCAGCAGTATTATTCTGTTGTCTACATTCTGCATCAACTGTGTGTCATAATTCAATTGTCTATCAGCCTGACCCAGTTAGGCCTGTGAAGTCCTTTGAAGCTTGTTCACAATAAAGGGCTGTATAAATAAATTTGATTTGACTTGAAACATCTCATCAGATTTGATGATTTCAGAAGCTTTAACCATGATAACCTGACCGATGCATATCTCCATTTCCTTTTATGCATTTGCAGAAATCTCAGACTTCTCTGCACAGTCTTGCCCTCTATCTCAGTGTTTCTGCAGCCTGGCAGAAGAAATGCCTTGTGATTTAATATTTTTTTCCAACTTTATTTATGCAGGGAAGGTTTGCTAAGCATGCATGCTCCTTTTACAAAGTTTCATTCCCACTTTCCTGCTTGGAAGCTGCTGAGTTCAACCAGTGCTTCATCACTGGCCACTGAGCAGCTGCACTGGAGCAGTTGGGGGTTAAGTGATTTTAATTTAGCTATCATTTAAAATCATTATCAGTGTTTATTGATCTTCAACTTACTAGTTGACATATTGGCATATTCTGGTCATTGGCCAAGATGTTACAGATTAACAGACCACACGGTAATCCAGTATAATGGTCTATAAAATGATAAACAGGGTGCTGCCTATATCCGCAAAGACATAAATATTTACTCAAGTCACATCACTTCTGGACACGATACTGTTTGTTTAACATGGTTGTAAAGCTTGACAGATCCCCACGTGAGAGCCACAACAGCCTTCACCAGCAATATAAATAAAAGCCGAAGGGTGAGGATTTGAAAGACGCTGCTTATCGGCCTTAACCAGGAAACTAGTTTAAGGAGGAGAATAGCGCAATACAGAGTGAGGGACCACGGAGAAAGGGACCTGGCTGCAGGGGACATTTTCAAGTCTTTCAGTATGTATGGATGAGATCTATGTCTTAATGATTGAATGCTGCATGTATGCCTGTGCAGCAATATGTATAATGTGTTGTAGTATGTCTTGGACCATCCCTTTGCACTGTAACCACATGTCAGTAGATTCAAGATTCAAGAAGTTTAATTGTCACATACACACACAAGGTGTGTAGTGAAATGCAAAGTGGCAATGCTTAGCAGAAATGTGCAAAATAACAGGTTCACACTATTTACAATAACCAACACAATATTTACAATGTGTTGTGTTGTTTTAATATCAAAGTTGCTTATATACCAAATTCCAGTATATTTATTGCTTTAGGTGAATGAAGTAATTCTGATTCATCTCACTTTATTCTTCAAAAGCACATCCTCCTTTATGTTTTAATGGGAACTTGATAAAAGATATAGGAGAGGTTCAGATACATCTTACCTAAATGCTTGGATACATTAACATGTCTTATGAAATAATTAATCCATGCCATCTTGATTTATTTCCTCTGTTTTCTCTCTGGATAAGATATGTTTAGCTCCTTGGGGTTTCTTTATGTGACCTGAACAATTTGTACTTCCTGTCTCTTTTTTTTGGTCAGGCAAAAGCGATCATGCATTTGTCAGGAAATAGATCACATGCTGGTTTATTTAAAATAACTGGTGGTCTGTGTGGTTGCATTTCCCACAATCTGTTTTCTCCTTCCTTTTCTTTCAGTGAATTGGTGTTATTTCAGTGCAGGCTATCAGTGATGACTTCTCTTTTTTGGCTTGTTGGTCAATCTCCTTCCGCTCTCAATGTTGCAATTGAAAACATTTCACTTCTCTCTTTCTTATTCCTTTACAGGTGTGTCATGATGATTTTGAAATTGATGAGCTTTAGTGCTCTCCTTCTCGGAGCACTCACATCACCGACTCCATCCTCGTCTCCCACCACGAACACTGGAGGAGGACCATGTCGCATCTACAACTCGGGCCGCTCTGCAGACTGCCTTGGAAGACAACTTGAGCGTGTTCCATGGAGACAACTTCCATCAACACTGGAAGACATAGATCTCTCCTACAACAAACTTCAAGCTGTCTATGCCGACGACTTCCTCCACCTCCCTCAGCTTCGCATCCTTCAACTGCAGTTCAATAATATTTCCCACATTGACAACGATGCCTTTAAGTACAACCCACTCCTGGAGCATCTCGATATCTTCAACAACTCCCTGCAGGAAATTCCTGCCACATCTCTGAGGCCTCTCTTGAACCTAAAGAAGCTCTATATGTCCAATAACCTTTACAAACATGCTACCTTGGCTGATGACTTCTCCAAATTCTCCAAACTCCAAGTTCTGTCCATGGGCGGTCCTCTGGTGATGGGTCTAAAGAAAGGAGACTTCCAGCCCTTGAAGAACATTCGCTTACAGGGTTTTGCTATCAAGTGTTCTTCCAATCTAAATTACTACGAGCCTGGTAGTTTAGAAGTTATTCAGACCAGGCAGATGGGCTTTGATATGGCCATAGATCAAACACCAAGCACTCTGCTTCACATGCTGCAGGACCTCGCCAACAAGACCTTCAGTGTCATCCAGTTTCGGAACCTCTTTGAGTTCACGTACTACTTGGGAGAGACAGACATTTTTCAGGGTTTAAGTCACATTAGAGCCCACCAGCTCATCTTTCACCGAGGTAAATTCAATGAGAATCTCCTCAGGATGGCCTTGATGAACTTACAAGTTAGCCCTATCAAAAGGCTGAGACTTCAGTACATCGACTTTGCCCGTTCACCCACATTTGTCGATAGCGGAGCAGGTTCCAGCATAACGGACCTAGAACTGGAAAAGCTGGATCTGTGGTAAGTGTCTTCCATTCTTTAGGCATCCTGCCCCAGTTTAAAATGGAGGAAATGTTAATGTTTGGCAACATATTACTTGAAATGTTGCTCATGAAGCGTTATGCAGCATCATAGGCATATTTTAAGAACATTATGGCCACATTATAATCTAAACAATATAATGTGCTGCAAAACACACAGTATGAGGTGAAAAAACTCTCTGAATGCTTTCTGGAACCACTTTAAATAAGCAAGCAAATAACTATTTCATAAAACAGTCAGATTCATTATGTATTATACTACTTGGCATAATGCACTAGAATTCATGTCATTTTCTGAGATGATTATGATGTTAGAACAGTGCATACACACACTTATGATAGCCTTACAATGCCCCCATGTGTCTCACAATGCACAGTGGGAAGTGATTGCAGTATAATCTTGGAATATTTGCTTTCCTTGTGCAGTGCAGAACACTAAAAATCTCCATTCCTTGTAGGTATATCAGTAATCCTGATGTGCTGCGGTTTGACTGGCGCTTCACCTGGTTCAACAAAATCAGACAGCTGTCAATCCAGTTCGTGTACTTCAACTCGGTGCCTTGCGATGCCTGGTCTGAGATGGGAGGTGTGGAGCTTATGGATATCTCCAATAATCGACTGGAGGATGCATTCATCTTCAACCAACGGTGTGATTACAAGGGCAGCATGGCAAGTCTTCGCACCTTCGACATGAGCACCAATGAGCTGTCCAGCTTGAAAGACCTTTCATCTCTGACTATGGAGTTCCACCAGCTGCAGGTGCTAGATTTAAGCAACAACAAGTTTGGCTCTGCTGAGCAGAGTCGGGGCTGTGTCTGGACACAAAACATTACTCGGGTTATTGCTCACCACAACCAATTTGTGAGTGAAGCCCTCCACTGTCTGCCCACCACAGTGCACTTCTTGGACCTGTCCTATTGCAACCTGGACCAGTTGGACATGACTTACTTTGAGAAAACCACTAACCTCAAAGAGCTCCTGCTCAGTGGGAATAAAATCAAGTTCATCCCCTCTCGGTGGAAAAGTCCGTCACTGCAGTCGCTGACCCTGGATGGTAACTCCTTTGGTCTCATCAGCATGGAATCCTTCCAGGACATGCCTCAACTATCTCGCCTGAGGGCAGGAAACAACCCTTACCACTGCACCTGTGAACTCCATGCTTTCATCCAGGACACGATGTCACATGGGAAGGTCAACCTCACAGACTGGCCTGAGAACTACAAGTGTTACCACCCCGAAGCCTTGCTCAACACAGTCATATCCAAATACTTCCCAGGTCGCTTGGCGTGCGATATCAGGCTAGTCATCATCATCTGTGTTGCCACCACTGCGGTGATAATCTTGATACTGATGTTAATTTGCTTTATTTTTGATGTCCCGTGGTACACCAAAGCCACATATCAGATCATCCGGGCCAAATACAGAGCTCGCAAGGAAATGGCGTCAGGGGAATCCGACGTTTTCGCTTATCACGCCTTCATATCCTACAGCCACTCTGATGCAGACTGGGTGAGGGACCACCTCTTGCCCTGCTTGGAGAACAACAGGAACCCTTATCGTCTATGTATTCATGAGAGGGACTTCATGCCAGGAAAGTGGATCATCGATAACATTATAGACAACATTGAAAGCAGCCGTAAGGTACAAACACATGTTCACGCTAGAATACGTCCTACATGTGAGATTTCCAGCAACACTTGATGCATGATGCTTTACTGAGCTGTGTGAAGACATATTGGCTGTATTGGCTGTAAGGTTTGAGAAAATACTTCATCCAATACATCCAATTGTTTCAGAGTGCTGTGTTTTGGTTGAGCAAAGTTAGGTACTTAACAGTAGAGCCCGACCAATGTGCCCCGATTTTTAAATAAGTATAATAAACAAAAAAACATTGATTATAATTAAAGTTAAATGTTCTTTTCATATATTGAAGTTTAATATATTTAATTTAAGATAATCTTTTACATTTTTTATCTATCAAAAAGTTCTTTCTATGTTCATTTTTATTTATTTGTTTGCTTATAAGTTCAATGTTCTCAAATATAGAAAATGTAATAAAATATAAGTTTTTCAAATTGATTTGAAAATTGTGCACTTTTTGACAAAATATCGGTCAAAACATCGGTAATCAGTGGGCTAGGACTCTCCTAAATCGGGATCGGCATCGGACCCAAAAATCTGGCATCGGTCGGGCTCTACTTAACAGTTAAGTCCATTTTCTAACTCCTCCAACCCACTAACCTCTAACAACCATGGCATGCTTCTAAGTAGGTCCTCACATGCCATAGTTACATCAGGTCCTGTGTAGTAGTAAATATCACAGTGGAAATTCACACCAAGGGTTTCTTTTTTTTCCTCCATCCTCAGGTAATCTTTGTCCTTTCACGCAACTTTGTGAACAGCGAGTGGTGCAACTACGAGCTGTACTTCACCCAGCAGAGAGCCATGGGAAAGACATTCAGCGATGTCATCCTGGTGGTAAAGGAGCCCATTGATCCCAGCTCCCTGCCCAGCAAATACTGCAAGCTGAAGAAGATGCTGAGTACCAAGACGTATCTGGAGTGGCCCCAGCAAGTCAAGCAGCAACCGTTTTTCTGGGCACAGCTTAAGAGCGTTCTGGGCAAGCCATCCCTGACGAGAGAGAGGGCGCACAGTGTCAGGAGCACAACCTCTTCTGTGGGTGGCGTGTCGGTGGTGGAGCTCCCCCCGGAGGATGGGAGGCCAGAAATAGCACTGGTTGATACAGACAGAGAAGAAGAACCCCAAAAAGAGGGGAATAACGAGCTGTATAATCAGAAGATGATCCCGGTAGCAATAGCTTGATCAAAATTTAAAAAAGCTAATTTTGCTGATTGTTTCACTGCTTGAAATCCTTCAACACTTTGTCAGCAAAGGCCTGAACTCAGGTGTCCTTTTGTCTGTTCTGTGGCAGAGTGGGGTTTGCCAAGCTGGGAGCAAAAGCCAGTGTCTTATTGTGATGATAGAGGATAACATGATCCCTCCACTGCCCACAGCATTCTGTCATGTTATCCCCGAGGGCCAAGCTGATGGCCTCTGCTGCTTATTCCCTCTGACAGACTGAGGCCAAGGGCCCTGCTGACAGCGGCTCAAATGAGATCTCCCATGTCGCACTCTGGATAACAAGCAAGGCGCCAGGAAAATGTGGTGACAGGTGCCATGTTGTTAAGGGGCCGTATACCATTACATTCCCTCAGAGGTACGAGATCACAAATGATCCGACGCATGCTGTAGGATGTACTCGGACAAGTCAAAGGGCACACACGCCATATAATCCCAAGACAGTAAAGGAATACGCCGAGTCGGAGATCACTGGTCAATTTACCTGCTAAGTGATCAAACACAGACATCAAAGTCATCTGTGTGTCCAGTAGATCCACGCTAAACACTTGAGCATACACTATGTTGAGTGAGAGTGTGTTCAGTGTGGCCAGTTTTCTGTAGGACATTGGTAAAATTCACCAATAAGTATGATACAAAAATAAAGTCATGTTTTCCTGTTCGTGTGGGTGTGGTGGGTGATGGGTGACTGTGTACAGCTAAACATCACTGCACAGCGGATGAACACGTGGTTGCTCACCTGAAATAGTTCCTAAAATAAACCGTGGCGACATCAGCTGTAAGTTAATGATCATTAAATGAAGTTTCATTCAGTATCATTAAGTTCATATTTTTCATATTCATATTATATTTTTTTTCTTCTAATAAAAACAGCTTTTAAATGACTGAAAGGTCTTCTTTGGATAATGCCTACTATCACTCAACATAGTGTATTCCAAAGAGTAAATATTTGTTGGGGGTAATATGTTTGTTTTTGTTTATTTATGGTATATACTATTAAATATGTTTATCTGAGTGAGAATGAGAAAAATGTGACTTCATCTTTCTGAAAAACTAAATATCTTGAGTTTACGTGCGTGGCACAGCTTGCAAATGGCCAGTAGATGACACCCTCCAACGCTTCAGCGTTGACTGGTTGATGTCTTCATTACCCCTGAGTGAGAGTGTGTGTCTGTGTGTGTGTGTGTGTTTAGAATAGAGGGTATTTCTATTACAGAAGTGGCAGATGATTGACATGACACCACACAGAGCGGGCAGGGCAGGAATAAAACCTGCCGGTCCTATCAGGGTTCAGCGGTGTTCAGACTGATAGTGGATCAGATCAGCCCTACATGAAATGGATAATGCAATGACATCAAATACTTTTCATGAATATATTGTATGTTGGCATGGAATACAAAAATATTCTTTTCTGAATCGAATTCAGAGATCTAAAAATGTTTGAAAGTACTATGGCTCTTCATATAATAATGAATGCACTGTATATATATATTTGGGTTTACTCTTGATCAACAGAATAATATGTTTTTACTATTAATACCTCCTGTATTTTCCTGCTCTGTGTGCCTCAGCTTTAGTAATTGCAAAATGCTGGACATTTGTTTGTACTATATATTGTTATTGTGAAATCAAATAAATATATAATTGTGCTCATGAGTAAAAGTGCGATTACACTGGATGGTTGTGTTTTTGTGGATTGTCATAGTTGGTTTTAACACTGGTCTGTCAAGTAATAAGAGATGGTAGCTTTGGTTTCCCAGACAAAAGGGAAAGCTGAGTGAGTTTTTAAGGTCACCCAGGTCCGCATCCGGTGAAACCAGCCCAGCGATGTGCCACCAGTCGGTTTTGTGACGTTGATGCAGCTGCAAAAACTGTCAATCTTAGCAGGTCATTAAGTCTAGTATTTCATCTTGAAGTATTTCTTCCTTAAAGCGTGAGGAAGCATCAATGTGGTGAGATAATTCCACTTAATTCCAATGCAGTTTCATGTGTTTCAAGAATTGAAAAAAGTGAAATATATGTTGAAAAAAGTTACATCACTCCATTAATATCAATATAATGTCACTTGATTTTAGAAAATTCTTAAAACAAGTTGATTTGCATTGGAACTGATCTCACCCCATTGATTGATTTGTTTTCACTTGTTTCAAGAAAAACAGATTTTAATATATAATACCGTATGTGTGCATATATTTTGAGCAGTGGAAAGCAAACCAAGCGTTACCAGTTGATCTGCAGAGCTCCATCACTTGTTAAGAAGGACATTTTATTTTTCAGACTAGCGCCGTGCTCTCTGCTCCCTGACCTCGGTAGGGAAATGAGGACCCGCATGAAACATAAAACAAATAGCATGCAAATCTCCATGAGGCCTGCAGCCCGGCCACCTGGAGCTACCGATGGAAATCATCCCTCAAGGTTTGCATTCAGTAAATAGAAGTGGACCGGCCTGCACTTCATTTTTATTGCCTCTCCACTTGCATTATCATATGGGTGCAATCTTTCCCGTCCTTGCAAATTGTGCAGCATAAAATGTTAGTATCACCTCGTAAAATGAACATGGACAGCCTGCCTCTTGTATTCTCTGTCTGTGAGAGGTTGACAGACTCATAGACTGAGTTTTATTGGCCCACTGGTCGGCTAACTCACTAGGTGATGAGAACAATGATGTTCACTCTGGTGCTCCATGCTAACACTTGTTGACACTATGTTGATGGTAGCTCGATGCTAACACTTTAACATACACTGTGTTGATAGTAGGCTCCATGCTAACACTTTAACATACACTATGTTGATAGTAGGCTCCATGCTAACACTTTAACATACACTGTGTTGATAGTAGGCTCCATGCTAACACTTTAACATACACTGTGTTGATAGTAGGCTCCATGCTAACACTTTAACATACACTGTGTTGATAGTAGGCTCCATGCTAACACTTTAACATACACTGTGTTGATAGTAGGCTCCATGCTAACACTTTAACATACACTGTGTTGATAGTAGGCTCCATGCTAACACTTTAACATACACTGTGTTGATAGTAGGCTCCATGCTAACACTTTAACATACACTGTGTTGATAGTAGGCTCCATGCTAACACTTTAACATACATTATGTTGATGGTAGCTCGATGCTAACACTTTAGCATACACTATGTTGACATCAGATACTATCCACACTTAACGTAGGGTGACCAGACGTCCCCGTTTTCCGGGGACAGTCCCCGTGTTTGGTGGCCTGTCCCCGGCTGGAGCTGTCCCCGGAAATGTCCCCGTTTTTAACTGTGCGTTAAAAACAGACCGCAAAGTGAAATAATATTTTACGTGGCAAGAAAGACGGGGCAGCAGAGCCTACCGGTTGGTACCCGATTTTTACAAAGTCGGCCTCCCGGAACGTCCCTACTCCAGAGTCCCCCGGAAATGAGCCCAATCTCCCTGACTCCCGGAAAGGAGTTAATCTCCCGACCAAAAAAAAAAACAAAAAAACAACGCACGAGTTACGCACTTCGGCACAACAACAGCGCGGAATGTGATGTTCGGTGATGTGATTTCGGGATTTAGCGAGCCAAATGGAACACGGAGCCAAAAAAAGAAAATACTCTACACTGTTCTCATCAGACCACCATGGATATGTTTGTGAGGTGAGAGGCAGTAAAAAATAAGCCGACTATGGCACACTGCACTGTGTGCAATTCTAGCTTTCTAGCTTTTCAGTCGCGGGCGGAGGTTTAAATGACTGCAAAAGATATGTTGAGGTAAACTCAGTTTAAGCTAGCCTAGGTAGCGATACACATTGCGAAGCAGCCCGTTAGTACAGAGGGAGGCTTAAATTAGCCAATGTCAATTTAATTTATCTAAAACGTTTTTGTCTGTAAATCTACAGTGGGTCAGTGGGTATGTGCAGGGGTTAAAGTGGGCACCTTCGATTAATAAGTAAATAAATCTGATCTGGCAGTTTCATACATAATAATGTCAAGCGAGTTCATTTTCGTGTGCTGCAGCCTGGCGTTCCTCCAGCTGCCCCTCCTCTCCGTGTAGCCTCCTCTCTGAGGCGACATCCACAATAATACGTTTTCGTTTTTTTTAAACTAAACGATCTCGGTCCAAACAAGTGTTATAGCACAGTTTCAGAAATTATCTCCGTCCATAAAAACGCATATCACGTTACCATTCACCTACACTGGGCATGTGCGTGCCGGTGTAAACAGGAAGCAGATTGTCTGCTCTGTTTAGTTGCAGAAAATATTGTTATGCAGAACAGCAATGGCGAAAAGTAAGAGCAGAGATGTCTTTGTTTGGACGGACGACGAGGTGGAGCTGTTACTGAAAGTAACAAACGAGTATAAGGCGGTAAATATTGTTATTTGTCACAAAGTACTTGGCAATTAAATATTTACAGTGGAGCACCCTAGTATTATTTAATAATTAATTTAAGAAAGTGTGTGGGTGCCCCCCCAACCGGTCAGCTACCACCACAAATAGAATCTAATTCTGTGGGAAACACTGTGTACACTATGTGTTGTTGAAGTTATCTGATTCATCAAATGTCTTAAATAAATAATAAATAAACAATAATTATTATGAGGTGAGTCATTTTTCGCCGCTGCACCGCTACACCAGATCTTAGGGTTCCCCCACCTGCCAAATCCCACTTTAACCCCTGGGTATGTGTGATATGATTAGATTACCAGACTATAGGCTGCTGTGTTGTTCTTTATGCAGGGACAACAGCACGTTAGGGAGGCTAAACGTAGGGAGAGCACTTAGGACATCGGGCAATTCTTTGATACTGGACGGGATAGTACGCGGGACCACGTTATTAAGGCAGGTTGGTTTAGAGTTCAGTCAAGCTTCAGTTAAGTTAATAGACATAAGGGGAAATAATAATCTACTTGTTATAAAATTAACGATTAGAATAGTGGTGTAGTTTTCTTGTGATTGCAGTATTGACGGTGGAAGATGGTGAAAAGAAGAGGGTGATGCACTAAAGACACAGTAGACTAAGTGAGAGACCAGAAAGCCGTGAGTATTAGGCCTGGTTGGTTTAAAGTTCAGTCAAGGTTCTTTTAAGTTAATAGGCATAAAGGGGAAACAATAGCCGTTATGGATTATAAAATTAAAGTGCACTGACAACAAAATGGCTGCTAACATGGATGGTAGGCATATAATATATTAGTTATAAGTAATTCTTATTTTTGTAGTGTCATCAGGATCAAACATCAGGAACAGAGAGATTTCATCAGTCACACAGAGAATGAGTAAGTGATTTGTGTCTTATGATCCCTAATCAGGAGTAATTGAGGTAATGATGAGAAGGTAGTTCTCTCATAATTGTGATTGCAGCACGAGTCCGGCGCGTCTCCCTGAAACCAGTTCTGTCAACTTGGGATGTCTGACAGTACAACAGTGGTCAAAATACATGAGACCGGAATTGTCCCCCTTTTTTATTTCATAGATAATAACATTGCATATTTTAATGATATATTGACCGCCGAACTGGAAATGTCCCCGGTTTTCATTTCAGAAATCTGGTCACCTTAACTTAACGTACTCTTTGTGACGTCAAATGAGTATGTAATGTGTTTCATGTAGTAACTGATTTTATCGTACGCTGATGTAAACTACATTGGCAAGAGTATGTGAACGAACATTGCTCAGTTCACCAAGATGCCCCAAACTGCATTGCTGTTACGTAACCTTCTTCTTCTTATAGTTTGTTTTCATGTTGTATTACCGCCCTCTTTGCAGTGCAGTCACTCTACACCAGTGGTGTCCCATCATGTGCCATGGAGGGCCAAGAGTCTGCAGGTTTTCCTTCCAACCAATCACTGCACCAGGTGATTTCACTGATTAGTTCCTCCTCTCTGCTTGAAGGTGAGCTGATCAGTGAAATCAGCTGCTGTAGTGTTTGGGTGGAAGGAAAACCTGCAGACTCTCGGCCCTCCATGGCCCATGATTAGACACCACTGCCCTACACCCAGTCTATCAGGCCCGTCTCTCGTTATGGTAACTCCTAGCTGTGCATCATTTCAAACTCGATTTGGCGGCTGGAGAAACGGCGACTGTAGACCAACACTAAAGACTTTTAATGAGAAACTATAGCTAATGTTCATTGACGTCTGTGTTCAGCCTACAACGTCGTCTTCTTTGCCATTCAAGTTTCACAGTTAACTAACTCTGAAACTCTGAAAAACGTATTTACTTCTGAAATTATTTCTGCTTACATGGCCCAATTTTTCAAAACGTTTTATCTGGATCAGAATTGTATCAATGAATTAGACGATGATTTATTTGATGATTTAAAGTCATCTTCCAGACACCGAGATTACAGAGATCAAGAGTGCTGTCTTTCAATAGACCTCGATCTCACCATCTATTGGACAAATAACACTACAACATGTTGTTAGTGAGTGAGAACCAGATGATAGAAGTGTAGAAGATTTATTATTAGACTTTTATTTACTTACTTTTATCTGTACAGTAGCCATACAGTACATAAGAATTTAAAGACAAAATTGAAAGTCTCATTGGATGAGAAAATAATTCAAAACAACTTCCCATTTCTCTGCAAACTGTTTTCATTCATTAATTTAAGGAACCTTTTAAACATAAGAATTCACAACAGCATCTCTCTCTGAGCCTCCAGCTGGTCCATCATCATCATCTACTGAAGGTTTTGCTCTTTTAATAAAATGTAAACATTAAATACTATTTTTAATCTTCATCCAAGATGCATAGGCTGTATTTCGTCATCACAATTTCTTGGTTATAAAGCCCTTCATGTCCCTAAATTCACCCTGAATCCTCCATTCCAGTGAGATTATCTAGATTTCTGGCATCAAGACTATCTTAATCTCTGTTTTTGAGTTTTGAAGAACACAGGAACAACATTTAAATTTGATTAAAGGTCAGAAAGGATTACCCAATCCAAATCCCAATCTGAATGATCAGAGTCTCATTTATACGTTTTGAAAAACCCAATTTTGAGATTTAATCCAATCCGATTAGGCTACTGAAATCCTATTAGAGGAGTCTTTGGCCCAGAGCAGCTCGTAATTAAACCCCAATCTGCTCGTCGGGGTCTGTAGTGGACTATGTGCTGCCTTACATGGTGAGGTGACTCACCTGTCCGTAGGGAGGCGCCTGGCTTTCATTCATTCGCACAGGTGAGAAGCCGCCATATAACTGATGAGATGAAGCCTGAAGCCACTTGTTCTCCCAGCGTCGACCCGAGGTGAGTTCACTTTCTACTTTCTGTTCAGTGTAGAAACTAAAGACCGGAGCGTGCACGAGATGGTAATGTCGCTATTGAAAACAAATAGTATGCTATGACTTTCTTCCCGTAACGTTGCAGGTTAATTTAATTATCAAATTTATTTTTTCATAACCGTATTCAATCAGCGGGTTGGTCTGCAGCCCAGCCAATTTACAATAAAAAATAAAAACGTCTGCGGCTCAGAAGCTCCATCAATGGATACCGGCGGAGCCTCGGGAGATGCGTTCAAAGCCTTTGAATTGGCTCAGTGATCCTGGCGGGATCAATAATTAACCAAAAAACAACTGAACAAAATGACGGAATGCGGCTTGGCATCATTCAGAGACATAAACGAGGCCCGGGAACCTGCAGAGCTTGAGTTACTTTAATTGCTGCGCTCATTTACACACACACACACACACACACACACACACACACACACACACACACACACACACACACACACACACACACACACACACCCCTGCATTATTGATGTGAGCATGTCTCTCCGTTAGGGATAAGAATCATCAGCTTGCAGATGCCAAACAGTCCATTTGATGACAGACAGCAGGCTTTGTGGAGAGAGTTGATCCTAACCAGGTGGAGGCATCAGGTCGTTCATGTAATACAAGCCATGATCCCAATATCCTATTTTATCTGCAGCCAATAGCAGTGTCGCCTGCCCTGTGGGGGGTCTGGTACCGAGCAGCGGCTCAGGTATCTGGTGGTGGAGGGTTTAGATATTTAAACTGTTTCTGTCTGTCAGTAACCCCTGACCCGTCTCCGCCTGCATCTTGCCTTTAAAGTACAACTTGAACACAGGCATCACAAGGGGAAGTCCTGACTGATAAATTGAGAGATCATAAATCTGATGTGTGGGTGTGAAAGGTGATTGATTAAGCAGCAGGAATGAAGCATGTCAATTTGAACTACAATGGTATCTAGACTAGAGTAGCCACCAGGGTGACAATACAAATATGTCCTGTTATTCACAATGAAATGAATCATGACTTTTTGACCCTGTTGGTTAATTCTCCATATCATAATGTACCTATTTAATAATAAATGTTACATTTTTAGTGTATTTTATATCAAAACCTCTTTACTTTTACTTCCTTAAAGTGTATTTTTAGTGATAATATCATCCCAGCTTTTTGAACATTCCCTCCCATCATATAAAACCTGCAACTTCCAAAGTGACCGAGTGGCAACACGATGCCTCGGTTCATTTTGGCCTCACACCGGGGCCAAAACCTTCCTCCTCTCCTTCCTCCTCCTCGCCCTCCTGCAGGGTTTCACCCACTGCGGCTCCTCTATCGGGGGTGATGGAGGTGTTGGGAGGAGGCGGGTGGTCGTCTCTAAGAGAGTGCAGGCTTTGCGGTCCAGTTCTTCTGAGTCACTTTCCACGTCTGTGACGGTCCAACTCGCCCACTTTCAAACACTTCGGCTTTGCATTATGTCCCGCCCCCAACATCCTGTTTTAACCATAAATACGTCAAATTACGGACATTAAGTAAACGACTCCACTGACTAATCAACTGTTTATACTTGAATTAAACAAGTCTGTGTGGCTGACGGTGACTCTCTCTTGAATATCCCCCGCAGCCGTTCATCCTAGCACTGAAAAGATGTGTTCCCAGCTGGAAAGCGCCATGGAAGGCCTCATCAAAGTCTTCCACTCCTATTCGTCAAAAGAAGGTGACAAGTACAAGCTGAGTCGCGTGGAGCTGAGGAACCTCTTGCAGGGAGAACTCAGCAGCTTCATGGCAGTGAGTGTTCCTCCGGGTGGCTTCCAACCCTGAACTGCCTGCAGCCTTTTCATCTGCGTGCAAGCTGCAGCGTTTGAGCGACAAGCAAATTCCCTTCATCATATCTGCCATGTATAAAGCATAAAATAGACCCTTAACTAGATCTTATTCTGCTGCATTGACCCCATTTCTCCATGGATCAATTAAGTTGATCATATATCATGGTTGGTAAAGACTATGATGATCCAATGTGTAGTGTAAAATTAATATGGGATGCTTCAGATTTTAAGCCGTTAAAATGTAATGTTTCTACATCTGACACCATTTTGGATGTGATCAACGGAGCAGTAACACTAGTGTCATTTCTCCATTGTTTTTAATTGTGTTTTCATCCTGATGCTTCTCTCTCTCAGGCCAGCAAAGACCCGTTGGTGGTTGAGAGGATCATGACGGACCTGGATGAAAACAAGGACGGTCAAGTGGACTTCCAGGAGTTTGTCGTTCTGGTCGCTGCGATGACCGTGGCCTGCAACGAATTCTTTGTGTCCATGGAGCAATGAAATGACCGCAGCCGTCCTGCTTGTGTTTCTTACTAATTAAACTCTGGACGTCTTCACTGTGATGGACAGGTTTGTCAAATGTCCATCACATTCTGGGCATGAAGGTTCCAGTCTCTACATTAATCTAAGCAGTTCTTTAGACTTCTTGACTGTACAATCTCCTGTGAACGTCTCATCTCAATAAAGATGTTATTAATTGATTGTTTTGTTTGTCGACCATATGTTTTTGATATTGCTCTGATGTAAGATCTCCAACAGTTTTGTAATGTTCCAGTTCCTCTCCAATGCATTTAAAGGGCCCTATTAGAGGAATTCAACTCTTCCTCTACATATGATCAAAGACTACAATTTGATTTTGCATGGTTACATTTAAAGTTATTGCATTGTCAAAAAATTAATTCCCAACACCAGTAAACGCATCACAACTGGACTTGGTCCTGATTGGCTCCCTCACTAAGAATCCTTTTCAATCAGGCCAGTTTGCAGCGTTTGAACTGAAAGTCTCAGCAGGATCACCTCGTTTGAATTAGAGGAGCTGGTGTTGTCGGCCAATCAGGGTCCAGCATGGTGACTGTTCTGCCTGTCAGGACGTCAACTTCATTCAATAAATATCCTTTCAACTTGCAAAACATCATGAAGAAAAATAAATATATAAATGAGGTCCTTTGAATGTCAGTACAATACAGCAGTTTGTATTCACCAGCTGTGTAAAGGGGATCTTGACTGCCACCTAGTGGCTCAGCCTCCTGATGTTCATTCCTCCCGGTCCAACAGTGCATCGCTCTTGTTTTGTATTGAATTTAAAATGTTGGCTGTGCATTGGGCCAGGAAGTTTAAATGAGGTCCTGCAGGCTCTAGCATTCACCAAACATGACAGTACATTCAAAAAGGATAAACTATTTATTGAGGCGATGCATCTTTCCTGGACATGTAGATAGTGTTGCCTTAGTACATCAGGTGCTTAAAGACTCTCCTGGCTGGACCTTCTTACTCAAACTGATTCAACGGTTCAGTTCTTCTGAATTTGCCAGTTCAAAACGAGCTGAAATAAATCCTGGAGTGAAACAACTAGTCCATTAATACAGCAGCTCCCCATCCAGCACGTTTAAATTAACTGTGGAAATATTATCCTTGCTCCATGTCTCCCCCTGTAACTACAAAGGCCTGCAAGAGGGAAAGATGTCTCCAAACTATCATTATGAGCTCAAACCTCCAGCAGGGGTCTGTGTTGGTGCAGCAGGTTGAATCAACAGACCAGACTCACCTCGCCCTCCTCCCACTGAGCGACTCCCTCCCTTCTCATAATGTATTAAGCCTCTGACCTTGCACTCTTTGGTTGCAGGTTGTTAGCTTAATAGTGTTGCACTCACTTGTCAGATATCATTTGCACAGTGGTTCTTGAATATATGGGTTCTTTATCCCTCACAGACACAAAGAGATGAAAATATAAACAGACCTTTGCAGGGGAAAAGGATTGCATGGTTTGGCTGCTAATACTAATCAAAAGTGACAGCAAGGATTTCAGTCCAAAAAGCAATTCCCAGAGGGCAGTGTGGTGAAACTGATTACAGCGCAGTCCACAGAGACTGACAGAGCCTCAGATCGCATGTCTCCATTGGCACAAGTGGGCGAAGAAGCGTTGAGGTTGATCGCAAACCCCCCCCCCCCCCCAAAAAAAAAGGCTCTAACACAATGCAGTCTGGAGAAACTTAACACCGGGACCCCACAACGTCTTGAGGCGTCTTCAATTATGGAACAGCCACTTGTCTGACAGTCATTTACTGGATGTCCTCGGAAACAGGAGCCGGCGTGTAGTGATCCTGCACCTGGTAAAATGCCAAGCAGTGATACGGTCCCTTGGTTTGAGAGAGATGGTAAAGAGGCTGTCAAGGGTCGTGGAAACAAGGCACTGCTTTACGCTCATCAACCAATAGTCCTATCAAGTGTCGGCAAATAAAACTACATATCCACACTGAGTTAGTAGACAGGGTTTATATTTTAGTCTCCTATCTCATTGGCTAAAGCACTTTGAGACTCTGATTATATAAAGTTTAAGGTTGTTTAAAGATAAGAATAATAGGAAGAAGAAGAAGAAAAGAAGGTGAAGAAGGACTAGTATCATCATCATCATCATCGTATTTGATTACAGGCATGTTGAAGCTTGTCTTGTGAAGATCTGGTGCCATGGTAACATCCAATGGCGTCTCGCTAATCTGATTCGGACACGCACCTCATGAGATTCAGCCTTGCTATTGGCTGGAAGAAAGAATGAAGATATGAAGACCACACCCGTAGAACGAGACTTCTGGTAACCAATTTGCCAAAGTGCCCTCTTTAGAAATGTTTGTCCCTGGAGAACTCTGCAGCAGAAACATGCTGCGGCTGCGTCACGGAGCGGACAGCGTTCAGGAGTTTAAATGCATGTTACCATTTGTTGATGGAAAACTACATGTGACCTCAGAATGGGAACCATGACAAACACTCTGCAACCCAGAACTCATGATTTATCAAAGACTTTTTAGTCAAATGATATTTCTCAAACAAGATTACATATTTGTTTACTAATATAAAAAAAGTTTGTTAGTATTTAGTGAAAGTCAAAGTTCTCAACATTTGGTTGGTCCACCTGCCTTAGTCACAGTTTGCTCTCTGTTAGACTCCACATTGTCCCAGAGAGTCTTGATGTTACACTGGGTTTCACCTGTTTCAAGATTCAAGATTCAAGAAGTTTATTTGTCACATACACACACGAGGTGTGCAGTGAAATGTAAAGTGGCAATGCTCATGTTCCCATAGACGTTGAGTGGGGTTGAGGTCTGGAGACTGTGGAGGGAAAGCTCTTCCTGGCAAAGCTTCGCTGCATGTTTAGGCTCCTGCTGGATGAACGGCATGCCTCTGCAGAACAGAGGTCAGCTGATCCAGAAGTATTTCTCCACCATGTTTGACTGGAGGTGTGATGCACTGTTGCATCAACGTCTCATGCGGCCGTCTCCTCACGTAAACTCTCCGACTACAACCGCCAAGTTTGCAAAGCTACTCTGCCATTAAGGGAGCAGTTTTCCAATCACGCGTAGAGGACCATGTTACTGTAGTATTTAGTACCGTTGAATAAGAAGAATCAACTGAGTAAAACAATGTATTAGTTTTTGATAAATGATGAAAACGAACAGGTTTCTTTTCTTCTTACAGTTTTTTACAATCAAAAAGTGTGATGTAGGTGTGTTGCTGTGTTAAGAGTTTAGACAAGGTATCTTAAGGTAAACACGTGTTAGCACTTGTAAAAAACTGTAATACAGAACAAACCAAAGACACCCGTCAAACAAGAAATCCGTGTTTATCTTCTCTGGGCTGTAGATGCTAGATTAGGATTATCTCTGCTACTGGTATGAGTGGGTGGTGAACATGCTTATCTGGGTTGTCTGGCGTAGCGTCTACATGCCACACGTTCCTGAGGGCAGGTCGCTGGTGGACTGGGGTGGGTCAGTTACCGTCTGAGTCCAAGAACTGTTTTCAATCAATTGATAATCATCAATTATCAAAAACAGTTTTTTACCCAGTTTATATTTCTGATTCAAGAATACTTTATTCTATTATTTAAGTGACATTTTTACATCTTTGAGAAATGCTCGCATGAAAGTACTGTACTGAAGTACTGTAAAAGGCAAAGGTCAAGAGAAATTCACACTAAAATATTATGAAAAGATGTTATAAGAAATGTTAGTCCTGGCTGATCAGGCCGGTTGCAGATGGGCAGAAACTGTTCTTGTGGCGTGAGGTTTTGGTCTTGATGGACCGCAGCCTCCCCTGAATGTCTCGTTCACTCCATTTGGTTTTCTGAAATCGTCACACCATATTTAATTCCAATATTAACACACGTATGCTGCTGATACACAGCGGGAATAGTTTTGGTCTTCTAACACCAGATATTGACTCAATTAGTATTGTGGTCTTGGTGGACTTGGTGAATGGAAGGTTTCCAAGGGAGGGAAAATATGAGTAAAGTGAGTGAGTAGCACTTCCCTCCCCCAGCAAACTAGACCGAGGTTCCCTTGAGCAAGGCAAGAAATTATTTAGGACATTTTCATCTAAATAAATGTTCATTTTGCTCTCTGATCTCTGTAACTCAACAACCTCTACCAGGTCATGGAGCTTTTCCATCTGTTCTCAACACCCGGTGTCAGGTAGGTCTTTCGTGGGAGAAACCCTCTGGAGACAGGAAGTGATGCGTTTTACATTTTGTTTGGAATAAACAGAAGAACTGGGTAGTTAGCATGAGCAGCGATAGCCACCGTGGCTGAACAGACAAAGAAAAGAGCGCCACCGACACACACACACTTACTTATTTCTTTCTTTCATTGTGTATGTGTATATTGTTTGATAGTTTGAGTTTCCTTATCTGATTGCTGTCTGTCTGTTTTTAATGCACCAACGTCACCGAGTCAAATTCCTTGTATGTGCGAATGTACTTGGCCCGTACATTTGATTGTGATTCTGATTGGCCTGTGGCTTTGATAACATGATAACAGGATTTAAAAAGTATGATCAGCACAACATTCTTCAAATGATTCACGTCAAACAAAAGATGAACACAATGATCACGACACGCAAATAATGCAGAGAATGAAGCAAATTATGGGAAGAAGTTGAGGAAACTTTGCTGATTGGCTTCATCAAATGTGAAATACATAAATGAATAAAATAAATAAATGTACAATATAAAGTTGAAAGCAACATAATTCAATAAATAAATGAGTAAAACAATCAAGAAACATTTTCCCACTCATTGATTTCATTATCTCCTTTTCCAAATGTAAATAAATGCATTTATTTATTAATTTATGCTCAGTAATATATTTATAAATATATATATTTATAAAATCAAATTGTAGTCTTCATATATGTATATATATATATATATATATATTTATATTCCTGAATGTATTTATTTTTGTATTTAATTTAAGCTCAGTTATTTATGTTTAGTTCTGTATTTCAATTTTTACACTTATTTTTGTATTTATTTATAGATTTATCTCATCCAGAATAGCACAGTAACAATCTTGCCTTACATTTTTTAAATTTTTTAAAAATGACCTGCCGTCACACCCACAAGTCTCTTCACCAGAGGAGGGGCCTGGTTTTATCTCCACAGACAATCCTATAAATGTGATGAGCTGAAGGTAACAGTCACCTCTTCTCCTTTTGGTCTTCAGCTTTATTCAGGTAAGTTCTTTATCTTATCCAAAGATTTAGTTCCTTCAGAAGAAAAGTGTTACTCTGACTAAAAAAACAACTAAAAACTGCACTAGAAACGCAGTGTGACCTCACGTTCATCAGGCTACATGCCTGATAACGAGATTGAAAAGGAACCAGGCCATTGCTCACTTTTAATTTCAGTACATTATTGATTAAAACTGACCAATGTCATAACCTGGATCATTACCAACTGACACGTTTATATTCGAGAGAAGAAGAATTTAATAATATATATATATATATATGTAATATATATTATTCTTCTCCAAAGATGAATATTCTCTACAGAGCATCTTTTTTTCAGGAAAGGTTACCATCATCATTTCATCTTCTACTTTTCACCCCAGAAATAGGTGATATAGTCTTTCAAATTGCACCAGATTGTGGTTAGTAGCGGGTGAAAATTAAAGGAGGATGACCGCTGACCCCCGACAAGGGCCATGTCACTGTTCAGCAGTCAGGCTGGATTAGAGCTCAAAATCGGTTATTTCAAAACAAAGGATTGTGATCATTCAGACTGGGATCGTTTGGTTGCTACAAATCAGGATAATTTCAATGGAAAGGAGGATTCTGGGACATGAAGGGCTTCATATAGAACCAAGAAAATGTGATGAACGGTGACAACTATGCACCTAGAAAATATATTAAAAATAGTATTTCATTGATTTAAAGATAAGTGAATAAAAGTAACATACAAAGTGTCTTTTACGCTTGATCACCTGGTTCACACTCACTAACATGTTGTAGCGTTACTTGTCCACCAGATGGCGAGATAGAAGTCTACTGAACGACTGCAATCTTGATCTTGAGGTGTCTGGGTCTGATCCTGGATCTGGGATTTGACACCCCTCGGTCTTAATCCTTTGACTAGTATTACTACCTTCAAAGAAAAACCTGGACACAAGCAATGAGAGTGATTGATAACTTAGACGCACTGCAAACAATCCATCCAGTCATTTAGTCTTTAAATCTCATTTTACCTCAAAACAAGTGAAAAACATCTTCCAACAGGATGATAATAACCTGTTTCCAGTATCATTGTGTTGATACTAGTGGAGCGGTCTGCCCACTCTGCCTTGATTCAAGGTATTGAAACTGCATTGAACCTGTATCACCCCAGAACGTTTCATTTGTTTGAGCATGTTTCTGTCAAGTCACTCTACTGTCTAGTAAACTGCTCTATGCAATTCAAACAAGCTCCTTTGATCATCATTCTCCTCCAACATGTGCTTCCCAGGCATTCATCCCAGGACTAAGCATGAGTAAACTGCAAAGCGCGATGGATACGATGGTCGACGTGTTCAGCTACTACTCTTCAAAGGACGGCGACAAGTTCAAGCTGAGCAAAGCAGAGCTGAGGGTCCTGCTGCGGGGAGAAATGAACCTTGAGGTATTTCCTGTCTGGCTGCTCTTCCTGGAAGTGTACGTGTTCAGCTGTTGAATGTAGCGTGATCTTTTGTGGTCTGATTAGTGTAAAAAAAAAAAAATCTCCCTTCATGCATTTGTCCTGCTTCTATCCCACAGTGGCAGGCAGGCAATTCATTCTGGAATACATTGAACCAGACCATTCCTTGTAATTCACAATGCTGTTTTTCCAATTAATTTGCTGATGGAGCCTTAGTGTAGCAGGAACTTCAGCATCAGCTGCATTCAAGAATTCTGATGTACAAAAGTGAATGATTTTCTCATTCGTTCGTTCATTTGTTCGTTCTCTTTTCAGGACAGCAGGCAGCCTGGGATAGTGGAGGAGATCATGTCTGACCTGGATAGAAACTGGGATGGCCAACTGTCCTTTGAGGAGTTTGTCGGTCTGGTCGCCACGCTGACTATAGGCTGCAGCCCATTCTTTGGCTAATTGTGGTTAAGATTGAAACACTGGAAAGCCCGAACATGTAAAAGTTTTGTTTGAAAACTTTGATACCTGTACGGTTCCAGCACAGCAGCAGGCTGGAGCGTGTAAAATAACCTACCGCCTCTAACCTCTGAATATTAAAGATACTCTTCTGATCAATTGTGTCCTACTGTGGTAAAATGAGTGCATTAGCTCAGCTGTCAAATAGCATTACAGTGCAGAAAAATAAATTCAACCTTAGCAGCCACCTAACCGATCATACGGTATGAAATCTGGAGACTCTAAACACTTCTCTGACACTTCATTTGTGCCAACGAGCGAAGAGACTGCAGTATTAAAAGCATATATATATAATAATATATAGTCTATTGTTTTGGAAGGCCTAATGCTGAGGCTGGTATGTCAGATCAATGCACATTTATTGTTTAGAAACACGACGTAGACAAATCCAAATGCAGAGAAAACCACAAACACGGAAACCGAAGACACACAAACTGTTTCCGTCTTCTCAAGGAGACGGCGTGTGATCGTGTGTGCAGCGCTATGCAACAGCGCCATCTGGTGGCAACAAAAAACAAATCTTTGGAAAGAGTAAAACTGGTGTAGGAACCAGCGTCACCTTTTGTTGAGCTCAACTCATTTTAAAGGTCAAAGTGGAAAAGCGCTGGGTTCCCAAGGCAACAGTAGCTTCGATGGCACATGAACACGTTTCGTCTTCATCAGAAAGCACTTGTTGTTTGTGCAAATGGTTCAAATAAAACGTCACCGCTTTGGTCTTCCTTTTTTGAGGCGTGACTCAGTTTGAAACGAAGCTCTTCCCCTCCCCTCCCCTCCCCTCCCCCTCCCCCTTCCCCTTCCCCTTCCCCGCGGGGCTTCAGCGCCACCAGCACCAAGTTCCGGGGAGAGAAGTCGGGGTCGAAGAGAGGAACCAGCTGACTCTCCAGACCTGCAGAGAGACGAGACCCAAGTTAGAGATTAACTCATTCCACATCCTAATGCACCAGCCGCCACACAAATGCTGGTATATTCTGGTTCTGGCTGGTACGTTACAGCACGTTCACAGCAAGCATGTTCAGAGCGGTCTATTCAAACTCTGCAGCGTTTCCTGCTTTAGTTAGTTCGTTTGGTCAGGTGAGAACGAAGCTATTCAAACTCTGGTGGCAACAAATAACAAATAATGTCTCGGTCCTCTAACAAGAGAATTGTGGTGGTTCGTTAGGAGAGAGAACAGAATCCAACCAACTTGGGAAACGACCCCAAAACACAAGGGATTATGGGTATAAGGACACAGATGTTGACATCATGCTTGGAAAGCCTAGCGCAACAAAATGGAGCGAGGGCAAACTTCGAGTCAAGATGCTGTGAAGGCTTCATGGGCCTGAGAGTCATGAAACTAGCTCCACTTAGAAAGCACCTTGCAAACTGTCCATTCAACTAAAATCATTAAAATCACTAAAATGTAAGTTGCAGTAGAAGCGTTGTCACGATAACCGAAATTTAAATTACTACTTCGATACCTTCAGTCAAAATGTATTGATACTGAAGTCAAAGTTGTGGTATCATGACATCATTAACAGCGGTGACCCCGTTTCCAAACCACGCTGCATCCATCCTGTGCCGCCTCACCGTTCTCCTGCAGGTAGATCATCCGGTCCAGCAGGACCAGCGTCTCCACCACCGGGGCCAGCAGCAGCGCCAGGCTGAAGTACACCACCACCCTGCCCTGCTGCTCCAACATGGCCTCCACCCTGTCCCGGTCCAGGGGCAACCCAGCGTGCAGGCCGACCCGGGCCAGACCCAGACGGGCATACCTGGGGGGAATAAGACCGAATAAGCAAAAGGGACTAAAACAGTTCAGCGTGATGAATAAAATGTTATAACAGCAAGTAGCTACAAAATGCCTTTTTAGCAATACAGTCCGGTTGAACCACAGGATGGGAAGGATGAAAAAGCATGAAGTCTTTAAAAAGATGGAAAAGGGCAAATGTGGGAAAGTTTGGAAGAAGTGGAAATTCCCCACCACTGTGTGTTGCTTTCCCCTGAGAGACTCTGTACTGATAATACAGTAATATATAGGACTGTAGAACCAATAACTCTCTAATGTCTATAAATGAGGTCTAGTAAAAGACCTTATTTTAAAATGTCACTTTAAATGGATTTCAAGGGATTTGTTGTTCATTCATTCTGTCCCATTAGATCACATCACATTCTCAGGCCTGCATTTAGCTGATGCTCTTATCCAGGGGGACTTCAATGAGTCCAACAGTGCAGTAAGTTTCATTTCCTAAATCACCAACATGAACAAGCAACCAATAGTAAGGAAGGGTCACAACGCCTTACACAACACCTAGACAATAAATGGACCAAACACTGTTCCACTGGAATAATAGTAATAATAGAAAAGTAAAGAAATGACATCTAAGGAGAAAAGGTAAGAATGGAGGAATGAAGGTTGTTTCTGCTTTTTAAAAACGTTCCTACTTTTTTTTTTTTTTTGCTTTATAACAGTCGTGGTCGAGGCCGTGACCACTGAAGTGACTGTGGGTCTGTGACTGTAGGAAATGCGTGGTCATATTTACAGTCCAGAACAACCTTCATACATTTACCTGGAAATAACCAAACACATTGCCCACAGTGTTCCAGACCCGTGCCGGGCCCTGTAGAGACTCACTCTGTGAAGGGCAGTAGGTGGGCTTTCTTTATGGTCTGGATACCGGCCCTGCCCAGCTCCGGCCTCGCGCCCCTGATAATCGTCTCCAGCGTTGCCCGGTAACAGTGTGTCCTTAGCAAACCGCTCTCCTCCCTCAGCCTCCGCATGTAGTCCTCCATGGCGTGACACGCCCCCTCTCGCGCCTTATAGGACAGCTGGTGTCCCGGCAACCCCCGCACCCAGGAGCTCAGTGGGTACCCGAACTCCGAGGGGGGCGCTTCACGGTCCGGCCTCGGTGCTGCGGGAGGCTCCACCAGTCCTGGCGGGGCGGGGTTTTCTCTGGTGGTGATTTTCATGTAGCAACATGCCACGGAGGTGATGCCACGTACATATGGGCAGTTGACAAAGTGGCGGAGGAGGGTGGCGCTGAGGTCGCCACAGGCGTGGAGACCAGTCAGGACAAAGTCTGGGTGCCCTCGCTGGCCCTCTTCCACCGGGCTTACCCCCTCTTGATAGACAGCCTGGGCACATGGGTTGTTGGGAGATAACTCCTCTCCAGACTCATTCTTACACGAGCGCTCTGGAAAGCAGGCGGAGGGGGGAGTTACTGTACGGGGAGCATCGGCAGAAGCCTGGACCACATGTCCCTGCTGCTCACAGCCCCGGAGTCTCTTTTCACTGGGTCCAGATGGAGCTGGATGACGTTCACAAACACATTCAGTACTCAGCTGCTTGAGGAAGCCCTCCCATGATGCCTTGGGGTTTACCCAACTGGCCACATGGCGGGGAGAGGATACTAAGAACTGAGAGGAGATATTCTGGAGGAAAAAAACAAAAACAGACTAAATATAATTTGTGTTAGTGGTCTGGTTTCCATTTCTTTAAAATGCTATGTAATATACTGAGCGATGCACCAACCCGTTTCTTCTTCTCTTTCTCCAAGGTCCACAGTAACTGTCCATCAAACTTAGACGCCATAGCAGCCAACGTGTGATCTGCTTCGATGCCGGTCACAGACAGTCCAAGTCCAAATGACAGGAAACGAGTCAGGTGACCCTGTTGGAAGCAGAGAGGTGCAGATGTGGCCACTGTACAAGTCGTATTCTCCCTGTATGGTTGCCAAACCCACTGCTGCACTTTGGCTAAATACTCCTCAGAGTACTCTTTACAGTGCTACTACCTAGTACTACTGTATGATACACAAGAAACAACAACCAGGCAACAACAGCACCGCTCATTCAGCTCAATATCTTGAAACGCCACAGTAGAGCGATACCTGTCCGGAGCCCACGTCCACCACACTCCTGCAGTCCGTCTGGTCACAAAGTTGTTTTACCAGCTGGGAATAAAAAAGCCAGATTAACATTATTAACTGCAGGTGAACACGTCCACCACACCCGTTCCTTTAATCTGAAGAGACCACCAGATAGGCGGTCCTGTACCGTGCCCAGCATGCGGATCTCGTGCTGTTTCTTGGGCTTGACGTGTTTCCTGAAGATGTGCCCCAGCAGCGAGCTCTGACTCTGGTTCTCCAGGAACTCCTCCGGCTTCACTTGGCCCACATCGCTGCCCCGCCCCCGGCTGGCCGCTCTGGGAAACGCCAGGGCGTGGGCCGTGGTGCGGAAAGCCAAGAGGGAAAGAGGCCAAACGGACGGATATCTGTAAGGACAAGACTTCTATGATTAAGTTTTACTGTGACGGCCAAGGACTCTCATCAGACCACTGGATCACATGTCCACTGGTTAGCTGTTGGTTTGAGAATTGATTTTAAGATTTTATTGATTACATTTAACTCATGGATGGGACGTTTTAAACCCATAAGATCCGACTGTAGCCTTCACTTCTTAAAACTCATTTTTACTGTTTCTTTTATTGTTTTTGACTTCCCTTTTACGGTTCACTTGTATGTTTCTCTCCTTGCTTTCTGCCTTACTTGTTCTTTGTAATAGTGTTTTGAAAAGTGCTCCTTAAAGAATCCAATACCTTCTGTCCACCAGCGTTGTATCCAGTAAGAGGTCTGCTATCTGTGGGTAGGACAGGTCACACAGCGCCTCCTGCCAGGTGACGGGTAAGGTGTCCCAGAGATCTTCACTGAAGAACTCCTGCAGGGGAGAGAACACAGTCACACTCCTAAAGCTACAGGTGGATGGGACATGAAGGCTGTAACCCAGTGGTCTCCTATCATGTGCCTTGGAGAGCCTTGTGTATGCAGGTTTTCATCCCAACCAAACACTACAGCAGATGATTTTACTGATTAACACACTTCAACCAGAGGAACCGATCCAATGCAATCAGCTGCTGTGGTGTTTAGTTGGGATGAAAACCTGCAGACTCCCGATTGGAGACTAGGCTAACAATAACGGCCACAATACAATTATGCTTTAGTGAAACCCTGCCCAGATCAAAAACTCTTACTACACGTGCACTGACGCAAGTCACCTAGCCAACAACAGCTGTTTTTTTTTTTTTAAATATGGATAACAACAAAACCAATCAACCGGTAAAACTTCGACATTTACGTACAATTATGTAGGAGTCGGATATGTGCTTGTAGTGAGACAGAAAAGTGGTGAGTTTTTCCGCCAGCTCCCTTTGCTGCTCTGCTGAAAGGGTTGCCGTGAACATCTCGGCATCTTGTGTTGATAGCTCGAGAGGAAAGTCAGAGATGCTAACATGTAACGCTGCTACTACGTTGTTGTTTTGCTGTCAAGACATTTATGTCTAAAATACGTGGCCGAATCATAGGTAACTGAAGCTGGCTAGCGCGAGTTGGAAATCAACATTCATTTCCCATCTTTCGCATTTTAGTCCAGTCTCATCTGGCTGCGTTTAGCTGCTAGCTAGCAACTTTCACATGTAGGATCGTGCTGCCTTCCGGTGCTCCTCGTAAACTCGTATGTCTGAGATTTGGGTCGTAAATACAACTCGTCTCACGTTCAAGTGCTTTTGGTTCAAAATACCAAAACGGACAAACGTGTAACAAAAACGTTTTTGGTGGCTGTTGGTTAATTGTAGGAATCAAGCAGTGCAGCGTTACTTTGTGCTGCAGCGGGAGAATGAAGAGAAGAAAATGTGCCATGGGCATGTCGTTAAGGTTTTCAGTAATTTACTAGCCAAAATGGTTGTATGCTTCACTTTAATCATCAGTTGCTGACCCAGCTACCTTGCTCTCCGTCCCCTGAACGCCAAGTCTGGTATCAGTCTAAAATGCGACATTCCCAGTCGTATTTTCGACTTTGTTTAATCCGTAATTTCTTTGTGTACGGAAAGGCAGCATCTGTTGTGGAGCCCATACGACCTTTAACCCGGAAGTTGAGTTTGTGACCAAGGAAACATGAATGGAGTGGAGGTCTGCTATTATATTTCAGTTTTTTCAGAGAGATTTCCTATTGAATAATGTATCGGTGTCAACTCAGCTACGTTCACTAAGACATCAAGACAAGTTTGTCTGTCGTGTAGTTTTAATATTTAGCCACCGACAGCTACATTTCTATAGCACCCTTCAGGTCGCGTTAGCGAGCTAATTGGCTAATTTGAGCCAGTGTTTACATCATCTTTACTTTACTTTATGGATGTCATCTGTAGGTAAAGTTACTACATTACTAGGTTTTAATCGATGAGCTATCTAGAACGACTGTAGCTGCGTATTTGGCTTGTTATAGCGTCACTGATCAGCTAGCTTGTTAGTCCAATATACAGGAAGGTTTGTTAGTTGCTGTTGCAGATAAAGGCAGTGGTTTTTAGTTATATTACAACTCAATTCTAAACATTGACGCGATTTGGTGACATTTTATTTGTGATTGCCTTGCAGGTGATACAGCTCAGGTGCTCCAACTGATGATAAGTCCACAAAAGGGTGCGCACCTGTTGAAGCGAAAGTGAAAACAAGTAGAGCTACGTGGACACTTTCATTTTGTTGAGAAAACATTACATCAGGCCTGAGCTGAAGGGCTTCCACAACCATGTCGGGCATTATGATCAATTTGGCCTCAACTGATGGCAATACACTGAGGAAAAATCCATCAGAAAATGTAAGCGATAAGCACAAACAGTTTCTTAAAAAGCGGCGGTCCTTGGAGCGAAGGGGCTACCTTAAAGCCAAACAGAACAGAAAGGGACAGTCCAAACAGGGCCACAGTCATCACGGCCAAACCCCATGGCAAAATGGAGCAAAGCGCCCACCACCACCTACTGCCACGCAAAACAGCAGTTCACCTCATGCACCCAGGTGTAGCAGCGCTGCGAACTCCAGGCCCTCGGCGTCCACAAACAGCTCTGCCTCCCTGACTTTCACTGTGAGGAACACGGGCAACCCAGAACAGTCAAACAAAGCGGTGAACTTCAAATCACCCACCACCACCACCGCGGGCGCCTCAACACCACGGAGCTGTAAACCCACTGCCACTCTCCCTAGTGGGTCACGACCTCTTGGAAACCCCACCAAGTACCTCGCTATAGACTGTGAGATGGTCGGCACAGGCCCCAAAGGGAGCGTCAGTCAACTTGCGCGCTGCAGTATAGTGTCCTATGAAGGAGATGTGGTGTACGACAAGTTCGTCAAGCCCTCTGTGCCTGTTACTGACTATCGCACCCGCTGGAGTGGCATTCGATGGAGTGATCTTGTAAACGCCAAGCCGTACGTTGATGCCAGAAAGGAGGTGAGGAAAAAAAGCTGCTTGCGAGCATTTTGACCTTCAAAAAAGTTCAATTTTTTCATACGGCCCCCTTCATTTCATTTTTCATACTGTCATATTTGTCATGTCTGGCACGTTGCATCCAGTGACCCCCATCACACAATACAACATTATAAACTGCCTACAGTAAAAGAGCAGGGGTCAAAGCCACAGCACCCTGACAATAGATGCAAAGATGCCTTGAATCATCATGAATGAATGGTAAGGAAATAAAAATCAGAGAGAAAAGGTCGATGAGGTAGATTTTTTGCATCACCTCATCCATCACTGTTTGAACGCTGTGAGGTTTGAGGTTTTTGCTCGTCACAGCAGGGGAGGCTCTGTCATCACAAGCTAGGACAACACAAGAAACTCAGTTTCCCAGGCCAGTCAAGTATTGCGCCTCATACACACACTGGACTATTTCTGCAGATGTGCTGTTATGTTTCTCTTTCCACTGTTGCTTCGCTTTGTATTGAGCGTGAAGCACTTTGTTAACTTTGTGCTATAATTAACACACAGCAACTTTAGTTTGCCATGAGACCATGTTGTCCACTGCTGATTTGATGGACGTCCCCCCCGACCACAGCTACATAAAAGCAGCCTGTAAAAGCTGCAATGAAATTTTATTTTTTGCACAATTTATTAATTGTTAATTGTCATGAGTCTGGAGAGTTTTAGTGCACAGTTTTAGTGTCTCATGGTAAATGCTGTTTCAAAGGCTTTTCCAACCGACAAGAATTCAAAATAAAACACTATTTGTAGTTTTGTGTCATAAAAATGAACACTGGCACGAAGTATCAGCAACTTCAGTGTAAAAATAGTTTTGGGACAGTCAGTCAGTTCCATTGTCTGTCTGGTCAGTGTATTAATGCCACTATAGAACACAAATCTACAACACAGCAGCATATAAAAACAGTTTTCTCTGTGGGTAGATACTGAGGCTGCTCACAGGCAAGGTGGTGATTGGCCACGCCATCCACAATGACTTCAAGGTCCTGGGCTACTCCCACCCTGCATCCCTCACCAGAGACACCTCCCGCATCCCTCTGCTCAACCGGAAGGCTGGCTTCTCCGCCAACGAGTGCGCCTCGCTGAAGAGACTCACCAAGGCCATATTCAACCGTGACATCCAGGTAGGAGAAAGTTATCTGGCAGTTCAAGTTCAGGATAATGAAAATACACAGAAGTTTTCTATACAGACAAACAATTCTATTGATTATATTTTGATCTTCTAAAGCAATACTACTTTTGATGCCTTTGTTGAGCAAAAGCACATTTTTCATGGTGCCAGAGATTAAATTATTTTCTACATGCCGTCTCAGACCGAACTCAACTGGTTTCCTCAGTACAAATGCCTCTGAACAATAGGAGAACTTGACATTTCAACATTTTGACCTTTACTTTCCTGGCTCTCAACCATCCAGCAGGTTGTCGTTGCAGCCTGTCACTACGGCAGCTGACTTCACTGACTAGTTTCTCCTCTCTGGTTGGAGGCGTGTTAATCAGTAAAATCAGCTGCAGTATTGATTGGCTGGAAGGAAACCCTGCAGACTCGAGGGCCTCAATGACACACATAGCTGAGAACCGCTGCCTTGAAATGATATTAATACAAAAAATCAGCAGGTTATCAATGTCACACTTAAATCCACTTTAAAGGTCAATGAAGGATTTCTCAATTCTCAAGGATAAGCCTTTGGAATTTGGACATTATACAAAAAGCTGGTGGAACTTTTAGAAAGCTGGTCCTGATAGTATGCACTCTTACTGTAAACCTCCTAGCCCAAAAATGTCGATGCTGACGGTGTGATTTAAAAGTGATGCTGACACATCAATGAGGAATTTCTCTCCTTGTGTCCACAGACGGGGAAGAAGGGCCACTCTTCTGTGGAGGACGCCAAAGCCACCATGCAGCTGTACAAAGTGGTGGAGGCGGAGTGGGAGGCGACGCTAGCCTCCAAACCGTAGGCCTCTCATCCTCAGTTTTGTGGAGAGAACCTGACAATAAATTGCAAGATGATATGGATATGTGGCAGCCGATACATGGTTAGTGCTAGTTGGTCTGAGAGACGGCCCGGTTACTGAGGGGTTACAGGCCGCTGACCCCTACCTGCTCGCTCACTGTAAGTTTCTCTCGATGAGAGCGTCAACTAAATGCCTGAAATGTAAAACTTTATTGCCGCCATGGGAGAAAAATAGTACGAAGAGAAATAACTCTCGGGTCTTCCGTCTCCCGGCTCAGACGCCTTCTCTGTGACCCTCTGTGAAAACAGTTGCCTTCTACCTCAGGGTTTGCATTATGTTTAGCAGGTGCTCCCGCCACCAGGGGGCAGTCTAGTTATTGTTTTATACAGGAAGGGCATTTTAAACGCTGACCCTAAATGTGCATGTTTTAAGTTTTTAGCAATATAGAAACTTTTTGTAAAGTAACAACTAAATTTTAACCCCATACATGGAAGAAATTGCTTTTATCAGGGCATCAGTACTTCATGTCACACAAGTGATGAGAGGTTTCACCGGGCTTCATTTGTTTCAAACACGTTTATTTGGGATGTTTGGTCTATGCAAGGCACTCTGGTCCATCACAGTGACAACAACATGTATGTGGAAGGATCAAATGAAAACAGTTTGCATCAGTATTCAACCGCCACCATTCCTCAGATGTCATATTTACATTCTATTTATTCTTCTGATTGGTTTCCTTTCAAACTGTTTTTAAACTCGTCTTTCTTGCTTCACTAGATTCTAGTGGGATCTCAGGGTGTAGGGTGACTCTCCATCAGATTACTGCAACCCAGTCTGGATATATGGTTCCTTATGGATGACATCACAGTCCAGGTCTTGAAATAACTTAATACAAAAAGTGAAACGCTGACAGGGTTGACTTGCAGACTTTCTGTCATAACATGCCTTTTCCTGATGTGGTTCACATGAAACATTGTCAAGGTGCTCTTGATTTCTTTCAGATTTGAACAATCAATTTCTTTGTTGCTGTATTAGCATCTGTAGCATTGCGTGCTACTACCGTGGCCGTGACAGACAGAGACGAGGCAGGAGGGGGGCGGAGTCAACTGGCCAGCAGGCTGTTTTATTTGCACACAGACAGCAGGATAATTCGGCCCGATCTTGACGGCCGCTCTCAGCGCCGTCTCCATCGGCGGGTCAGCCGCGGAGCACCAAAGCCGGCCAGTCCGCCAGGCTTCCAGGAGCCTCCCAGCTCCAACCCCGACTGGCCAGCTCTTGCAGGCTGCTCACGGCTGCACCCTCCGCGGACCTCGGTCGGTCGACGCTGCTGGTTCCGCTGGCTCTCACGCCACAGTCTGACACCCGATCCTCTCAATCGGCTGTCAGACTGTCATTCACCACTCGTTCACACACGCACACACTGGTTAAAAGGGTACCGGATCCAGGGGAGAGTCAGTCCACTGACTCAACTCTCTCCTGGATCCAGCTTAAGCCTCACCCCCACCCTCCCCCAGTCTGCCACAGCATCCTGCTACCTTTCTTCAGCGGTTTCTCATAATCTCTCAAAAAACAGTGGCCAATGATATCAGTGTCCAGTTATCCTGTCTGACCTCTTCCCACTTCCTAATCTCATACCTACTATATCGGACTTTGGAGGCACTTATTGACTGAGATATTGATTCATACCAGTTGTCAATATCTATGCACTCTCTTTGGAATTCACTTAGCAAAACTAAAGTGTCGCCATTTCACATTAATAACGTGTTAATTTCCCACCCTGTCCATGATCAAACCCTCTCCACGCAGCACGTACAGCACCAGCTACTGTGTGAACTCCACGTGCTCCCCTCTAGACTAGACACCATTAGCCAGAAACCTCTCGCGGTGTAAACACGGCGCTCTCCCACCGTCTGACACCGTTCCGCTTACCGTATCCTCTGGCAGCGTTTGTCCTCAAAAGGTGAGCGACTCAGCAGTATTCCCCCGCTGTGAATTCGACACCGGCACATTCATTATCCGGCCAGCCGTCCCTCCACACCACAGCAGACCGCCCAGCCGAGCTCGTTAAGGAGGAGAAATAACCCACGCAGGAAAGGCAACATCACCGCTAACTATCGCTCAGCAGTTCTTCTTCACAGCGACCGTCTGACTTTGAGGTCCGCTGGGTAATTGCACCGGTGTCAAGGAGGTGCCAGTCTGTGACTCATGCTGGTGTGAGGTTAGCTCGCATCCGTACAGACTTGGTGTTTGAGAAGAGTGATGAGTTGGGCCCTCTCATGCTCTCATGCCTGAAACCATCTGCATACACAGCCACATAGAAATGATTGCAAATACATTGGCCAGTTAATTAGGTACACCCCCCTGTTGCCTCCAGAACAGCCTGAATTCTCCCAGCATGGATTCACCAAGGTGCCCTTCTGCTCACCACTATTATAAAGATGTTATTGGAGCATCTGTGGCCTTTCTGTTATCTTGACCCAGTCTGCCCATCCTCCTCTGACCTCTGACCTCTCATCAACAAGGTGTTTCTGTTCCTCCACCATAGAGACTGTAGTGGTGGAAACCCCAGGAGGGTTCAGCTGGTTCTGAGATGCTGAACCAACAACCACACCACGGTCAAAGTCTCTTAGATCAGCATCTTGACGTTCTGATGTTTGGTCCAACAAGAAACTAAACCTCTTCATCATGTCTGGATGCTTTATATATTGAGTTGCAGCCATTTGATTGGCTGTTTGCAGGAGCAGGAGTACCTAATAAAGTGGCCAGTGAGTGTAGGTCGCTAGAGTAGGCTTTCTTTTTTTTTGTTCAGTCTGCAGAGGTTTACAGATTCAATACGTTCCATAGAAATTCTCCACCAGCTGCCAACTGTAAGTGCCTGACTCAGCGTGACAGTCACAGAGCTCTCTGTTCTCCCGGTGGTCGTACCGGACCTGTCGGTCTACTGACCAAACCACGGCGTCACCACAGACGATGCCAAACCATCTAGTGGCTACATGGAGGACGTTGCACCTACACGCCAGGCGTGGAGTCATTCCACTTCAGAAACTGTCTTTTGCATTTTTGGTTGGTTTTCCTGTTTTTACTTCCTCCTGAAAAGCCTTCATCTTTCATAATGCCTCTCCAGGTTACACTGAACTTACTGTATTGCCTCTTAAATGTTCATTAAAAGATGATTCTCATGCTTGATGTGGAGGAATCACTAAATGTGTCCTATTGCATTTTTGTTGCTGACTGTTGTCTTGTCAATATATTAATTTAAAACCTCCTCTGAGGCCGTGGGGGCCCTTGGTCCTCTTCAGGCTAAACTGAGCAAATGTCTGTTAGTTCCTCAGGAGGACAAAATTAACTCAGACTCATTAATATTATATTAATATTTCTGGACTTAATTTCTACATTTTCTTTTTGGGGGAAACCATGGTTCCCTGGTATTAATGTGTTATCTCTAAGATGCAGCAGATCTGTATCTTGTTTTGTCAGTCATGGGCTTCGTTACCCTACCAGCCTGGAGAACGGGTCACACAGTACCATGGATCATTCTATCATGATTTAAACTTACCATCACCTTTTTATTAAAGAGTGGTCTCTCATTGTGGAACCGTGTTTCTCCTTGAAAGGAGAGCCAGTCCTGCAGAACCAGAACCAGTTTCCTTCCTTTTGTGGAGGTTTCGGTTCTCCTGGGGAAGGTTTTGTCAGTCGCTGGTCCAGTTCGTCTCCAGTGGTTCAGTGATTTATTCTTCCAGTCTGGACAAACTGTCACTGTCTGTATTTGTTGTCTGGTTGCTAACCAGTGGTGTAGTAAACTCTGAACTCCGGCCAGCGAGCTCCACGGGGGAAAAACACACTGAAGTTTATATTTAACATTTACTACATTACTGGATAAACTCAGAATTTAGATCTAGAGGTGTGGGGGATCTGGACTGGTGCTGATGGTATGGGGGGGAAAGTATCTGTAAGGCAACTATTGAGGTAGAGGAGGGCTAATTCCAAATGCCATGAAGACAGAGAAGAACAGGAAAGAACAAACACATCACACCATTTAAGATGTACCAGACGGTTCAGGGGTCGGTGTGTTGTCAGACCGAGAGGTGGGATGTGCTGAAAACCAACCAAGCATTTATTTACATGATATTTTAGTCTTTTGAATGATGCAGAGCAAGAATAAGCTTCAATCTGTAGTTCAGGTAGGAATTCCTATTACAACATGGATGTGACGTCTTCCTCCTTGGAGTTGTTTGAGTTCCTGTAGGTGGCGCTCTTTTCTTTGTCTGTTCAGCCATGGTGACTATCGCTGCTCATGCTAACTACCCAGTGAGACGTAAAACGCATCACTTCCTGTCTCCAGAGGGTTTCTCCCAGGAAAGACCAAGAAAATCAACCACATAGAGAGGAGCAGAAGAACATTTATTTATATGAAATCTTAAATAATGAAAGTCCTTTCTGCCCTGTCATCTCACCGTCATCCCCATGTCTAAGCCAGCAGCCCCTGGCCCCGCCCACTGCCCCAGTATCTGTCTGTCGACCCGCCCTGCTGGGCCTGGATGTCAAATTCCTCCATCAGCTGCCACTCAGCTGAGGAAGACTGCCCACAAAGCTGTATTCATCCCTTCCTCCTCCCTCCTCTTGCTCAGGGGGCCTTCAACAGGGAGGTAAATAAGTCATCTATGACCTTCATCGACCTCTATCGGCGTCCAGGACGTTTCTCCTCCTACTCAAGTATACGATACGATAGAGACTATCGCAGGAAGACTACTAGCTGCTTTGGCATTTGTTTTTTGGGCTTGAGAACGAGGCTTTTTAGTCTTCATAGCTGTTGCGATGCCGGGGACTCGCTCCTTGGAGGGTTTGGAGGGTCCAAAACGGAGAACGGGTCAGAAAGTTTTGAAAGCCAGAAATCTCAGCAGCTGACCAAGTAATACCTGAGTCATCGGTATCGATTAACAACTCTATGAAAAATGTCATAGCAGGTTGAACTTTGGGTTGAATGTATTGACTTGGTCACATGGCTGATCACAGGAGGCCTTCATCACGCTGGACTGAACCAGTGAACATGAAGAAGCAGCGATGCACAACAAAATAAGTCAGTCTGAGCGTTTCCTCCTTATTGAACCTTATCAACCCCCTGCAGATATATTATGGTCATTCTGTACTAGTCAGTGGTCTTTTTGAAGTCTGTGGACCTTCACTTCCTGTTCCCATCCAACCTCTAAATCTACGTTTCAGCTGCAGACTTTTTTTTTTGGCCAAATCTGTGAGACCGACTCTAACAACATGATTGATAGCACCAAACTAAAACACATCATGGAGCAGGATGATGGTGCCAAGTCCTTGGTTGATAAAGTGGCAACATCTTTATAGACTGGATCGTCTTTCTGCTGATATTGAACGATGAATTTCAGGTTCGCCCCCAAAAGAACGTTGGCGTCTTTAACTGAAACGTCTTGATGTATTAATCTTGATCCACATGGAATTCTTCAATCAGTTTGACTCTTGACCTCTTTCGGCCTTTGGTTTTAGCAAAGACGAGGCTGAGCAAAAAATACTACAAAGTAATCCATACATGTGATTTAATCCATCCCCTAGTCCAGATTATCCCGTATTGTTTATCCCTTAATTCTTAAGCTCCTTGTGCGAGGGCAATAATGTGAATACTTTCATATCATGTTATTAGCTCCATAAATCCACAAGAGGCTTTGGATTTTCTTCAGTGGGCGTGTTGGGTTGAAGAAACACTTTCTTCATATTCAATGGGAGTGAAACGAGCAGCGTCCTCCACCCGTACGGACCCTTCCTTTATTTGAAGTACTAAAGATGAACCGCTCTCCGTCACCACCAAATTCAGTTGAGCAGATTGGACAGCAGTTCATGTAGTAAACCTGTTAGATGTCTGAATGCAGGCCTACTGTATTGACAAGCTCTTCCATGACAGGTGGCGTTGTTCTGAGTAGTGTTCTGTATTATTACCCGCTGGGTCAAGTTTCCATTCCCACATCACACATGCCGCAACATATTAGTTACGGCACAGCGTCGGCCACGTCTGTGTAATACGGTTTTTATTACCCGCTGTGTCAAGCCGTCAGGAATTTCTCCATTTTGCAGATTACCAGTTTCCTTACAGGAGCCGGTAGCGGCAAGATGTCAACCACAGGGCCATCGGTAACGTGTAGGCCTGTTCTCAGTCTTTACGTATCCATGAGCGGTCTGAGATTTAGATTTGTTTTGGTCATTGTAAACCATGGTAGCAGATGAGCCTGGGTCTGTGCTTTCAAATTAATACATCTCACTTCTTCATTAAATTGAAAAAACAAAAAACAATACAAAATTTCATGGACCGAAAAGTTGTAGGATGATTTACCCTGACATTGACCCTGTCTCGGTACCCAAGAAAGACAATAAAATGCCTCACATTCACACAGGCACACACCAACCACAGTCTACTGGTTGCAGCTCCAGTTGGACAGAGAGTTTCAGCAGCAGTTAAAGGAGTATTAAGTAAAGTATGACTTCTATCGAACTCTACTGGCGAACTCCTAGGAACTATAATAACATGGGCTCTGGTTCCTCTGGTCTAGTCCAGTACGTTGCAGATCTAAACTACCACCTGCACACTTCCCGTCCTGAACTGTGTTACAGGCTGAAGTGATTCCAGAGGAATGTAATGGACAGATGTCATTTTTCACCACGCTGCTACCAGCATCCGCTCAGTACCAACGAGGCACAACCTCCTAGTTTGGAATGGGAGGTTTAGAAAGCCAGGAATCTCAGCAGCGGGTCAAGTAATCGTTGAGTCACTGGTATTGATTGGCGACCCTATGCCGACAGCCATCCGGCTGTACAACGCTACCTCCAACACCAACTCCTGAGCCTGCTGCTTTCTTCTCGACCCCCCACACACACACATACACACACACACACGCACACACACACACATACACACACACACACACACACACACACACACCGTGTGTTGACCAAATTGTTATTACTCCTTGCACTACTTGTATATTTTTTGTATATTTCTTTTCTTTTTGTATATTTTGCGGATATTTTTTATACAGCCTGTTGCCCTTAAACCTGTGTATTGTATAGTGATGTGTGCCTCTCTCTTGTTCTGTACTGCTGCAAAATGCAATTTCCCCTTGGTGACAATAAAGAGCATCTAATCTAATCTAATCTAATCTAATCTAACGTTACCTAAATATTTTAAAAATGCCCCCAAAATCATCACTGAGTAATAAAATAAAATAAAATAGCGTCTAAGAATCCATTCAGCATCACTTCAAACACGTTAAAGCATTTCATCAAAACTGATCAGGGATCTGTGCATGTTCCCAACTCAACAAGTAGTGTAACAGATTACTTCTCTCAGGGAGTAATAGTGTGTGTGTGTGTGTGTGTGTGTGTGTGTGTGTCTGTGTGTGTGTGTGTGTGTGTGTGTGTGTGTAATCCAGACATTTCGATCCCAGTTCCACTCCAGCTCTACTTTTCCATTTGATACTGATCATTGACAGATAATTGATAGGTAATTAGTGTTATTCCTGAGTTGAGTTCACCTCGCATGGCGTTTCTCCCTCAGCAGGGGGGGGGGGGGGGGGGAGAGGGGAGAGAGAGACGGGGGAGAGAGAGAGAGAGGAGGGAGAGAGAGAGGTGGGAGAGAGGGGAGAGAGAGGTGGGTTGTTCAGTCTTTCAACACTGCCTTCATCAGTTCCTCCTCTCTCTTCGTCCTGACGGGACAGCTCACATCCCTCTGAGCGAGACGCAGCTGACAGCTGAAGCATCGATCGATTATTGGAGGAAATTTGGTCGGAAAATATAAAAGTAAAAACTCTCGCGCCTGTCCAGAGGCTTCGAGGGGATCCGGGGAAGTTGTGCAGACCAGAGTTGGAGTGATGAAAATGAAGTAAGTGCGTTAGATTTGTTTTATCAGACAAATAGAAAGAAACCTGATTGATAATCGATCGGTTCCGTTATTCATTCAGCTTGTAGTGTCTCATTCAGCCCGTTTACTCTCATTTATGTGCGTTTCTTCTCTAGGCAACAGAATTGCACCTGTTATTTCCTAATCGTGATCGAACCGTTTTCTTATCGGTCTTTTATTGTTTGGTTTCTTTATTGAAAGTCTCATTTTAATGTTTTTAATATATATATAATCGATTGCATCCCCAAGTCATGGATCTGTGTATCTGTGGATGTACACAAGTATACATGATAATAATAAATACTAGTTAGAATACATTTTATACAGATACCATATCAATATCAAAGTCCCGATAGGAATATTACATAATTGTTCATTATTATTAATTATTGAGTCCCATAGACGCTATGAGTCCCTATAGTAATATTATAGGAATATCATAGGATACCATAGGAGGTATCATAAGGTTACTATAAACTAACAGAAATTCACTATTGGTTACCACAGACACAATAAGTCCTCATAGGAATATTATAGTGATACCATAAGAACTAAAAGTACTCTAAAGCACCATCAGGTCCCATAGACACACTGTGAGACCCCATAAGGTATAAGGTCCCTATAAACTCACTACTGAGTACCACTGACACACTATAAGTCCTTAGAGAAATACTATAAGAGTATTGTATGGATTTTGTGGTTATATCTATATATCTATCTATATCCCATAACGTATGGGGCATGGGATGTATTGGACAATACATGAAAAATACAGTTTCCACCAAGGAAACAGACACACCGGGTCTCTCTTCATCAACTGACACGAGGGGCTTGACCTTCTGTAAAGATGTGCATGTTGCCAAGACTGAACATCAGGTGCTTGGATGTTGAGGTGGAAGATAATGCAGGTTGTTGGTATTTGTAGGCCACAAACTGAGACCGACAGATATGTCATTGTGGCGGACTGGAGGGAGGGTGGGGGGAGGCTTAATTGGATCCAGGAGAGAGGTGAGTTAGTGGACTGCTTCTTTCCTGGATCCGGTTCCAGCTGCAGCCAGTTGGGACTGATTGCAGCTGGGGCCTTTTTAACGTGTGTGTGAATGTGAGTGTGAGAGGGACGCGCCAGTGTGAGAGGCTGGCGCGTGGATGCGGGAGAGACGGGGGCCAGCACCAGCGGGAGCGACGGAGCGGGTGCGGGCCGTCTCCTGCCGCGGCGTCCGGCGGAGGTCCACGGAGGACGCAGTCGGGAGCCACCTGCAAGGGCTGACCAGTCGGGGTTGGGGCAGGACGCCCCTGGAAGCCTGGCAGGCTGGGGCAGCCTTGGGGCTCCGCGGCTGGCCCACCGGGACCGAAGGAGGGCGCCGGCGGAGGGAGACGGCGCCGACGGCGCGCTGCCGTCGAGACCCGGGCCGGGTTTATTGTTGGCCCATTAACTCTCCCCTGCCTATGTCTCTGTCTGTCAAGGACCCCGGTTATGTGGCACCCTGCCACAGTCATCTTTATGTATGGAACTGAATTCATATTGAGATGAAATGTTTGTATTTATCAATGCAAACGGAACATATAAAACTAAGAAATACTTTTTTTTTTTACTTAAAATGGGTATATGTCTTGATACCATCCAACAAACTTGAGGTTCAGCTTGTCTTTGGAGGTGTTTATGACCCGTCCAGATCATTTTCCTTGGACTGAACCATAGCGTGGAAATGTACTTTGCTGCATTTTTGTGTTTGGCTCATTTCACACTGCCCAATTACAAGCAAACAAGTAATTGGGCTCACAAGTAGCTTGTTTATTGGACAGTTTTGGTAACCTGTCATCCCACGGGGGATCAAAACAAATCTGATTCCAGTCCCTGTAACTGAGCATGATGGACTTGTCTGCACTCGTTGACGTAAAATACCATCTCTGGAGAACAACAGCTGAAAATTGCCTATCTGTCTTTATACCCATAATCCCTTGCGTTTTGGGGTAATTTCCTGGAGTTGGTTTGGATTCCGTTCTCTCTGCTAACGAACCACCACAGTTCTCTTGTTAGAGGACTGAAATGCTTTCAGGCGTCTCGTCGTTTTTTTTTGGTGCCACCAGAGTTGGAATGGCGTCGCTGACATCTCATCTGAAACAGGTTCCTCTGGCTGTACCCATCACTTGCTGGCTCCTAGGGTTCCTGCAGGTTGAGAAATTGTGCCGGGACGACAGTAACCAAAGGGTTAGAGGAATGAGCTGGTGAAGTCAAGAAGGTCTCTGTATGAGAAATGCTCTCCACTAACCAGAGGAGCTGCCCATTGGCCAACAGAAGGAGACTGGTTGTACTGGGAAGCTCCAAGATGTTAAAGTATGTAACTACACTCACCGGCCACTTTATTAGGTACACCTATCTAGTACTGGGTAGGGACCCCTTTTGCCTGTTATTGGAGCATCTGTGGCCTGTTATCTTGACCCAGTCTGCCCATCCTCCTCTGACCTCTGACCTCTCATCAACAAGGTGTTTCTGTTCCTCCACCATAGAGACTGTAGTGGTGAAAACCCCAGGAGGGTTCAGCTGGTTCTGAGATGCTGAACCAACAACCACACCACGGTCAAAGTCTCTTAGATCAGCATCTTGTCCTGATGTTTGGTCCAACAAGAAACTAAACCTCTTCACCATCTCTGGATGCTTCATATATTGAGTTGCAGCCACGTGATTGGCTGTGAAGCAAGCTATTCACGTTAACGAGCAGGCGTTCCTAATAAAGTGGCCAGTGAGTGTATATGCATGTGAAGAAGTGCAGTGCTGAATAAGATGCATGCATTCTCAGCAAAACTTCCACAGATAAATCAATCCATCCCTCAGCTGGTGGGACAGAACTGTTGGAAGGACTTCATTACCCAGAAATCATGTCACATCATGTACGTCAGTAAGCTGTGTACTTATTGGACCTAAGAGTGTTGCTCTTAGTGGCGGGTCCAGGTGGAGGTGGTGAAGAACATCTTACTGCAGCAGGTTCAGCCATCTTTGGTGAGTCAGAGTGCTCACTCCCTGCTGTTTAGGATAAAGTTGTAATTTCGCTCTTTCAATTTTTTCACTTCCTGAGAAGATTTCCTGCCATTGAAACAGAATTTAATTTATCTACGGCGTCTCAATGAGGCAGGATGAGATGCTCTTCTCTGTTGTAGCCCCAGTTTGATAAGATCGGTGTATTTTTAAAAATCCTGCCTAGTGCAGCTTTAAAAAGGAGAGGAAAGTCAAATGGATTCATTGGTGATTTGAGTCCTATTGATCCCACACAGACCTAGTAGTCCTGTAGAGCTCGTTGGGTAGAGCACTAACACCACCAGAGTTTAGCTTCACACTGGGGCCACCCATGGTAAAAGTAAGGTGCTTTTGGTGAAACCCAAATGACAATACTTATGTCACATTGTTCTCTGAGGTTAAGCTGCTGTCCCCCGTTCAGACAACAGGAATCCAGCTTTGGCTAACAGAGGAAGAAAAGAGGATGCTGTACTTTCCATTTTGGTTTGTAGTGCAGAGCCGCCCCAGTTCTCACCCTCATTCACTGCTCTCTCAGTCACACTGCTACGCTAAGATGGCCGCTGTGTGTGTTACCTTTCATCGGTCAAAATGAGAGCACCTGCAGGCCACGGGACACCTCATCATCCGATCACGCCGGTGCATCGCGGTGCATTGAGTGACAGGTCTAGATGCATTAAAAAAAGGGATTTAGCCCAACACCAGATGTGGAAGTGGTCAGACTCGCCTTGTGATCAGAAAGCTGCATAGTCTGGAAAGGACCAGCCACGGCGGCTCGCATGCAAGTGGTGTAGAGATGGAGAGAGAGCTGGAACCGTGGTGCACATGAGTTAAGTCAGTGTTTAACTGTGGACTGTCATAAAATCTCAAAAATCAGATCTCAAAACTGGCTTTGTGTTTTTGATTTGGTTGCAAAAATGTTGGGATCATACGGAAAGTGAACGTCGGACCTGAGTGAGGTCATCTGTGTGAATTCACCACTTGGTCGTTACTTGGCTCACAGTTAGTCACGTCTTTACGAGGGCAGTTGAGTTTCATATCCACTGTTGGAAAAGAGTGACAAAATGACTGATGGCACAAAACTACAACAAATCCAACTTATTATTTTATTATTTTTTATTATTTGAAGTCTTTAGATTTTCTAAATATTGAATGCTGAACTTCAGATAACTGGAAATGAACTCCTCCTTGTGTTTTTCTAGGTGTGTGTTTATTGGGTTACCTGATGGTGTTGGTGAGGTTTGTCTGTGGAGTTTGTTACCACAGCAGCTGTAACAGTGTAAAGTGACTCACTGAATAAAGCCGGTGGACCAGAGTTGTGCGTTCTGTTGCGAGACTCGCTGTTGTTTCCTGTCGCCCGGTCTCAAGCATAAGCCCTTATAGCGCACAGCAGTTCTGCCTGATCAGCTTGTGGCATGTAGACTACAACACACACACACACACTAACACACACACACGATTCACCTATGAGTCAGTGCTAAAGTGCTGGCGTCGCTAACAGAATCTTGTAATTTACCGACGGCTTTTGTCACCTCTTAAAAGTTTTGCCCTCCAACACTCTGAGTCGGGGGCTCATCGGACATGTCTGCTGCTGGAGGGTCACTGATGAATCCTTCCAAATCCCACGTTTCTCCCTGCACTCAAAGCACTCTGTACAGTGTTTCCATTTCTCTCTCTCTCTCTCTCCTTCTCTTTCTGCAACCCTATTCTCTGAGAACCCCTCGGTTCCAGCACCCCCCCCCATCCCCCCGGCTCCTTGCTTCCTGTCAGATTGTGTCTGTCAGGGGGGTTCGGGTTGCCCCTGGAGATGGGCAGACCAAGTCATTCGAGGTGGCGTGATGTGGGATTGGTGGGCCGGCGCGATGGAGGAACTGGTGAGCAGCAGAAAGAGGGGAACAGCAGTGGTCCTTGAGGGGAGAAAGAAAGGGGTACAGCACGGGGGATTATCCAGCGATGGCCCAACAAGTGGCTCTGCACCGCTTTCTCAAACCTGAATGACGAAGACAGAGCCTCTCTGGCTGTGATCATACGAGCACCACAGCATGTCAGCCTGGGTTTGCACTTCCAGCCTGTTGAGGCAATAATCCACTTTCTGTTCAGTCAACACAGGCAATGGGTTTTCCTCTATTTTCAATAACTGGAAATGTTTTGCTGTAAAAACGTTCCTATATCCGATCTATCCAATTTAACAAATGTTTTATTAAAGCTAAAGAATTAAAGCTTCTTCTTGTGAATTGTGAGTTTCAATTGAAAATGAATGGACTCCAACTCCACTCTATGCTATATATTCTAGAGAAGAATGACTGTAACTCATCAGACAAATTTCTCAGAGGCAGAGCTGCTCTGGAGGCAGAAATAATCTGATTGGTTGAGTTAAACCTTAGTGGGCGGAGCCAAAGAACCACAGTTTTTCTGGCTAAGTAACGTGTGACTGAAGCCCAGTGAAAAAGACAAGAGGGAAGAGATTTAATGACTTTTTGATCTTTTTCAAGTTTGGTTTGCCAGTTAGCTAACTTCACTCCAACAAAAAATGGTTCTTTAGCCCTGCCCATTGAGGTTAACTCAACCAATACGAACATTTCTGCTTGCAGAGCAGCTCTGCTGACTTTATGCTGTATTACATTGTACAGCCATTAAAAGAATGAATAAAGATCAATTAAAATCTTGGCTCTATCTGAGGAGGAGGAATTAGTTGTCTTCTGATATAGCTCATAGGAAATCAATGTAATCCTCCAAAGATTTATTTCTCATGTGACAGATTTTGCTTTGATTTTGTAGTCGTGCAGAAGAATCTTTTATGAATGAGGCTTTCTGACAATATTCCTGTTCACTGTGGTGTTCTTCACTGTAGTGTTCCTCACTGTGGTGTTCCTCACTGTGGTGTTCTTCACTGTGGTGTTCCTCACTGTAGTGTTCCTCACTGTGGTGTTCCTCACTGTGGTGTTCTTCACTGTAGTGTTCCTCACTGTGGTGTTCCTCACTGTGGTGTTCTTCACTGTGGTGTTCCTCACTGTAGTGTTCCTCACTGTGGTGTTCTTCACTGTAGTGTTCCTCACTGTAGTGTTCCTCACTGTGGTGTTCTTCACTGTAGTGTTCCTCACTGTGGTGTTCCTCACTGTGGTGTTCTTCACTGTGGTGTTCCTCACTGTAGTGTTCCTCACTGTGGTGTTCCTCACTGTGGTGTTCTTCACTGTAGTGTTCCTCACTGTAGTGTTCCTCACTGTGGTGTTCCTCACTGTGGTGTTCTTCACTGTGGTGTTCCTCACTGTGGTGTTCTTCACTGTGGTGTTCCTCACTGTAGTGTTCCTCACTGTGGTGTTCTTCACTGTAGTGTTCCTCACTGTAGTGTTCCTCACTGTGGTGTTCCTCACTGTGGTGTTCTTCACTGTAGTGTTCCTCACTGTGGTGTTCCTCACTGTGGTGTTCTTCACTGTAGTGTTCCTCACTGTGGTGTTCCTCACTGTGGTGTTCCTCACTGTAGTGTTCTTCACTGTGGTGTTCCTCACTGTGGTGTTCCTCACTGTAGTGTTCCTCACTGTGGTGTTCTTCACTGTGGTGTTCCTCACTGTGGTGTTCCTCACTGTAGTGTTCCTCACTGTGGTGTTCTTCACTGTGGTGTTCCTCACTGTGGTGTTCCTCACTGCTCTTCCCAGAGATCACCTGTCAATCAAACAGTGTGTCCAGTACTGTGACGTCTTTCTCCTTGGATTTCCTGTTGATGGAGTTTGAGTTCTGTAGGTGGCGCTCTTTTCTCTGTCTGTTCAGCCATGGTGGCTATCGCTGCTCATGCTAACTACCCAGTTCTTCTTCTGTTTATTCCAAACTAACCAGAAACGCATCACTTGCTGTTCGCCAGGAAAGACCTCCCTGACACCGGATGTTGAGAGCAGCAGATGGAACAGCTTCAGGACCTGCTAGAGGTCATGAAGGGATCATTACTTTCAGAGTGTAGTTCGACACTCCCAGCCTCAGATGACCTTTCCTGGCAAGCAGGCGGTCAAACTTCCCCTCTTGGCCCCGCCGCCGTTCCCTCAAGGTGAAGCCATTGGGTATTCAGCCACCGTGATGCCTGTCTAAGCACTTCTGATGTTGCCTGGGATGCATCCTCTGCCTCCCCCGTCTCCCCAGAGGAAACCCACCGCTCTCTCTCCTCGGCGTATGGAAATGTGTTCACCCTGGCCCGGCATGAGAGAGACTGAGTGTGAGTGTGTGTGTGTGTGTGTGTGTGTGTGTGTGTGTGTGTGTGTTAATAGACAGTTAAAAGAAGTTCTTTAAATGTAGATATTTATACTCTTTACTCTTTACAGTTTTGAAACGGTACTTCTTGCGTCCCTCTGTGATGTTGGTTGTCTTGTTTCTGCCAGTAGCATCCTTTCCCAGACCTGTTTCCTGTGAAGCACCTTGGGTAGCAGCGTTGTATGAAATATGCTACATAAATACAAGTTGATTTGATTTGATATTGCAGTTCTGCATTTACCTCGTTTTATTTATTCTGACACTCCATGCCATTTTTAGCCGCGTATCCTCACCGCACCACAGGAAATAATAACCTTATCTACTTACAACAAAAATAATAGTTGAAATTCTCATTGCCTTGCATTAAAAATCAAGAGGTTTGATGGAGATTAGTGTTGAATTTAACCAAGCTTCTTCTTCTTGAATTTAACCAACCAAGATTGAGGAGGAGCTTTTGCAGCAGGTGTCAATAACTGTCACAGTATTATATATTTTAAATCATTTCAGCACCTATTTAACTCAATTCTTTTAAATGGAATAATACACTTTTGTCCATTTTTATGTCTGGATTTATTCAATAGACAGCCGCTCAGTACTTGTGTTGTTTGTCTTTTGTAGTTTTTCTGTCTGATCTTTCCGAGCCTTTTCTCATACAAAAGACACTTTTGGTTATATTGGATTTTTCATTTGATTTTTCCCATCGCCTTTTTCCATTTCAGTCTCATGGATGATACGGATCTTCATCACTTCATCTCTGCTCAGTGAAATGATTTGAAAGGCCAGTTTGGTCTTGAGTGGCATTTCTATCCATCAGATTGTATCGCGCATGACGGAGCCAAATTGGGGTATTACAGGAGAAATCTTTACCTGGTTATTTATTAATCCTGTTTTGATTAGAAATGTCTCTTTGCTGAGGCCGACGAAACAGACTTTAATTTCCGCCGTCATTGCCGGTTTAATAATCTTTTCATTTAAAGGAAAATTCCTCTTGGACATTATCGTGGCGCTTGTCTGTGATTTTCCACTCAGATGGCCGGCCTGCCTCCGTCCTCTCCACAGGCGGCTTGTAAAAGAGCTCGTATAAAAGATGAAAGAGTCTGGCTCGGCTTTTAGACTCAACCAGCCTCGTTCACTTCCTTTTCCAGGTGAGCTGCTTGTTAATTCAGCCGAACCACCATTCACACACTAAACAGCAGAGGAACCTGTGATGCTCTTTGGGCTGTAAACTGACGTCAGCTCACAGGATTTCTGGGTATTGAAGTTCAAAGTTTTCAATCAGTTTCCTCTCGCTGCCATTTGGAGCCGCTGATATAATAATATGAAGATTTTCTCTTTTTGGGTAAGAACTCATGTCCTCTAAAAGCCTTTCGAAGCCAGAAGAGAAGAGAAGAAAAGAGAAAGGAAGAGAAGAAGAGGAAACTTCAACTTCGATCAGTTTGGGGGGATTTGTGTCGTTGCAGCAGCAAATAGAAACAAGAAAGAGGAACAGATTCTACACAGAAAGGAGAAGAGTCGTCACAACGGCAGACCGGTTCAGTCGGTTCAGCCGGTTCAGAAAGGAGAAGAGTCGTAATAACGGCAGACCGGTTCAGTCGGACCGTCTTGCTCTCATCTCACCCTGCAGGGGAGTTCTGGGGGAAATCAGGATTCAGCTCACAGCCTGGAGCTCCTGAAGCCTGTCTCATGCCAGCTAGAAAACACCAAGGACACACAGGCAGTCTCTCTCTCTATGTTTCTCTTTGTGTCTCTGCCACACACACACACACACACGCACACACACACACACAGATGCTGCACAATAAATACTATAAAGAATTATAAGGAATTCTGTTGAAATTTTCTTATGTATGAATTACGATACATGGGGACATGTTTCCTTTTCAGTGCATAGAAATGTTAAAAATAATTGTGTGTGTGTGTGATGGTGGTGGTGGTGGGGGGTGGGGGGGGTAAATGAGATGCTAATGTCTAGGATTTACTCAGCTTGAATAAAATGAAGATTTTCCCTGAGATGCAACTTGATACTGAAACACCTTCTGGTAGGAACACCTACTGACGTCAGGAAGTGGCTTCACAACAAAATCCAAACTCTAAAACTTTAAAACCTTTCTTAAAATACTCAGATATATTTGAAATGAAATAATTAAGAATGATTGATCTGATATTGATTGAAATGTTGGTCTGCTAACTCATTTATTCATCGTAAGCCGATCCCTCATTCCTCTGAATCGATGTGAATGCAGGATGTATACTTGGCACCCTCGGTGTCTTCATCGACGTTACCTATGATGGATAAAGTGTGTTTTCAAGGAGGCCCGGCCACAGCGATACTGTCGATATCTGCTCCCTGGCTTTTACTGTGGTGGAGGCTGAAGTGTGCGATGGAAGCTGGCCTCGTGCCGCCGTGTAGTAATCTCCTCTCAGTTTGATTAATGGCCCGAAGCCTGAATCACTATCTGTGTGTTTTTGTCTCCTCTCCTTCGTCTCCTCCTTTTCAGAGAGGTTGAGGTTGAGTCACACCTATCACTGTCTTGCTTTGGTGTTGTCCATGTGTCTCCTCTAGTTCCTATAGGGGCGGTAGACAAGACCACCTCAGTTGAGTCCAGGTCAATCTGTAGTCCAGCTCAATTCCAGGACCAGGTCCAAAGCAAGTCCTATCCAAGACTAGGCAATGAACTGTGTACATGTCTTCCCAAATGTAAAACTAATGCTGAGGTTTCCCAACGATGAGCAGAGATGCACAGTCGATCTATCGGCTACATCCAAGTCATCGATGCATTTCTAGAGGTGACATTCCTCAAATTATTGGTAAATAAACCAAACTGACAGAATTACTCAGCTTTTATATTTTTAGACAGGCAGGAAAAAGGCGAGTCAATGTCCGAGACCGAGATCCTGTTCGACCTGGATCCTATTTTCCCATTGGTTTTCATCACACTGATTGATTCTGACCAGAATTTCATACCTTGTTGTGCTATAGAGCTCCTGTCTTCGTTATGGTGCTAACAAGTCAAAGGAAACACCCAAAGCATTTTGTGCTCTCGCTGCCTCACCACTCGACAGGGCAGAATGGAGTTTCCTTCAAAATAAAATAGAGATTACAGTCACAGAGTCAATGTGTTGAAAAGGACATGATGTGGGTGCGTTTGGAGTCAATTTGTTTGAGTATCCATTGGCCCGTTAGGACTATTGGAGAGCACACTGGGAGCGATTGATGAGTTTTTGGTCAAAATCAATCAGCGTGATGGAAAATGATGAGAAAATAATGTTGAAAATGAACTACGCTTTAAGACCAAGAACACTCAAGCACCACGGAGTCCCTCGTCGTTTGTGTTCAAACACTTTGTCACGTTCCTCCTTCTGCCTCACTGCCCCCCCCCCCACCAACTCTCTGTCTTTTACCCACAGATTGGATGTGTTTCTATGTCTGCTGCTGTGTGCCATCTGTCTCCTTGTCCTACCGTCCTCCTCTACCCCCAACCAGGAGCCAGGTACGCACGTCATCCCCCCCACCCCCTATAAACACCGTCCAACACCACCACCACCACCACCGTCCTCCATTAAATCATACGTGACCCCTGACTCTTAAGGGTAGCGGGGTGCTCTTTAATCACTTCCTGTGGTTCATTGTTTTTGCTGACGTGCCACCCTGGAAGACATTTTCAAGGGTGTGCGAGTCTCACGGCAGAGAGTCAAGGTTAACCGATGCACCTCCCGGGGGCACGGCCAAAGTGTCTCATCCGGTATTTGTGTCAACAGCACAAATGACGGCGAGCGGCGAGACGTTGAAATGGCTTAACGAATTGGTTTAACGAATTGGGTCACTGGCGCTCAGAGGAACCGCCTCGACCTACAAAGCCACCTTCTGGTGAAGCGTCGCTGTGCAGGATATAATATACCACAAAATAACACCTGATCGTAGTAAAGTATTAAGTTACACTTCCTTTAACCGGTGAGACAAATCTGCCTTTCATGAAAATCTCTATTGTCCCTTAGTGGGTTTCAGAATGTGGTAAGATATTTTATTTTCTCTATTATGAAACAACTGTTCGTCAAGTATTGTCAGATAACGTGTTTATTATAAGGATTATGATGAGATGATTACCAGACCTATGATGCTAAAGTAGCATTGGGTAAGTCTATGGTCTTCATCAACCTCTATCAGTGACTGGTAGGAGTTGAAACAACATTGATAGAACTTTTCTCAGGGCGGAAAGTGAGTTTTAAAGTCCATAAATAAACAGCTGGCCAAGTAATTGTCATTGTTGAGTCATCAGTATTGATGAACAACCCTATCAACCCCCGCAGATATATTATGGTCATTTTGTGCTATGGGGCAATAAAAACCTGAATTATTGCCTCTTTGTTACATTACAAAAGAATCACATTTGTCCAATCAATTTTCTTTACGTATGCTAAAGATTATTAACAATAATCTTTATTTATATAGCACTTTTCAAAACAAAGTTATAAAGTACTTTACAACCAAGAAAAATGAAAAATGATCAGGTCAATAAAACAGAAAGATGAAAGAGAGAAAAAACAGATCCATAGGCATAAAACTAAAATATTAAATAAATAACGGACAACAAGGATAAAATGAATAAAAGACAAAGGTTATAAAAGTGATTTCAAAGATGATCCTGAATCAGCCAGCCTGAAGTCCTCGGGCAAGTCGTCCCAAAGCCAAAAGCCTGGTCACCTTTAGTGTTTAACCTGGTCACCTGTAGTTACTAGCCTGGTCACAGGAACAGTCAGAAGGTCCTAGGCTGCATGCCGGCTCATGAGGGATGAAAACCTAGGAAAGGTAACTAGGGGCTAATCAATAAAGTCTTAAGACAGGCAACCAGTGAAAAGACACTAAGGTGAGATATGGTGAACACACTGAACAGGTAAACAGGGTACTGCAGTAGAGGCCAGATTCATCCTCTTGACCCTCTTGACCCTTCTCTATCCTCCCTCTCCAGATGACTCAAAGCTTCTCCAGGTGACCATCCCCACCACGCCGCCTGTGTTGGCCGTCTTGGGTGGCCTCCTCACGTTACCCTGCCTGGTGTCGCTGTCCCACCCGCCGCCTTCCCCCTCCACCAACGGCCGGCACGCCGTGCTCTCCCTGCCGCGGGTCAAATGGAGCGTGCTGACTCAGGGCCGCGAGACGGAGATCCTGGTCGCCCGCGGCGACAGGGTGAAGGTCAGCGAGGCCTACAAGGACCGAGCCTCCCTGCTCAATTACGCCTACTCCCCCGCCGACCTCACCCTGCGCCTGGAGAGTCTGAGGTACAACGACACCGGCTTCTATCGCTGCGAGGTGCAGCAGGGCCTGGAGGACGCCGACGATGTGGTTCAGGTCAAGGTTAAAGGTGAGAGTCAGATAAACAGGATAAGATACAGCATAGTCAAGATGAACAGAAAAAAGCAATCAAAAAGTCAAAGGAAGGAATGTGAAATATGTCTCAGAAATTGACTATTTTGTGTACTGGAATATTGATATGATTCACGTTGTTATTTAAAAATATGTAACTCTAATTCACATATTAAAGCGAGTGAGAGATGTCTGCAGTCTAAAGGAAAGTCCTTTGTTATAGTAGGTTTGTCTCGGGTGCATGGACAAAAACAATCCAACACACTGATTAAAAAGGAAGAAATCCAAATTGACTTCTGATCGATCTCCATTAGTTATTAATAAGGCTTCAGACTGTCATGACCAAAATCTTTTCTGTTGTGCACTTTTTTAATTTTTGCACCGGTAGCGTTGCTTGTGAAGGTAGATGAGTAGTGCACTGCCCATATTAGTCATTTAATATTGTATTCAGTCTTTAAATCTTATTCATTTTAAGAATCATCCAGAGATAATTTCACTTGTTTCCAATACAACTCAACGTGTATCTGTCTTAATTCAACATAATGTCACTTTATTCAAGAATATTGTCCTACATTGGAAATAAGTATTTTATAATTTCGCCCCATTAGCAGATTTTAAAATACTACTTTGAGATTGAATACAAAAACATATATATATGAGCAGCGTAGTCCGATGGCATGTGAGTCAACACGTGTCAGCAGACAGGCTCTGAGCCAGTGGAAGTGATGTAGTGATGTAGTGATGTAGTGATGTAGTGTATGTCATGAAAGGACTCAAAAGTCTCCTGCAAAATAAAAAGAAGCTACTGTGCCGCTCATATTCCTGTGTCTTTATCATGCAATACACACTCTGCTGTGATGAAGTGGCTGTCTCATTCTATGCACCTAGCAAGTAATAGATTATGGATCCCCTGACCACAGCCATTTGGGACCCAATATATCAGGCACTGAATGTTGCTTGTAGTATGATAAAATATGGAACCCAGAAGCTATAAGACTCTTTCTCTGTTAACAGGGATGGTTTTCCACAGTGGCTACGCCTCCCCTGGCCAGGGTTATTTGTAATCTAGTAAATTAGGCCTTTTCTTGCAGGAACATCAACCTCTGGGACCCAGAGTTCAGGGTTCTTGGCATCACTGTGTTAACGGTGATGATTTTCCGCGGTCCTCTGGCCAGGATCTTTTGTAACCTAATAAATCAGGCCTTTGCATTACAATTTAATGTGACACTGTATTGACAACTGTAGGGAAATTCTCTTTTCTTTCACCCCCTCCAGGGAGGTCAGGGTCAACTACAGAACAGCACCCTTAGAGCTGGTAGGGATTCAGTGTCTTGCTCAAGGACACTTCAGGAGGGTGGATGATTGAACCTGGGTGCTCCATTTGAAGGGCGATCTCTCTAACCACGAGGTCACCCTGCCACCAATGATCACATGAAACATATGACACAGAATTCCTAAGACTCTGGTTGTGTCTTAACAGGGGTGGTGTTCCACTATCGTGATGCGTCCAGCCGGTATGCCTTCGCGTTTGAGCAGGCCAGAGAGGCCTGCGAGGAGATTGGGGCTCAGATTGCCACTCCAGAGCAGCTCCTGGCGGCCTACCACAGTGGGTATGAGCAGTGTGATGCAGGGTGGCTCTCAGACCACTCAGTGAGGTAAGGACCTCAGAGAGAATGGGCCAATGTCAAACCAAAGACACTTATCACTCAACACTGGATCAAGTGGCCACTTAGCTTGAAAGTCCTGACTGTTAAATCGAGATTTGAGACACTCAGATTTCCAGCATCCATTTGGCAACATTTCAAATGCTTTATGCATCTCTCAGCAAACAACAACACTCTAAAATGTGCTTTGAATAGCATTGCTAGGGCACAGTGCTTAAATGTCGCTATCTAAGTGGCTGAGGGAACATCCAGTATGGAGGTCACTCAGTTTGGGGGGCTGATAGAGGGTCTGATGGACCACTCAGCCACTTGGCATTTAACATTTCATATGCTCTTTCTACATCTGGTGATGAGATTAAGTCGTCAAGTGGGCAGAAATGTTTGGTTTGAGATCAGGCCAGGGCCTCTTCAACAATCAGTTATACTGAGTCAGACTAAAAGAAGTACTCATAGAAGTGGATGCTAGCATTAGAGTACTACTATTATGGAAGAGGACTCTGGTACTTGGTGTTTCAATGCTGTGTAACCCTTTTCTCCATAGATATCCCATCCAGATGCCAAGAGAGGGATGTTTTGGGGACATGGATGGACTGCCAGGCGTGAGGAACTATGGGCTGTTAGAGCCTGATGAGCTGTATGATGTCTACTGCTATGTGGAAAATATTGAAGGTAAGAGAGAAAACAACTTTGATCATCTATTGCTCTTAATTTTGATTGCACATCTGATTAGGCATGGTGCATTAACAAACTAAAGGAAATTAACAAGTGAAAGCAGATCCAATGACAACAACAATACTACTACTACTACTACTACTACTACTACTACTACTACTACTAGTACTACTACTAATAATAATAATAATAATAATAATAATAATAATGAACTGTAAACATCTGTGCAGAACATTTGAAAGCAAAGTTAAGAAAAGAGTAAAGAGTCAATTTATCAAAAACAATAATAGGTCATCACAACCTGACATTGCGCTCCCTATGTTTAGGGGAGGTGTTCCATGGCTCCGCCCCCCAGCGTTTCACCCTATGGGAGGCTAAGGCCTACTGTTTGAGTCAGTGGGCAGAACTAGCTACCACAGGTCAGCTGTACGCAGCCTGGAATGATGGACTGAACCACTGCAGCCCGGGGTGGTTGGCGGACGGGAGCGTGCGGTACCCCATCGTCACCCCTAGAGAGCGCTGCGGCGGGGGCGAGCCTGGTGTCAGAACCGTCTATCGCTATAGCAACCAGACAGGCTTCCCCGAGGCTCACACTCGTCATGATGTCTACTGCTTCAGAAGTAAGAAAGAGATATTACGGGTGTAATAGTCGGCATCGACAACAATCTACTGTACTGCACTTTGAGCTACTGTATTTTAGGCCTTTCTAAATAACCTAAAATCATTGTACCGATGATGGAAGGTTCTTGATAACAAAGATGCTCTCACGGATGCCCTTTCTTTCTTCTTACATCCAAGCCAGCTTTCTAAGTAGGTGCTCAATCCTGGTTTAGTAGCAGAAGGGACAGTTACATCAGATCCTGGACATTAATAAATCACATTCTCCTCTTCTATTCATTATTCCAGGCAGTAACGGCCCTCACACAGAATCTCCCCAGGATTTCTTGGTCACAGAGCCGGAGGACATTGGCCAGGACATCGTTTCCCTGACTAATCCCCTGCAGGAGGTCAGCCTGAACGTGGTGACTGTACAGGGGACCAGAGAGACCCGAGGTGCCCAGACGGCCACTCCTGTCCCAGAGGGGCATGGGGAAAAGCAACACCCTGCCGAGGGACAGACCCCAACGGTGGGATATCACAAGGAGATGCTGTTCACTGTGGACCTTCATCAATCTGTCACTCCTCCAACTCAACATCAAGAGTCCAGGTCCACCAAGGACACCTGGGAGCCAGTGGAGGAGGCCAGCTACCCTGAGTCCTATCAACCGGCGCCTGAAGGAAGCCCAGACACAAACCTCCCTGTTTCCCCTCACGAAGAGCCTCATGAAAGTCCAACTCCAATGTCTTCTCCAGTAACTGATGGCGCTGTGACTGTTGGTGAAGAATCCACTCTGCTCGCAACAGACGGAACAACTCCAGAGAGCGGCGAGCCTCATGATATTTCTGAGAATCACCAAGAGACTGAAACCCTGGACCCATCACGTGTTAATGCAACGTCTGGAGCCATTGCAACTGAAATGTTTGACAGCTCTCCAGAGGTGGACCAGGAAAGTGGAATGGCCCTCTCACAAGAAAACCACACTATAGATGTCCACTTGGAGCATGCCACTGAAACTGAGCTGGTCTACCCGAGCACCTCTTATGATATCTCAGGAAGGCCAGAGGAGGCCAGTGCTGCTGGTGTTGAGGAGACATCAGTGGAGGTAACGTCGCCCCACCATGGGGAACCAGACATCCACTCCAGTACCCCGTTCCCACACTCTGACATCGGTACCCCGGAGAACCCGCCAACAGGAGAGTACTCTGGAGAGGAGAGTGCAAATCCTCTCCCAGACGAGGGCGTCAACTTACTTGAGTCGTCTGGCACCCAAATGGTGGAGAGCAGTGGATCTGCTGATGAGGAAAGAGGAAACCCGATCACTCCAAGCCTGGTTGACATGGACAACTATGCCAACTCTGGAACGGCGCCTTCCTCTGAGTATAGTAAGTATATAAATTGAATATAACGAATATATTGGGTTGATATTAGCCTTTTATTAAATATCGGAAAAAGTCCAATCATCGTCCAGTCATCCATCTCCAATATGATGGAGGTAACTCCTTAACTACAGCTACATAAAAACACTGTAAAACCAGTCAAATTGTATTGCCTTCCTATCTAGATCCTGTTCCTTGCTGCTGCAACCACCCAAAACAAATGAAATGTCAACAAAGTGCTATTGAACTTAAGTTAAGGTTTATATAAGTTTTATGATCTCTTTTCTTGACAGTTTCCGATCCTACTCAAGGACAGTCTTCCACCCCTGTCGATCATCTTGATGAGGACTCTGATACTAGTACTAGTACTTTGGTGGAGGCAGCACCAGATGACCCCAGCAGCTCCACCGACCAGAGTGAACACATCGACCCTGCAGAAATCCCAACAGTAGAGGTCATCACAGTCACCTATGACTCAGGGTCCAGTGAAGAGGGTCCTGTTCAAAAGAATGATCTGGTCATTTTGTTGACATCCTCTATTCCTGTAACCCTGTCTCCCCTTTCTGTGGAGCCTGAGGCTAGCTCGACAGGTGAGTTCATTCCTCTCATCCCTGAAAGCAGAGCTCCATCTGGGTCTGAACCTCTGGAAGAGGTCCTGGATGCAGTTGAGCAGGAGGGATTAGGAGCCAGCCTGGAGGTATTCCTCAGCACCACCCAAAATGTCACAGATAGAGCCTCCGGACAGGGGGAGAGTGTGGACGGTGATCCAGAGGGGAGTGGACAGGAATCAGGAGAATCAGGAGAATCAGGAGAGCCAGGCACCGGCGAGGAGCATTCAGAATCGGAAGAGGGATCAGGTGAATCCTCCGGAGAGCACCCAGGGGTGGAAGCAGAACTCCTGTTGTCAAACCAAACTCTTTCAACAGACCGGAGAACTGAAGGAAGTGAGGCTGAGTCTGGCACCGAGGCGCCCCCAGAAGACATAGAAATCACCCTGGTCCCTGATCTGAGCCTAACCCCCGTTGGGGAATCAGAGCCTTCCCCCACTGTACCACAGGAATCTCACTCTGATCTGGAATACAGCGCAGAGCCTCCTGCTACTGAGGAACCTGACGATGTCTCTGAGGGGCAAGAGGTTGTGGCGGAGGAGCCCACATCATCCCCACCTACAGAAGAACCAGAGGAGACCCCTGGTCCGACCCCAACCACAGGCGACGATGATGATCTGACTGTGACTGCTGCCCCACTGCACCCGGAGGATTTTGAAGAGCAGACTACCATGACTGCTACACCGCCGATCATCACTAGCAGATCATCTGTTGCAAGACATGGGGGCGTTTCAGGTAACAGTTATAATTACTGTTGTATATTTATATGTCATTACACTTAATTGTTGATTTTGGGGGGATTTACTTCTCCCTCTGAACTGTTTAATCAGAAGAAGGATTTGCATTGCTTCTTAACACCTCAATCTGACTCAGCAAAATAGAGGGATTAGTTTTTCATTTTGGATTAATTCTTGGCTGCACACAGCAGGATCTCAGCAGTCTCTTCACTGTGTTACACAATACCGGTTTCCTTCTAAAACGCTATATATCCATTTTTAGACTAGTTATAAAATACAAATGATTCCATTCTCAACGGTGTTAGTATTTGGGGGAAAATGTCTTAAAATTGAAAATAACTTAAGTGTATTTTCCATCATTTCTTTCATGTGTGCATTTATTTTGTAAAGGCAGGTGTCACTTTTTTTAAGTGGTGGACATCTCATTTTGGAATAAAAGAGCTTCAGCTTCAATAGTCCATACCTTTTAATGTGAAACTCTTTATAAAGGCAGAGATATAGAATTGATTACATTTAAATATTTAACTGCGTCATACTGTTTATTCACTTGAAATGAAGCATTCTGGGTAGGGGGGTCTGCATCCCTGGACCTCTGAATCTAGACAGTAACTGATTAACTATGGTGGTCATTCCCTTCCACCAAATTTACAACCTAAAACTTCCAGATTTACTGTGATTTTACATTAAGTAATGCAAATATTTTGGATAAGCAAGGAGATATTTTCAAATGATTATTTATATGTATTTTGGTGCCCATGTCGTTCTAGAATTGCTCTAAAATTGCATGAAATTGTTTGACACGTTGACACTAGAGCATAAACAATACTTCAGTTTGTGGAGGAATGGTACATGCCTGATGTAATGGCTCCCTCCAGTGGCAAGATGGCAGCAGTAAAATAAACAGCAGCGTTTCATTCCAAAATTATATATCCACCAATTTGACACCAATATGACAGAACTGACAGAATGATGGATGAAATGATGGGAGTACAACTCAGTATGGAATATATGGACTATATGGAGTTATTAGTTATCATTAGACATTTTTTACAAAATAGTGACATTTTAGAGAATCTTTTTTTATTAAAAACAAAATATTGAGCAGTGTCATTTTGAGAAGTATAAATCATCTTTTCAGAATATATATATATATATAGTATTTCTGTTAATGAAATCCTCTTTTACGTTGTCAGGAGTTCTGTTATAAGTAAGTAAGTAAAACTTTATTTATATAGCATCTTTCTAAACTGTGGTTATGAGTGGCGTACCAGAAAAATAAGAACACATACAACAGAAAAATAGTAAAACATGGAGAGCAAAAACAGCAAAATAGTTAAACAAGCAGAACATACAGTACAAGAAATAAAAACTCAGACGCAATCAAAGGCAAGAGAATAAAAACGGGTCTTGAGACGTTGTTTAAAGATGTTGATTCAGATGATGAGATATAGGGGAAGGCTGTTACTACTAGTAACACCATGTTCACAACGCCTTAGATTCCTGCCTGGACAACCCTTGCATGAATGGAGGTACTTGTGTCGACGGCGGATCGACAAGGTGCCTTTGCCTGCCCACTTATGGAGGAGACGTGTGCCAGACAGGTGCAGTACCACTATATGATACTGTGACATCTTGCTGTATTTTCCTATTTTTTCTATTCTATTCTACCCTCTGTGTATTTTGTATTTCTGTTATTCTGCATGTGTTTCTCTCTCCTGTCTCACCTCTGTTTCCCTTTCCTGTCCAGACCTGGATGCGTGTGAACCAGGCTGGGACAAGTTTCAGAGCTTCTGTTACCGTCACTTCACCAAGCGGCAGGGCTGGGAGGCCGCCGAGCAGCACTGTCGTATGTGTGGAGCTCATCTGGTTTCTGTCATGACCCCCGAGGAGCAGGACTACATCAACGGTACCGCTGGCTGAAGAGTAGCGTGGCCTTACAGCGGCAGGCTGGAACGATTCTCTGAGGCAGGGCTTCTCTGGAACTGGAAAGGCCAGCTAGGCTAACTAGCTAACCTAGATAACTTAGTATGGCTAGATTCTTTGGCTCCGCCCACTGGGGTTTAACTCAACCAATGAGTGTATTCCTTCCTCCAGAGCAGCTCTGCCTCTGGGAAATGTTTGTAGAACTAAATCAATCGGCCTTACCGTGGTTGAAACTGGCGAATTCATTTCACTCTTTACAGTCAAAGGGATGAACAACTACTGCTTTAGGAAATGTTCATATTTCCTGTTGTGGGGATCAAACTATAACCTCTCCAATCTCTAACCACCATCCATCCTACATTCCTGTAATTCAGCCCTTCAGTAACCTCAAGAAATGAGTTAGTTTTAATAGTGAGGCTGCTGGAAGCTGTGTGGTCCAGAGGAGACACAACGGTCTTTTATGTCTCACCTCTCATTGGGTCAGTTTACCCAGAAAATGTCATGGTTTTGATGTTGCTGTCGGTATTGCGTCTGGCAACAAGGCGGTGAGATGATTATCTCACATTCCTCTGGTGGCTCCTTCCTAACTCTGCGGGCGGTTGCTATGGTTTGTTGTCAGAAACTGTTTAGCAAAAGAGATAAGTTGTCCTCACAAAATTCCACAGTCATGAGCGAGACAATTTCAGTGGGGCTGTAGTCTTGCACAAAACTGACTAAATTATTGAAAATGAACAATAGTGTAGTGGAGCAGCAGCTTAACCCTGTTTTCTCCTTCCACTGTATTAGACTCATCCAAAATTGCAGGATTTCAACAAAATCAGCTATTATTTAGTATATCGTGCCAGTTGTGGTCTTGAAAAAAAACTTTGGTCTCACTTTGGTTTAATCCAGACTCAATTTCAGTTAGACCTAGATTTGACTTGGTCTCTACCACCTGTAGTGTTGGACGTTAGTCAATTTAATCTTGATCTTGACTTGGCCTGGACTAAATTGGTCTTTACTACAGCGTCACGGTGTTGTGTTGTCTTCTTTTGTTCTAACAACACCTCTTCATCCGTAGACAAGTACAGAGAGTATCAGTGGATTGGACTAAATGACAGAACCATTGAGGCAGACTTCCGCTGGTCGGATGGGAACTCTCTGGTGAGTGTTATTCAATCAAATTGTCCATTTTGCATTATGTTTTTCATATTCTCTATGGTTACACATTGAATACTGTCAGGCCTGGGAGAAATAATATTCACAAGTAATTCTTGATGTTTTAGCGTGCTTAGAGCACCAGACGGCTGGGTTTCACAATTCAGTTAGTGTCAAGTAAGTTGTCACAGAAAAGTATAATATAAGTATAATTGACTTTTCAAATACTTTGAATGTCTAAACTTTCTAGTAATCATTGGTTGACCTATGTGGCCTCATGTTATTTCTCCCAGGTCTGAATACTGTAGATACAGAACTGGTATTCCCTCTCTCACCACTGGAGGGGGTGTGAGAGCCGGTATGGTTACTGCCATGTGAACGTATGAGAGTTCAGACCCCACCCTGTTAGCTTCAGCTCACTCATCTAATGTAAAGGATATTAAATACTGAACCAGCTCCATCTTGTGACTCCAGTTTTTTATGTTTTAACTAGAGTTGAAGGAGTACTTGCTCTTCTGAGGGTTGAGAAAAGTCTCTTGGGTTTTCAAAATCTTTTCAAAACCAATTAGATCATCTCAAAGACGCCTGGTGGACAAACTAAAAACAAAACTGTTTTTTTGCTTGGTTTCTGAAAAGTTGACATTTTGGAAATACAAGGTTTTCACCCAGCGATTTGTCTCAGGTCTCCTCTGCTCTCCTGCATTCCAATTTACTCTTCTCTACTCTATTTTACTGTATTCCACGCTATCCATTCTACTTTATTCTGCTCCATTTGACCCTACTCTACTCCATTTTATTTGAATCTACTCCATCTAATCTATTCTACTCAACTACACGCCACTCTATTCTACTCTACTCTACTTTATTCTACTCCATATGAGCCTTTACTTTACAACTCTACTACTCTACTGTACTCTATTCTAACCAGCCCTTCTTCTGTCTCTCCAGCTGTATGAGAACTGGTACAGAGGCCAGCCTGATAGCTACTTCCTGTCTGGTGAAGACTGTGCGGTGATGGTGTGGCACGACGGCGGGCGCTGGAGCGATGTGCCGTGTAACTACCATCTGTCCTACACCTGCAAGAAGGGCACCTGTGGGTACACATTATCTGAGCCGCCCCTTTTCTGCTTCAGTGACACTAATAAATACTAGATAATAGATGCTAGAGGACTGCTAGTAACATCTAGCAGCACTGTGGCTTTAACCTTGCACTCCTTATTATAGAGGCTTTGCAGTTGCGTCACAGTTCTACCAGCAACCACAAGGTGGCGCCATCATGGAGGGCCATTGGAGAATTGGCTGTGTGCAAATAATGTCAGGGCTAGAAAAAGAGAGCTAGCTGAAAAAGGATGGTTGTGGTGTGTCTGTAGATCCATTCAGTAACCTTCTCAGTGAAAGTTTAGTTTATGTTAACATACAACTACTAGCCACTGCTAACGCTAGCTTCTACTAGATACGTTAGCTAGTGTGCTAATCAGATGTGTTAACAACAAGACAGTGATGGTTAGCTGACCAGATACTATGGTTAGCTAGCTAACAAGCTACATGATCTAAACACTAAATCAATTAGATGTATCAGTGATGAAATGATCAGTTCAGTCAGAGGGCCAGTTTGTACATTTTTGTTTGTACATCTTTGCTGTAACAGCCACTGTTGCCAAAGAGCTGCGGACCTCCAACATGGCCGCCAGAAGGGGATCATTCAGGGTCACCTGAAAGCCCACCATTGGTTGCTTGTAATGTTGGTGATTGATGAATTGAATCTTGCTCTACTGTTGCATTCACACTCAAAGCCATTTTTACCCTTCCCTGTAATCAAGTTGTCTCAATACGGTACTTTTTTCTTTGCCTCTTGCTAGCCTCCTGCGGTGAGCCCCCAGAGGTTCCCAACACAAAGCTGTTTGGTAAGAAGCAGTTGCGTTATGAGACCAACTCCAAGGTGCGGTACTACTGTGAGGAGGGCTTCCTGCAGCGACTGAACCCTGTGGTCAAGTGCCTGCCCAACGGCCAGTGGGAGGAGCCTCTGATTATCTGCACAACAAGTAAATACCCAGAAATACTATTGGTTGAGACAGATTATTAATTTACGTTAATGCAACAGAGATGTCCATTGGGCAATAAATATGCTTTGAAATGCTGAGATTTAGCCGTTTAATGGTTTCTCAAATGTTAACCCTGTATCACAAAACATCCTGAATATGTCATGCAACATAAAAAAAAAAATACTGTGAGTATTTCATAATTTAGATGCCTGAAACCTCTGTGACACACTTAGCTTATCTTCTTGTTATAAATTGATTGTTTAATGTTTGATTATTTATGTTATGGTCCTTAAAATAAAACAAATCTGAAATGTAAGTTGGCCATACGGTAAAGACGTCTAAATCATGTTGTACTCGTGCTTCGGGTTTTAGCATTTTCCCCTCATATAGGTTAATAAATACAGTGATCATTTATTCTGCTGTTTCCCCAGATTCAGCCCATCCAGTGGAGGTGGAGCATGTAGCAACGCCTCCTTACCAGCATGAGGAGGTCGAGGAGGTCGTGGACACAACCACAGAGAAAGCCACTCCAGAGCTCTGGGACATTAAGTGGAACATCTAAACCCATCCTCCCCCTTCCCCTTCCACCAGTGGTTTCAAAGACTATCCAGCTCAGTCCCTGCATTAAGATGGACCCATATAAAAGGACCCATATAAAAGTAATCTTCTCCTAGAGAGAAGGCCGGGGTTCCTGCAGTCATGGAAAACATGGAAATGGTGCTGGAATTGGAAAATTGTGTGTTCCAGTTGTTGGAAGTTATGGAAAGTGATGCATGTTGAAAAATAGTTACCACCAAGGCAGGCTGCTGGTACATCTGGAAGTGTCTCAAGTGTTAGTTGTAGCTGGTTGAAACAAGACGTGAATCAGAGAATCGAGAATAACAAGATTTGATTGTAGACACAAGTAGTTTTCATGGGGATCGTGCTCTTTGTTGTAGATTATTAATAGAAGAAATAAGGAGTTAATTAGCAAAAATGCATAGGAACCCTAAAATTCTCCGTCTCTTCCCATTGGCCCGATGATGTGGTGACATCATGGCAGGTGAAGCTCCTCAAAGCCCATCTGATCATGCTTCAGTCTGCATCACCATAATGCATTATGTATTACATGAGGGATCTCAATCCAAAATGCGATTTGTTAACATTTAGACTGACATGAGTTGACAGATGATTCTGTCCTCAACAACAACAACATAACCATTTTAACAGTAAACCATAATGTGCTTTACACTCAGCAATCATTTTGTAACTGAAGGTATCTTTATGTTTTTTTAAATGTGGATGTCAGATTTTGGAAGGAAACTCTTCATGTGTTATTGAGTGTAGCAATGAAACATCAGCCTGTTCAGTGACAACGTTGAATTCTTGAATTTGACTGCTAGTGCCATATATATATGTATCTTAACATTTTTATAACAGACTTTATGGTTTATGGTAGTTTGAAATGAGTTGATAGGTTTTAGTAAAAACTTAATTCTCAGCCTCAGCTGGTCTGACATTCACTAAAGCCACTGGAAGATTCCTTGTTTTTACTTTTGTAGGGATTTGTATGAATATGAAGAATAGTCCGATATACTTTGATTCACACAATTTAAAAGGATTGTCGTAGGTTAAAGCTGCATTAGGCAACTTTGCATCTTAGCGGCCCCAAATAGCAGCCAGAGGTAACTGAACTTGAAATCATGTAACACTGCGCTCTCCTCGCTCGCTGAATGCTGTTTAGGAGACACTTTGAGATTTCAATTTCAAAAGTTTCAATTTGTCACTTCCTGTGTGTGGAAAGGGTTTCCTGCCCATACCGACACCAGACTTTCATTTAGCAAATAGGACGTATTTACAGTGACTCAATTAGTCGATAAGCTGGGTGTATTTTTACATTAAATCTTGCCTAGTGCAGCTTTAATGTCAGCAGATATTAGGACATATACAAGCTAGACGTACAGATCAGTACTTTTATTACTGTTATTACTCTTTATTTGGAAAGTGGGAAGGTAGCGAGGGAAACAGGAGAGAAGCTCTGGCTGTATTCAGACAGAGGAAACTTAAAGTGACACGTCTTTGTTAAGAGTACAGATCACCCACTCTGCTTGTCCTCCTGTGGTGCTTCTTATTCAGGTGTCTTGTAGACTTTGTGCCATGGTTAGCTGATATGTACTGCACTGCACCTGTATCTATATTTGGCCGAAATCACAAGTTTGTTAGCCTCTGCTGTCAAAAACACTGAACAAGTTTGATTCTAAGTTCGTCCATAAGGAGAAACAAATGTTTTGATAATGAAACTAATGTAACAGTAGTTCATCCTTTTCTACTACTGTAATTTACACCATGGCAGTAACCACACAGGTAATGTTAATTGTCGATCTAATGCAACAATAATAAATCACTGTAAAAGTAGAATATGGTATAAAACATTGATCCAATGAAGAAAGGACAAATAAAATGTCATTTTGTAATGTAGGCTGCATTTTTAATACCATTGCTGTTTATTGTTTTAACTGTATGAAACAAAAGTATTACAAAATGTGTCAAACCATCTGTAACTTAACACACCATAAATAATGTCTCTTGTTATTGTAATAGTACAATGTCTCATCAGATATATGACATAAGGTCTAAATGAATCAACACCGTACCATTTGTATTATACCTAGTGGTTCTTTTAATGTTTTGCTCTAAATCAAGTAAAGGTTGAGTAGATTTCTACATGGCATCTTCTATGTGCAGCTGATATTTTCACAGGGTTATACTTGTGAAATAAATAACCACGCCGCGGCACAATGTTGTAGCGCAGAGGCTGAATTCAGCACCATTTTCTATTCATTCTGGTGGGATGGTTTTGGTGATTTTGTCACATATTGGCATATGTAGGCAAAAGGTCTTGGCATTTAGCATCACCACGTTTCATGACCACTGTGTGTATTGGCTGTCCGTGGCCTGGTGATCATTTCTTCGGCTCATAATGGGACAAATGTGATCTCAGCAATAAGTTACTTCTGGGCAAAACAAAAAAATGTCTCACTGTTACTCTTGAAATAGATAGAAAAAAAGATAGATAAAAAGAATTGTGGTCTTTAGATCTATTTTTCTTTACTGCCTCATAATGATTTCATTTTTGTTGATTCAAAAATTATAATAAAGATTAATGCTCTGATCTTGACGATGATGCTGACGATGATGACGAGGCTGGTCGCTGGGTGACGAGGCTGCCTCAGGGAGGATTTGAGAGATTGAGTCAAACATTTAACTTCATCTATTGGTTAAATCAGTGATGCGTGATGACATGGTGACAGACTTTTAATCAATAAATTAAATTGCATGCAATCAAATTACAGATAAAGCAGGGCACCCTTATAGTAACCAACAGTGTTATTTACATTTTACATGGCAGGCATTTCACTCTTCCTCTTAGTGCCTTGCTCAAACGACCCCCAGCTGTTCGGGGACAGTGTTAACCACCAGGCCAGGAAGTAGTTTGACAATGAAACAGTGGTAAGTAAAGGTGTGGTGGAGACTTTGACCTTTTACCTAACTCCGACGACCCGGGTTCAATTCCCAACTCATTCCCAAGTTTTCTACCGGGGGAGGGGGAGTTTTAGTTTCAACCATAGCCAAAGCCGAACCGTATCCCTAACCTTATGTGAAGTTGTTTTACTTTACCTTAAATTAACCGTTGATGAACACGTGAAAGTGGCGTGTCCACGTTGTGCTGTCGTCACGTAATCCTTTCATGTTTCAGAGTTTGTGAGACTGGGATGAACCTTCACTAAAGAGTTATGAAACAAGTTTACAAAGATGTCAGGAAGTTATTTCAGGTTTAGAACTGGGAGATGATTGTTTATGTATAATATTTTAAGCCATTTATTCACTAAATATTACATTCAGGACATAAAACAAAGCAGCTGATGGCTTCCTCAATACACTAAACACATTCACTATTTTACCAGCCAACTATGATTAAATGAAAACTGGTGACCTGTAAGTCAATAATTGATTTGAAAAATAAGTTTCCTCACTTCCTGTATACCTGTTGGAGATTTGACACTTTTCTAGGACATCAACAAAACATTAAAGAAGAAAACACAGTTTACATGTAATAAAACTCAACCAGTTCAGACATTATTGTCAAAGTGCTTCAGTGAGGTTTCTTGCTTGGCACTGTAGAATAGTTTGTCTCTTTGATGCATCCTGGTACATTTCTAGGCCCATGGAGTTTTTGGTTTGTGTTTGAACAATAATATCTCCAAGCTCCGTTTGAGCTTGAAACCAACAGTTACAACTGATGAAACTCTGTAGAGATTCCCAATGTTTGGAATAATAAAACTGTACAGTCTAGACCAGTGGTTCCCCATCCTGGTCCTCAGGGCCCAGAGTGCTGCTGGCTTTCTATCCTACCAGGTAGTTAACTGCAGGTCTAAATCAGTCATCAGTCAACCCTCATCAGACGGCTGGACTGAAACCAGTAGAGCTGTGGTCCCGAGGACCTGGATGGAGAACTGCTGGTCTATACTGTACTAGACTGCACTCTTGAAAAGAGTGACTGATTTCATTTTCAACACATAGGCCTATGTCTGGTTTGGGACGTTACACGTGTAGTAATGTGTAAATAACAACATATATTGTGTCAATATGTGTTGTTATTGTCATATGTTGTATTGAACCAGACTCATACGTGTTTTTAACTGTGTGTGTTAGGCTACCGATAACAATAGGCCCCGTAAAGACGCAGGGTCTTGTTGGGGAACCCAAAGGAGCGTACTCCTGGTTCAGGCATGCTTCCACAGCGCTCCCTGGGGGTGGTGATGGGATACCGCACGCTGCCGTCTTTCAGCCATCCGCCATCACACTGGTCGTAGTTCTGGAAATGCCAGGCGGAGTAAAGCTGGCCGACCAAGGTCAACTCTGCTCCCTTACGTTGACATGCCTGCAGTGCTTGGCCGTAGGAGAACGGCCCCCCTATGTAGAACACAGAGCCTGTAGAACGACGGAGAACATTCAAGGAAACAGCCAAAGAACTAATGACAAGCCACTTCAAACCATTGGTTGTGTTTATCATTAACCAAAGCAGATTGAAAGTGAACATTTTTGGTTCAAATTCAAAAAACTCAAACCCCATTTACAGAATGACTGAAGGGACAAAATTTAAACAAATTATGGTACTTCTTAAAGGATAGTACTTAATAAGTCCTTACTTTCTACTTTTACAGACTGGATTTGTGTGACGGTAGTGGCACCAAGACACACTCAACCAAGTTTTCAGCAATTTTATCATTTATTTTTCCGACTGCAGTGGATGTTTCCAATGACAGCGAGGGCCAAGGAGTTTCCCACGGATGAACTTGTTCTCAGTTTGTCTCAACAACAGATTGTATTGTCCTCATCCTTTATCGACCGTTAGCAATCCCACTCCTATACAACGCCAAAGGTCAGCTTGTTGCTGAGAAGAGCTGACATTCAGAGCTGCTCCAGAGACCAAAATGAGGAGATTGACACTGTATGTTGACTTTCCTGCAATCTGGGAACATTCTCTGGTTCAAGAGTTGGTATCACGGTTTTGAAATAAATCTTATTTGGGCATAAAAGATGAATGAGTCCATGAACTCACAAAATTCCTCTAACCCTAACCCTAACTCTCAACTTTGGGAGAGTTTTTCATTTTCACAAATATTCACCAAACTTTCTATGATGTGAGGAATAATGGAAGAAAGGTTTTGTCCACTGAGTTGATTTTTTTTAAATCTAAATCTAAATCTAAATTTTAATCTAAAGTATGTGTAGACGACAAGCAACAGTAGGATGAATTCAAAATTGCAGCTTTAGTTCTACAAACATTTCTCGGAAGCAGAAATAATCTCATTGTTTGAGTTAAACCTCAGAACAACGTGGCTTACATGAAGTTAGACTGAAGCCCAGTGAAAAAGACAAGAGGTAAGAGAGGTGCTAGCTAATATTATGAAGCCTAGCCTAGTTAGCTAGTTAGACTAGCTGACCTTTCAAGTTCAAACTAGCCTATAGCTAGCTAGGTAAGCTAGTTAGCTAGCCTGATGACCTTCCAAGATCATCATTGCCATGGTTATGAATGATTTTTTTTTAAAACAAACAAGTCATTGCTATTTAGATGTTTCATTTATATTTTGACCAGAGTTTCCTTCTTTACCTTTCAAGTTTGTCAGTAAGCTACTTGAACTACTTTGAAAGACTGTGGTTCTTTGGTTCCGCCCACTGAGGTCTAACTCAACCAATGAGATGTTTCTGCCTCCAGAGCAGCTCCCCCTCTGAGAAATGTTTGCGGAACTAAAACTCCAACTTGCTTTAAATATACTGTGAGAAATTGAAAACTAACAAAAAACGAGAGACGGGTCAGCTATAACTGAAGTGTCCCTCAGCTTACCAGATGCCAAGGAGGTGAAGCAGAAAGCATCAAACTGATCATGAGTCTTATCCTTTGGTCCGTAGCTGCGGATGCCAGGGAGCAGCTCTCCTCCGCAGGTGGGTCGTGGATGCAGAATGGGGTAGCGGGCGGTCCCATCACGGAGCCAACCTGCATTACACCAGTCCAGACCATCTGTCCAGGCTACAGAAGCAAAGGTGTTGATCTAGGATAGTTGATCTAACAGTTCATTACTGGTTCAAGCTGCACAACGCAACGACGCATGTTGGCGGGACCAATGGCAGTGAGAGGTAACTGTTTTTTGCGGACTTAAAAACTGTGAGGTGATGTCAGTAAACGCCACACAACTGTCTGTGATGCTTTATACCAAACAAACCCAGAGGGACGAGGAAAATATCTAACGTTGGTGAGTCCAGCTTCCTCTGGACGGAGCCAAGATTCAAGATTCAAGAAGTTTAATTGTCACATACACTCACTGCTGTTTAGGAGACCATTTGTATTTTGCTCTTAACTTTTGATTCATCACTTCCTGTGGGCGGAGACTTGTCCATACCCGGCACTGGAATTTTATTAGGGCAAATAGGGGGAATCTACAGGATTTCAGTTCATTGGGATGGAAAGCTCTTCTCTATTGCAGCACCACATTGTGATTCAGGCTGATGATGGTTTATTTTAACATAAAAATCTCACCTAGTGCAGCTTTAATATGTGTCAATTTAGCAGTCAGAATAAAATAGGATTTATCTCTGCAAAGATATGAAACGTTTTGTTCCAAAATGAGATATCCATTGTTTGAAAAAAGTGATACTCTTAAAAATGACTGATAGTACAAAACAAACACATCATGGTACTTTTTGAGGGATAGTAACCTACAGATAAGATAACAGACTAGATTATCTTTAGAGACACTGAATGATGGACTTCTAGTAATGATTTATTTTTCCAAATATGACATTTTAGTTATGAACTCTTATGTGGAAGGGAAGGGGAAGGGAAGGATTTGTCTTCATATTTATGGATATACTGTATATGATTATATATCATTTTGGAAATTCTTCAAAATACCAAATACCTCTGTACAGCTGCTTGAATGTAGCTAACGTGCCGTCTTGCTCAGCACAAGCCTCCTTCGCCTCATGGAAAGTGAATTTGTAGCGACCGCTTTTGCTCTGATACGGGAACACCACCCCTAAAATAATGAAAGTCTTGTCAGTGTTGATGACATGATTTATGACACTTATGAATCAAAAGCCCTGTGTTTCGTCTAACTCCACGATCCAACATTTAGTTTGTTTTTTCCTTAGGGTTCCCCCAACTCACCCCTTCCCCCAAACTTTACACTTAACTTCCCACTTTATATCATTTAGACAAATAACAGTCAGCAAATAACAAATTTTGTTATTTTGCTAGAAATATCTCTAAAAATGTTTGGATTTTAACGAACGTCTAATTTTGTGAGTTTTTGTTTCCATCAACTCAAATTGAGTTGTTGAGTTTACCCCCGATATCTTTGATCTTTGGACTCACTCCTTCGAGTCACCATTTACAAATGGTATTGGGCCCACTATCAATTACCTTCAATCCTCAAAGTAATGACAACGCTCTCATCCTCGATGCCGTTAACCAGCTCGCAGCGAAAACTGCCGCCATCTTCCAGTTCAAGATGGCGGAGCTGTAGGGAAGCGTCCATGGCGTGGGCCTTCCGAAGAGAAGCCCGCGGTCCAAGATGGCCGTAGGGCTTGAGGGCGTGTCCATTTGTTATCATGACAATGTTCTCTGGCCCTTGACGTTCTGGCTCCAGTTTTGTCCATTTGACTTTGTAATGGGTGGGTTTGGTTCTCAGGATGCATGGCAAGGTGATGTTCTCCCCCCTACGGCCGGCGACCTCGGCATAAACAGGAGGCTCGAGGAGATACTTCAGCTTCTTGGGCTCTGTGGGTGAAACAGTATCCAACAGATGTCAATATTAATGGTGTCACATTTCATTGTTATATAATCTATTATCCACACGTAAGAATTTTGCACAATTCACTGATTTAAAGGGGCATTAATTAATCTACGACCTTTATTGGCGACCAGTAGGAATTACAACAACATAAATTATCTCTTAAACAAGGCTCAAAAGCCACAAGTAGAGCAGAGATCCAACAGAAACATCTTGTGAATATAATATATCACCGTTCTAATACTGGAATAATAAAACAGCTTTTTTTTTTCTTGAGGACAAGGCTTTCTAGCCTTCGCAGCTGAAATGTGTTACAATGCCGATCGCTTGCCCGTAGCATCGTCCTCCATTGTTCAGCAGTTGGAAATGTGAGTAGTCTGAAATGCCAATGCCAGAAATCTCAGCAGCTGGCTGAGTAATTGAGTCATTGGTATTGATTGGTATTGAACAACTCTATCAACCCCCCTGAAGGCTGTTTGTCCCTCATTCCAGATACCTGTTGAGCTATCTATCACAAAGTCCTCACTAAAGGCTTTTGACTATACAGCAATGTCAACATTACATAAGTCTACATCAGCGGCTAGAGAGACCGTCCTGTAACCGACACTGAGGCGTTTGATCCCGTCTACCTCTGATTGCTTTATATTCTGTTTGAGGCTCTGAACCCAAACCTGCTCACTCGTTGTAAATCATTCTGGATCAGCTAAAGTGTAAATGTTCAAGAAAAACACATTTAGTTTCTCTCACAACAAACCTTAACTTCCCCCAAATATGCACTTTTGTCTATTGTCTTGTCATGCTAAGATTATTTGAGACAAATTTCATGTAAGAAATCATCATCATCATCATCATCATCATCATCATCCTCATTCACACCACAGGCTCTACCTGGCCTGCTGGTAATGTACAGAGCTGAGGAGCAGGTCATGCAGCTTGCTGTTAACAGAAGAACAGCAGCACAGTTCATCATGGAAGGAGTCGCTCTTCCAGCTCCTACAGTTCATAAGAAAAACATCAGAGGAAAATCTTTGATGCACAAAACCAAAGTAAATGTACGTGTAAGCATGCACAACATAAAGATCGATTTGCAGAGTTGACAATCACTGGAAAGTATACTGATTGATGTGGCGAGCCCCGCCCATAGCTCAATATGTTATTTGACGTGTACGAAGGTAAAGGAAGAAAAACAATAGACCTGTTTAGTTTTGTCGGTGGTGGCCGGTCACCCTGCAGGGTTTTCCCACATGGCAGTCAGGTCTTACAGGTGACGGGTCAGAAAACGTCGATATAATCAGTGTTGATGAAGCAGAAGCTGTCTCCCTGTTGGTTCCTCACTCAGATCCTCTCAATTTTCTCTCCCTCATGCTGCCCTCTTCGTTTAGCTGTCATACCCAGTTCATCTCTCTCTCTCTCTCTCTCTCTCTCTCTCTCTCTGTCTCACTCTCTCTCCCCCCCTCCCTGGTCATATGGTCCAGGCTGTGGTCGACAGTGTGTCAACAGGATTGTTGTCCTCTCTGCTCCAGATGTTACTGACCATATGAATCTGCCATTCTCTCTCTGTGTATCTGTCTCTCAGTATCTGTTCTGTTGTATCCTATTTAACTTTCCACTCATTAAATGATTTTCAAATTTAGCTGAAAAGAATTGTCCCGGATAACTGTTTGTCCTGTTTTTACATTGTAACTGTCAAGTCATTTATTTATAAATCACTTTTAGCAGATTAGGTTCAACACCCCGACCCACCGCCATCAGACATCAGGCTTTACAATTCATCCCTGGACTAACCATCAATCCCTCCCACACACACACACACACACACACACACACACCCCTCAAGAACTACTACTGCACATTCTCATTTTTTGCACAATTCACATATTTTTGTACTTTAAGCTTTATATATTTTTTATTCTTTATTTTTATTATTCCTATTGTAATTTTTATTCTCAGTGTTATTCTATGTCTTGGCTGCTGTGACAAACAAATGTACCTACCTACAATGTTTTTTTACAGAGCAACAAGGGTTTGACGATATTGGCCTTTTGTTAAATATCGGATATCGTCCAGTAAATGTCGATGGAGGTTCCTCCCTGAGCCCAGCTACACAAAAACAGTCTGGAAAACCTGCAATCCTTTCTTTTCTTTGCACATTTTATTTTTTCATTTAACTGCCCAATAATGTTTTGTGTAAATTAATTCTTTATTTAACCACCTAATGCATGCCTGCCATTGAATAGGTGGGTGGATTCATTGCTTTAGGGTGCTGCTAACCCACGTAAAACAATTTAATTATCCTGGGTTTAGTGTCCCATGATGGTCTAAGATCTGAGATTATTTTTTTTAGATGAATACATTTCTGGGGGAATAATTTTTATATATATATATTTGGCTTGAATTAAATTAAAGCCAAATTTTAAGACATTGAATGTCAGCACAAATCGGTTCCTTTCGGTCAACACATATCAGTCGAACGCTAAAACACACATACTGGATCATACAGTGTATATCGATGTGCTGCCACTAAATCCTGCTGCCAACAAGCCTCCCTGTGTATTCTAACCTTTCCCCATTGGCTGTTGCCAAACAGCACTATAGCGTGCATTCAGCCATCTTTGTTATTGCCCACACAGCATTGGGGGCAGTAGGAGAGGAAGCTGTGTCGTGTCTAGTTTCCTCTGCTCCCGTGGCCCCCGAGCACAAGGGCCGCATTGTGAGAGCCATGGTTTCCTCTCTCCCCGCAATGACAACAGGCGGCGGTCACACAAACACCGTCCAATGTGGAAAAAGATGAAATAATGGGACTCTTCTGTTTCCCTGGTTTCCCTTCTCCATTGTGCTCCGTCATCAATGGGACTCTTTCTTCTCCAATTAGGATTCATCCAGACACACTTAGGTGACAACTACCCCTGCTGCTGTCCTGCTCTCTTTCTATCACTCCCACCATCCATCTATCTATCTATCTATCTATCTATCTATCTATCTATCTATCTATCTATCTATCTATCTGTCTATCTGTCTATCTATCTATCTATCTATCTATCTATCTATCTATCTGTCTATCTATCTATCTATCTATCTATGTATCATTCATTTTGAGACATTAAAAAAAAAAAAAGAAAAATCTCTTCCAACATGTTCATCTTCAGTGAAGACAAAGATGGGGGGGGGGGGGGGGGGGGGGAGATAGAGGCTACCAGTCGTCTCCACCATGGTCTCATGTGTTTACGGTAATTATACAAAGGTAACTAAATTAATTAAATGAATAAGTTAATTAATTTGACCATATATTGATCATATATTGATGTTTAAAAATGCTACGCAGAGCACCTTTAATTTAGCTTTGCTGCAAATTCAGATACTTGCAATGACAGATAGCAAAATCACAACAATAATAGTCTATAATAGTAATAGTAATAATAGTCTGAACCTTTTGAATGAGACTTGTGACATTTATTAACACTTGTAGTCATTTATAAACACACCTGCAACCTTTCCTTCCATCCCCATCCCTCTTTGTTTTCATCCATCATCAGCATCAGCAGCAGAAACATTGCCCTCTAGTGTTTATATCCAGTATAGTTGTGTTGGGATCACTGCCATTAAGTGGCAAGTAAATGTTAAATGATGTGTTTGATGTCATCCTAACACACACGTGTCTTCTCCAGCGCTCACATTCACTGTTTGAACTGATATTGAAGATTCTGGAGTCAAAGCTCCGACATTTCACCCTGATGCTTTGATCTCTCCACTGAGGTCAGAGGTCAGACCTGGGGTCATAGGTGAAAACCTTGTATTCTCAACAGTTCGCCTTTTCAGAAATGAAGACAAACAGTCTTATTTTTATATTGACAAGCTTGCATTTTTGAAAATGTACATTTGAAAATGTTTTTTGAAAGGCTTTCATGAGTGCAAAGGTCATGAAATTCTCTCAACCTATAAAAGACCATTTATTGCCTCAATTCAAGTAAAAACATGAAATCACAAAATTAGAGTTGTGTGGCTTTCCTAAATGAATACATCCTATAGTAGCTTTTGAGAGGCCTAGTCCTTTAGGCTCTTCAAAGCAACTATTGGATGATTGATGGATTGATTGATGGATGGTTGATGGATGATGTTCTTATCGCTTCACAAGTCGTTTTTTGAAGTCATGAGAAAGAGTGAAAGAGTTTGGGCATGTATAGATATAGCAGTAATGTATACCCATATGGTGTGAGTGTTTGAGCGCCACACACTTTAAAGGTGGTTCACCAAAACATACCAAAATTTGCCTTTGACAAGCATATAAGAAAATACAAAAAAAACATGAACAACATGGGAATAGTGGCACTCCTGACCTGTTAAAGCGTTTCACCATAAGCCTTCACATCACAGCATTTTTCATGTTTTTCATGGATTTTTGGAAGTTCATAATTCCTGCTGGGTTAGGATTAGGGTTAGGGTCCCTAAGATTATATGAGACAAATTTCATCATCACAAAGCCAGAAGATGCACCAGCTCCAGAACGCCTCCAATCCACCTTAAGATCCGTACGGTTACTGTCCTTTGAGAATGCTGAATGAATGCTTCTGCCGTCCTGGTGCAAAAGATGAGTGTGGATGATATGAGAGCAGGTTGAGCCTGCCTGCAGCCCTGATGTAGTATCAGCTTGCAGGGTTCATCGGCGCATGACTCTGCTGACAAAAGCCGTGACAGCCAGCAGGGTCATGGAGACACTCACTGCCAAAGGTATGCATGTTCTGACAGCTTCTTTATCGTTGTGGGAGAGTTCAAACTGTGATTGACAGTTCATGAGCATTGTAACAGATTTCGATCCTCAGAGTTTTAGAAAGGTAAATGTTCCTGAGCGGTTTCTCTTTCCTGGGCTGCCTGGGTCCCCCATCATATTCATACAGGTAAATATGGGTGGTGTATAGATAGAATTTGACCTTTGACCCTAGGTAATGCAGCAAGCAATTCAATTCTGAAAACATTGGCTATTTTGAATTCCTTTCCTCTAGTGCATTTATTCCTTCAAGGTAAATGACAGCTGTGTGAGATATGAAGACAGCTTGTTATGTGCTATGTAATTGTCACAAATAACGTGGACCAGAAAGTGTCGGGGCCCTCTGTGTTTCCACAAGAACTAAAAAAAACGCAGCTTTTCAGGAAAACTCATTCTTCGTGTTTTTCTTTCCTTTGTGAGTCTTTCACCACTCACCACTGTTCACACTATGAATGCTGGGCAGCTGAACCTAGACGGTATGCTGACCTGGCTATTGAAAAGTATAGCAAAACCACACAACTATATGCCTCTGTGCTGTCTTTTGAGCATTTAACTCCTTTTCTTTCTTCTACAAAATACCTCTGTAGGTGTGACTGATAAAGGATCTACACACATTCCTAAGTGAAGGCCATGTGTTGTTGTTTTTTTTTTTTGGGGGGGGCATATTTTCATGGTCTGCTGATGGCTGTCTGAGATGTGTCATGTGATTCTCTCTCCGACGCATCACCCAGGGGGCAAGCAGGCTGAGAGCTCCACTGATTGGCCGGTCCGTATACTCTGCCAAGCCAGTTCCAGTGAAACTGTTTCATCAATTCTTCTTTGAACATTGTTTTACTGTAGTAGTTGTCCTTTAAAGCAGTGGTTTTCATGTGCTGGCTTTCTGTCCTACCAGGTAGCTGATGGCACTTCATTAGACAGACAGCTAGAATGAAGTCCCTGTCCTGAGGACTGGGATTGAAAACTACTGCTTTAAACTGTCAATGGGATTAAAGTCAAATCAGTGACATTTATTTGTAAAACTCCTTTAAAGCCCCAGGAAACTTGGCTTGAAATAGTAAAAATGAATATATGATATCAAAGTTTAGTGTCTAATTAAGCATCCACAAAAATCTGAGTGAAAATAAACGTTCAGAAATATTACAAAACCTAGTTCAAATGAGTGGGGGGTTCAGAACAGTGGGGTTGAATTGGGCGTGGTATTTTCTGAGATTTATGACGCAGAGAATTCATTCATCCAATCATTAAAAAATGCATGTCAGTTGTCCCTCCCCCAACAGGTGCAACAGCTTGACAGTTTGACATGGGCGGAGCTATCAATCGTGTCAGGATGTCAATCAAATCCTGATCTGACACGCCTACACAGTCCTGAGAAATGGTCTAAACAGCTAAATGAGCTGTTTTTGAACTAGGTTTTCTAATATTTCTGAAAGTTTATTTTCACTCAGATTTTGTGGATGCTTAATTAGACACTAAACTTTGATATCATATATTCATTTTTACTATTTCAAGCCAAGTTTCCTGGGGCTTTAAGACAACAGGTTTGTCACAAAGGGACAAATAGTACGGAGCCCGGGAAGTGACATGGATGAAAAAAAAAAAAAAGATGTATTTTTGCGAGATCCCGCAAAACATTATATAGGTCAATGTAGCAGTCTACTAATTCCGTGTCAGTTCAACTACAACAATGGAGGGCACTCACCCGTGGGAGAAGTTTATTGACTTTTATTTTGAGATAGGCCTGAAATATTCTGAGTATTCTTTTCAGATGTCTCTCGCTTATCTGACAACCATGCCTGCTGCCAAGCACCGACTTAATGTCCTTATATTTCAGGCCTATCTCAAAATAAAAGTCAATAAACTTCTCCCACGGGTGAGTGCCCTCCATTGTTGTAGTTGAACTGACACGGAATTAGTAGACTGCTACATTGACCTATATAATCTCTCAAAAGTATTGCGAGATCTCGCAAAAAGTATTACGGGATCTCGCAAAAGTATTGCGAGATCTCGCAAAAATACATCTTTTTTTTTTTTTCATCCATGTCACTTCCCGGGCTCCGTAAAATAGAGAGAAAAAAACTAAAAAAAACATTATTAAAATCCATAAACCGTTATTTGGAGATAAGTACGTTTATACTCAAAACACTTTGTCCTCACATTTCAAATCAAATCCAACTTTATTTATATAGCACATTTCGTACATTAAGAGCTGGGCTGCTCAGAGAGGGATCCCCCTACCAGGACGCTCGGGCGTGCAATAGATGCCGAGTTTGGTATCTATAGCAACATTTGACCTGTTGTCCCCAACATGGATAGATTTATTGATGATCCGGAAGCTCTTTGACTAATCAGTTATCAGTTGTTTTTGTGGCACGTGGATTCCCCGTGTGACAGTCACACTAGTAGCAGATATAGATCTCTGGTATGGGAATGTCGACTTATCTCGCTCCGTCCTCCACTCTTTCTTCCACTGTTCTCTACTTAGGCAACAAAATTAATGCCACAACACAAAGCCTCAAAAAGGTTTAAATCAGTGTGTGTGACATTTTGCTCACTTCTTGAAGGGGTTAGTTTAGGCTCAGGGCTTCAGGTTAGGGGGTGAGCCTAATTTCCTGGATGACTACTAGGTTTTGTAGTTCTTCAGGGCGAAAAGGTAATACAAGTAATACAAACATGTGAGTGTGTTTGTGTGTATTTGTGCGCGTGTGTGCGTGTTTGTGTATATGCATCCTGTGTCCTTGAATGTGTTTGAAAGTACAGATAGGTCTCTCATCTGACAGCAAGGCCACCTTTTCTTTGATATGACGACCCAACCTTAACATGTGTAAATATATTGGCAAAATTAAAGTCCGTAGTCGCCAATAGCTGCTACCTGAATCATTGTGATACCAGGAGCTAAATATCTTTCAGTTCAGAACAGTTTCCAAAGCTGTTCTGAAACGTATTTTTACCCTTTCAGAATATGACATTTTGAAAATGTTGTGCTTGTTGGGATTTTTGATGACCTTGACCACCACCTGCACGTTGCCTGACATGAAAGACTTGAGACCCAATAGTGTATTAAATGACTCGTTAAGACTCGTTAAGATGGATCATGCTAAATCTAATGCTAATTTAAAATGCACATACAACCCCCCGCCCCATACACATACAAAAGCCCTACTGTACATTCACATGTTAAGTGTGAAGTACTTGTATGTTATTGTTGCGTAACGGGCAGGTTCAGTCCTGTGTCTATCTCATTTGATCTGGACCCCCCCCCCCTCCTGTCAACCCTGTCTGATTGGGAGATTGTCTTATCTGTGGGTCCCAGGAGCCAGCCTGCTGTGTGTTGATGGAATGACTAGAAGCATCCACTTCCACAGCTAAACTCACTGGCACGCACACTTGGACTCGGAGCTGGCAGTCCATGAAAAATACAGGGCTTTCATTTGATGTAGCCCCCCTCTGGCGGCCATAGTGGAGGTCCTCAGCTCAGTGTTTCTAAACGTACAACTTGGCCCTCTCAATAAAACTGAAAAGATATAGTTGATTTTTGTGCTGTGTTGGACTGGAAACTGATCATTTGGCCAGATAATGTCAACTTGTTAGCTAGCTAACCATCACTGTTGTAAATACTTGTTTACTTATTTAAAAATCGGGACACATCGGTTGTATAACTACCGATCCCGATGTCATCCAAAAAGTCAAAAAATGTCCGGGCTCTACTAAAGACAAGACAGTTTACTGAGTCACAGTAACCTACATTTGGAGACAAATCTACCTGATCACACTGATCACTTTTACTGAGAACGTTACTGAATGGACCTACACCATAACAATCCTTTTCAGGTATCTCTCTTCTTCTAGTCCACATAGCCACTAGCTAATTCTCTGTGTGTTATCCTGATGTCCATTGGTTTTCCCAGCAAGACCATACAGGTACCTTACCAATCAGTAGCACTCAGTGGAATCTACACCTGTGGACTTTCCTTGACCAGAGTTTCAAGTGGAGTAACCTGGTTCAGTATGTTTGAAGGGTTGTTGATTTAGACATGCCCTGCAGCTCTCACTGCTGAGGGATGTTGCAGAACGGCTGCAGTTCACACAAACAGGCAAGATAAGGCACGTCTGACTGTATAAGGGGAAGCATAACTCATGGATTGGAAAGTTTTAGGTCACTCTTAAGGAATCAAACCAAATAATTACTTATTTTTCACTTTAATCTAGCCTACAGTTTTCTCAGTAGGTCAAAAACTATGGAGGGATGAACTACTAATCCACCCATTCCCCATTTGGTTTGTTGTTGTTCACTGGATTCAGCTCAATGTATTTTTTATCGGCCGTAAAAAAAAAAGCTCCTCCCCTATAGCCATTATAACCATCCAGGCTCAACAAGCTCCGCCTCCCCCAACAACAGGTGCATAGCGCAAAATACAGTGGAGAAGCCCGGCATGCCTCCCGAATTGCCTTTGATAGAGATAAAATGCAACATAGACAAAATACACAGCATAAACACAATAAGGACGATTGGTTGGCACGTCTGGATCTTGTGTGGTGCATTTGTTTCGCTCAGTGAGGGGGTTTGTAAGCAGCACTGTTTGGAAAGGGGGGGGGGGGGGGTGGAGTCGAGTGGGGGCAGGTTGAATGTTTGTTTTGTTTTAGATTTCCGCTTGCAGGGGTGCTATTCTACATAACTGTTACCTATTGTTTACCTTTAAGTTGGTGTGGTTTCTTTTCAATACATAGTTTGTTAATTCTGTAGGGGAAAACAGGTCATGTATGCCATTTGTGTTCAGCAGCAATACATTTTATAGTTATGCATTTATAAAAGTAGAATAGAATTATTCTAACAGAGATATACAATTATGTGATTATGTAAATGTACAATTCTATAGAACTAGTGGGCATGTAGCAACTGGAAATAACTCCCAGATAACATAATAACTTTCCAGAATGTACCACAAATGTCCCTCTAAATGTGTTGAAAATGTTTAGCTGATGATGTAATAATGTATGTATGTATGTAATAATAATAATATCTAATAATGTAACAACTTGATTTATTACATTCTTATTCTTACAAGTTACTATATTATTAGCCAATATTACTATTACATCATCAGTTAAAAATACATTACACCCCTTATGAAGTAATACATGCTAGATAATGCTAGATAACAATTTATTACATGAACAGGTTTTATTACAATTTCAACCCAATTTAGAGGGACATTTTACTACTATTTTTTTAACTACAAGTTATTACATTATCTGGCAGTTATTACATTATCAGTTGCTACAGGGCACAAACATTGCCTGTAGTTGAATTTTCTGTATTAATAAAAATTAGAGGGCAGAGTTTGTCACAGATGACAAGGTGCACTGCTTTGAATATACAGTATTTGACACACAATCATTGAAGATGCACAGTTTGGCCAACTGACGGCTGACAGGCAGGATGCTCAACAGACAAGGAGGCCTTTACCTACGCCTTAAAAGCTGATAAGGCTTTGTAGATTGCCTTTGACGCCTGTGGTCTCAAATTGTAATAGTTAAGATTCCCCAAAACCATAACAGCATTCCTGTCAGTTGTGCCTTTCTGAAGCGCTGATGCAGGCTGATAGCGTGAGTGACATCTCTTATCAAACCTTACAGGAAGAGGATGTGCACAAACCTATCCCTAACCCAACACTCCCCTGCTTCTACTGTATGTGCCCCCGTAATATCTAACCCCAGTCTTCTCCTAATCCCTCCTCAAAGGCACCCCCATGTCAGCTACAGGCCCGTATCCTTGTTCTATTGTGACTGTGGAAGAGTAAATGGAATATGGTGTGTTTTGGTTTCAGTATCTCTTCAACAAGTTGGGTGGACGATCAAATGGCCTACTACTAGGCAGTGCCTAACTTCTTGTCCCAATACTGTTGGTTCTTTCAGTTTAGACCCAGTTAAAACTGTGGAGTTCACGTCTTGATCTGGTAGATAAAAATGACCACCTTCTGGTATGATTTCAGTTATCCATCCCACAGTGCAAAGCCTCCAAACTTGAATATCTACTGAACGATGATGAAGAGTTCTGTCTGTCTGTCTGTCTGACTGTCTGTCTGTCTACCTATCTATTTATTTATTGAGGCTTTTGCAGCTCCTATCAACCACGGCTGGTGCCATCATGGAGATTTATTGGAAAACTGTCTGTGCGCAAATAATGGCTAAATATATCAACCAGCCTAGAAAAAGACAGGTATCTAAAATAACCTGATACCCGCTGGCTTTTGCTATTTATTACCTAGCTAATTAATACCTAGCTAGCTAATTTAACAAGGCAACCATTGTTAATGTTACTAAGATGTGACTACTAGCCACTGCTAACGCTAGCTTCTACTAGATACATTAGCTAGTGTGCTAATCAGATGCGTTAACAACAAGACAGTAATAGTTAGCTGACCAGATACTATGGTTAGCTAGCTAACAAGCTGCATGATCTATACACAAAACTGATCAGATATATTGGTGATGAAATGATCAGTTCCCAGTAAAAAAACAGCACAGAAATGAACTGTGTCTATTCAGTGCTGTGGAGACGGCCAAGTCGTATGTTTCGAAATGGACCTCCAATATGGCCGCCAGAAAGTGTGTTACATCACCTGAAAGCTGTCTATTTATTTATCTACCTATTTATCTATTTGTATGTATGTTTGTATGTTTCCCTATTTATTATCCAGGGAAGGTTTGCTGTCCATATATGCTCACTCATGTCTGGGAGCTATTTTGATGCCGTATTAACAGATTTTTGCCTTTTACATTGAATCTCTCAACCTAATCTATTGAGGAGTATTTCTAAGGTAATCTGGCCCAGTTGTTTTACCCACAAGTTTATTCAGATCAACATGTAAAAGTTATCAGCCAATTATATATCTTTATCTTACTTTTAATATGGTGCACAAGGGACACTGAAACCAGTGATGGTGTTCTAATCAAATCACAGTCAATGTATACCTTTCCAAATATAATATACTGTAGGATAATTACATTTTGCATCTGTGGAGCTGTTTGTTGTGTCTTTTGCATCTTCAGACTACTCATGATAGAGCTATGATTCGTTAAGTGGTTTGTTTAAGTGTTTAAGTGGTAATCGGTTAGATTATTTATTCTTTGATTTTGCCAACATCTCAGGTGTTAAGCGATCATTGCTTTGGAGTTTTTACACTATTATCTTAAAGTGATCCCACATATTACAGACCACCTTAAAAACTACAGTAGGAGATGGGAGGGGCTAAGACTAACCCTGCCTTATTTGGGGTGGGCGTGAACCAGCAGAACAAATACATGCAACAAGTAAGACCAACCCATGTGTCTGTCGGCTAGCTTCTCCCTCCACGCTCACACACTGCCTCCCGTCTCTGCACTGACAACACCACTGGGAGAGAGAGTGTGTGTTGCTTTCTGTGGAAATTAGCTGGAACTTTAATCCCTTTTCACCCCCAATCTAAGAACAGGCCTCAGAAGACCCCCACCCCCCCATCGCCCCCAAAAACATGACAGACGCAGCAACCAACATGCGGCTGAAGCTGCCGGTGACCTGCATCATCTTGGAGATCATCCTCATCATCCTCTTCGGCGCACTGGTGCAGTACGACAAAGAGACGGATGCGAGGAAGTGGCATGAGTATGTGAAAAACCACTCTGACTATGAGAATGACTTCTACTTCCGCTACCCAAGTGAGTGACCTGTGGATTTCTGGAAGGGATGGGGGGGTCAGGGGTTACAGTAGGGGTCATGGGTGGAGCTGCTTTGGCTCTCAACAGTAATAGGTGCCTGAATTTCTTTTTACCTGCACAACGATAATTAAAGATGGGAATACTTTGAAAGAGTGGGGGTGGAATTTGAACTTTGATGCTGATGCTGGTACATCATTTTGCCTACATTTAGTGAGAGGCTTTAGATTGAGGTTTGGGAAACTTTCTGCAAGAGCTCATGGCAACAAGTTATACATTACAAATCCTGAGCATTGCTACCTTGATGGCTTGGCCTAATAAGTGCAGTGCTGCAAATACAGTATATTGCATTGTACATACATAGAAGCAAGGGGAACTTGATTGACTAAGCTACCTAGCGTTAGCACCCCACAATTAGATTTTTTCTGGTTTGAGGATAAACATGTTTTATGGCACCGATTGCTCTAATGATGCTTAACACAAATCTTATACTTTCTTACATGCACCCTCCATGATGTCTCAGCTTGCACATATTCAGAGCATTTCAGTTTTTTTCAGATGGCTAAAATCCTCCCGGTTAATCTGGGAAATGTTACATCCTATGTAATGGGACAAGAAGTTGCAGAGCAGCAGTGCAGTAAATGCATGGCTTTCATGTTTCCTAATTGGTTCAGTGTTTGCGGTCCTGTTCTTTGCGCGTGAACAGATCACAGAGATGTCTTCCAGTCCGCTGATGTCCCACAGAGGTTGATCCCTCTCATTCATTAATTCCACGATTTACATGGTGCAGAAAAAGTTCCTCAGGCAGCAGGTTAAATGCAGGCTACTGATTACCCATCAGTAAATTACTTTTATAAAAATGTGTTTCTATCCTATCTATGAGACCTATCATGAAAGTAAGAAATGTGTTATAATACTGTCGTGAGTCATCTGAAAACCTTTGCTTACCAAATAGTTCTGTTTTTGAGAATAGACTCATCTGTGTTTTGTTTTTACTAATCAAGTTCAGGTAGCATTTTCCCCAAAATTAATATATAGCATTTTAGCATTGAATAGCTGTTTTTTTATTTTTTATTTCAATCTGAATTTTAGGCTTTAAACAAAAAGCAAAATTGTCAGAAAAAGTAAGTCCAGAAGCCATGAAACACTGTTTGTCTAAGTTATTATCATGACCGGACTGTCATGTTTAAGCAACATTAACATCTCAAAGATACAGTTACAGTTACAGTCACAGTCAAAGTCAAGGTCACAGTCACAGTCACAGTCAAAGTTACAGTTACAGTTACAGTTACAGTCAAAGTTACAGTTACAGTTACAGTTACAGTCACAGTCAAGGTCACAGTCACAGTCACAGTCAAAGTCACAGTCACAGTTACAGTTACAGTCAAAGTTACAGTTACAGTTACAGTCACAGTCACAGTCAAAGTTACAGTTACAGTCACAGTCACAGTTACAGTTACAGTTACAGTCAGTCAAAGTCAAGGTCACAGTCACAGTCACAGTCAAAGTTACAGTTACAGTTACAGTTACAGTTACAGTCACAGTCACAGTTAAAGTTACAGTTACAGTCACAGTTACAGTTACAGTTACAGTTACAGTTTCAGTTACAGTCACAGTTAAAGTTACAGTTATAGTCAGTTAAATGTACAAACACAGGAGCCAAGCCACTCCTCCTGCCCACAGCTCCACCTTAACAAATCGATCTTAACTAACGGGAGCTGGTGGGCGTGGCTTAACAAGTCCAGAACTGTCAAACTGTTTTCATGCTGCCCACCCGCAGACCTGTCTGTCTACCTGTAACAACACGCCTACGTCTATCTCTCTCTCTTTCTGTCTCTCTCTCTTTCTGTCTTCGTCCCTGGGGCAGAAAGGAATGCTCTGTTCTCGCCTTCAGTCCATCCCTGTTTAAATCTAAAATCTGCAACTTTTCACCTTGACGCAGCTAAGTGTACGTTTAGTCCCGCCCTCTTGCCCTTCAGTTCATTAAATTCCTGCCCCGCTTGTCACTCATGTTGATGAGCTGTCTATCCTGAGGCCGAGGTCACCGGTAGGGTTTGACAGTAATGTTCACAAAACATTATTGAAAAATTCAATGAATAAATGAAATATGCAAACAAAATAAAATGTCTTTGTCAGTTTTACAGACTGTTTTATATAGCTGTGGACAGGGAGGAACCTCCATCATGTTGGAGGTGGATGATGTGACTGGCTGATATCTGATATTTAAAAAGGCCATCCTTCCACCAGTGGACTGTTCTGTAGCTGACCTCTGACCTCCCTGTGGAGGGGGGGCAAGAGAAAAGAGAACCTCCTTGCGAGGATCAATAAAGTACCACACTTTTTTTCATTATTAGCCACAGTAGTATCTGTTGGTTTGATAAAGACTGACAAGGTTAGATAAATAAACACTAGAAAGTAAATATTAGATTGAATGACTTGAGATAATCTTCTGAGACACCTTCACTGTCATGTGAGCTGCATGGAAGATCGCCTTCATGTTCCAGTGAAATGTGTGTACACAACCAACACAACTTCCTGCAGTATGAACAGACAAGTTCACATGCCGCACACCTACGTTGTGCTGTAAAAACACACCTGGCTGCTTTTTCTAAAGGATGGTGCAGCTTGTGATTTCAGCATGTGTAGGTAGTCTTAGGTTAACGTTTGGTCTGTATGTTGACTCCAATAAGGATGTCATAGAGTCCATCAAATAGCTGAAAGGTCACAGTTTTGATACCTACAACAGCCATGGGTCCTGTTGAAGTGTTCCTGAGCAAGACACGGCTCATTTGTCAGCAAAATGCCAAAACGTAACTGTAAACATACACATTCAAGTTTGACAATGAACGCCCTTAAAGTGGAACTAATAATATATGACCTTTACAGGCCCTCTATTGGCGACCGGTAGGAATTACAACAACATCGATAGAACTTATCTCCTCCTACACAAATCTCACCTCTCCTGCCCCCTTGAATTACGGTGGCCAGTAACTGACACAAACAATAAAGTCACATTTTCTCAACAGAGATGAATAAGCTAGCTAGCTAGCAAAACCCGAATAAGGGTAGGAAAGGCAGTTTTGAAAGCCAGAAATCTCAGCAGCTGGTGAAGTAATCATTGAGTCATTGGTATTGATCACCAATCCTATCAACCCCCAGCATATGTGTTAATGCCATTTTGTGCTATGGGGGCAGTAAAAATCTTACGTATTGCCCCTTTAAACATATCTGCCTGCACTACATTTCTGTGTGATTGGGCAGAGTACACCTACAGTATGATACTAATTGTACCCAGTGAACCCTGTCATTGTGGCGGGCTGGTGTCCTTGTGGATGGCACCATGTATCTGGGCCAAAATGCCAACAGGGACTCTGGCAACACCTCTGCCGGCCATGCCAATTATCCATCACCATGGCAACAGCACAGTGCGATATTGTCTGGTGCTTTGGGCCAAACAAGGAGAGGAAGAATGAGGTTCTAGTGGGTTGTGTGAACCGGGGGAAGGTAGGAGGCTTGAATGAAACACCAAGGAGGTTTATTTCAAAATGGGATCTCCACCGTTTTAAAAAAAGTGACGCGTACTTTTACAAACTTGTTGATGCCACATATTGAGCAAATTATTATTATTGTGCTTTTTTTTAAGTAGTCTTACGTTTATGAACTATCACTTCGACACACTGGACCATCTATATTTTAGAGATTTTGGGTGACGAACTTTGGGTAATGTCTTTTTGCAAAATAAATATATAGCATTATGGAATAGAAATGTAAAACTCTTCTGAGTTCCATAGTGCAGGCCTATCTAGGGCGACTGAACCCACTGAGTCCCCATGGACCATTGCTTATGTAAGTGGGCTGATTCACAAAGAACGTTTTGAATGACAAAGCCCTGAAGTGGTACGGTTGTTAGCAGTGATCACGTTTGTGTGGATGCTGATGGAGCCTTTAATTAAACCGTAGATATGAGATCAGTGTGAGTCACTTTATTCTGATGTACTGCTGCTAACCTTTTTATTGACAAAAAGCAAAACAGAATTTCTATTTAAACCTACAGGTTGATGAATGAGGTTTTATTTGTTTCTCATTTACCAAATCTTCTGTGTTTTGGTCCACATGTGTCCTCCAATCCCCTGGATCCGTCCCCATCCTTCCCCTCCACCAAAGACAATGCATATGTATAGAAGAGGGCACAAGCACCTCCAATCCCTCCAGGACGGGATCTCCTTAGTCTAAGCTTGTGGGTTTTTTTGCACCGTGCAGGTTTCCAGGATGTGCACGTGATGATCTTCATTGGTTTCGGCTTCCTCATGACCTTCCTGCAGCGCTACGGGTTCAGCAGCGTGGGCTTCAACTTCCTGATCGCGGCCTTTGCCCTGCAGTGGGCCACACTCATGCAGGGCTTCTTCCACGGCATGCACGGTGGCAAGATCCACATCGGGGTGGAGAGGTGTGTGCTTAGTATGCATGTATGTAGGCAGACTCTCATATACACCACATCATATATCAAATATGCAGACTTTGCCCTGACTCCCGTCTCTAAAGGAGTTTTCACATAGGACATGATGAATCCACCACTGTGCTCTAAAACACATTATTTCCAATGGTTTGCATTTTTTTGTCAGAGCAAAGCCTCTTTAGAAATGACAGGGGAAGGTCAAGAAAATGGAGGTAAGACTGATACTGGTATTATCAGATGTCCAAGTGAAAAGCCTTGGTAGAAAATCTCCCCTGGAAGCTGGAAGGTGTTTCTAACCAAATGGTCAAGTCAGGTGTGTTTACAAATGCAGTGGAAATTAGCGATCTATGACGACTGGATGTAATATTTCCAGTTGCCTAGGTAGGAATTCTCCCCGCTCCCTATTTTTGTCCGTGCTACCACCTAACAGCTAGTGCAGGGATGCACTGCCCCTATCTGAAAGACCCACTACACACACACACACACACACACTCACACATACACCCAAGCAAGCCTGCACACACACTCAGGAACACATGTACAAGCGATATATCTTATATCCGATATACCCCACAAGGCGCAGCCTGCCAAAACATGTCACATTCATTAGTACCAATTTGTCTCACATGACTGTTGCATTCCTTTATCTTTGCAGTCTAGGAATGCCGTCCATCTAGGAATGAGCTAACTTCCTACAACATTTCATGCAGCTTCTCTCTGATTCTGCCTCCTTCAGTATGATCAACGCTGACTTCTGCACCGGGTCTGTGCTGATCTCATTTGGAGCGGTCTTGGGCAAGACCAGCCCGGTCCAGCTCCTGGTCATGGCTATGTTTGAGGTCACCCTGTTCGCTATCAATGAGTTCATCCTGCTGACTTCTCTGGGGGTGAGTCTGGGTGGCGTATAGGAAGAGCTCTACTCCAAAATGCTATATATCCTATATATATAAAAGATGGAGTCTAAATGCGGATTATGACTTTAAATAACTGTAAATAGATCATCTATATCATTTAGCTACTATCATTTGAAATGTACCATCATTTGTTTTAATGCTGCACTAGCAAACATTTTGTCAGATTAGGTTTAACTTTTTTTCAAAAGGCTGGTATCTCATGTTGGAATGAAACCTTTCGTCATGTTCTTCACCCGTAGGTCTGTCAGTATTCCTCAACTCAAGTTTTAAAACTAACTTTTTGTGAACCAACTGTCCCTCAGGCCAAGGACGCCGGTGGTTCCATGACCATCCACACGTTCGGAGCCTACTTCGGCCTGATGGTGGCCCGGGTGCTCTACCGCCCCAACCTGGACAAGAGCAAGCACAGGAACAGCTCCGTCTACCACTCGGACCTGTTCGCTATGATCGGTAAGGATCCCAAGACTGGGGCTGGGAAGCACTGATAGTAATTATGATGATTTCAGTTTCACATCTGTTCAAATATGACACTTTTTCACTTTTTCACACCTTTCTTTGTCAAATGAAACTACATTTAATTACACAGAAGAAGTTTGTGTACATGCCATCTGGTTTTCTAAACAGAATCAGACTGCAATTTCCCTGCACAAATTACCACGAGCAAGAAAACCTGAGTTCTCATCTTGAGAATACAACATTCTGATGCTTTTCCACACTTTTTGTGATTTATAATCGATACTGATACAAAAAGACATTGGCTTTCAAAATACATCCCTACTCAAGATTGTAAATTACTCAAGATCGAAAGTCTAACGGATCTTAATTGATATTTTAGTGGTAAACCAAAAGCCTTTCTGATGCTTGTATCTCGGCTCAGGCACCATCTACCTGTGGATGTTCTGGCCCAGCTTCAACTCTGCCGTCACGGCCCATGGAGACGACCAGCACCGCACAGCCATGAACACCTACTACTCCCTGGCAGCCTGCACTCTGGCCACCTACGGCCTGTCCGCCGTCACAGCCCATGACGGCAAACTGGACATGGTGAGGACACGGAGACGGACACTGTGACTGGTGTCCAGACGATATGGGGACGCTCAGGAGCTTCCCACATACTTAGTCCAGAGTTACCATTATTCCAGGCTAGTTTATCCCCCTTTCAGGCTGCAGGTTAGCCCAGGACTGAGGTCCAGAGTTGTTTGTTAATCCTAGCTAGGTCAGCGTCAGCCCACTTTTGTGCCAAACCTTACTTAGCCCAGGGCCCAGTTAGCAGCTAAAGTGTTATGAAATGCAGTTAGCGCTGGGCTAGGAGCAGTCAGAGGATATGCAGGGGGGCAGGAGAGGCAGATTTGCACAATTTTCCAAGAGGGAACGTTTTCCGAGAAATGAACATGGAAGATTCCCACTGAGCACTAGACGTCTTAGCTGTCTCTCATGGATCTCCTTGGCTGTGTTACCCAGTTTTAGTCCAGGCAGTAAATACATTATTACATATTTAACCAGCTGTAAATATCAGAAGTATGCACCAAAGAATTCCATATGTACAAAATAATGTCAAATTGTTCAGTGGGTTGAAGTTGAAAAGAAGGCGGTGCATATAACCTCTGTCTATATTTTTATTACATTATACATTAGAAGCATTTAGGTGTCCTAGTGTTCATGGTTCACCAATATAAAAAGCAATCAATAGAAAGAAGTGTGAAGGTCAAACCCGCAGCACCCTGAGGAGGAGGGTGGGGGGGGATTTTGGGTTATCGGGGTTTAAAAATCTCCACATAGTTTCTCACAAGATAAAGTGTGTCACCTGAACACAGTCCAAACTATCGTGTTGTAACAATGCACCTTTTCTACTGAGTCACATAGTATGTCATCGCTGCCTTGTCCTCTGAGAACTCGGCTGTCAACAGTGACTCAAAGGGAATCAAGACAGGACATGCACTGATATTGATCAAGACAATCATGTCCAGTGATTTGAGAAGGGAGGCGACATACGATTTAGTCTGGTGATAGTAAATCAACTGACACAATCAGCTAGGTTTTAAAGGTATTGTGTCTCGGGATAGCAAATCAAATAGTGCATTCCACCTTCACTGCCACGCCCCCATGTAGCACGATGAAGGATTTATTGTTTTGAGTCGCATGAGAACGCCTCACCTCCGTCATCACGTGGTGCACAAATCAGTTTCTTAATTGTTTCCTCACTGTTTTGTTGTTTTTTCTGCTGGTTGCTTGTAATTTGATGATCTGGGAATTAGTGTTTATTTGAAAGTCCTGTGTCGGGGTATCAGCGAAAAGCCTAAAAGCTGATTAAATTGCACCACCTTTAATGACCTTCTCCTCCCTGCAGGTCCACATCCAAAATGCCGCCCTGGCCGGCGGCGTTGCGGTGGGAACGGCTGGCGAGATGATGCTGACTCCTTTCGGCTCAATGATCGTTGGCTTCCTGGCTGGCATCATCTCCGTTCTGGGCTTCAAGTACCTCTCGGTGAGCACAGCCTGGCATTTCATATCTCACCTGTGTTTGATGCCACGGAGAGCCATGTGTATGCAGCAGCTGATTGGTTCCTCCTCTCTGGTTGAAGGTCTGTTAATGATTGTTAATGTTGATGAAATCAGTTGGTGTAGTGATTATTTGGCTCTCCGTGGTTGGAGAACACTGGTAGACACTTGATTCCCACCGGGGCCTCCCATGCTAAAAATGCATGTAGTCATGATACAGTCAGTGTCCACCAAATGGTAAATGGAAATGCATTCTAGACGCTCTTCTTCCTCTTCTCCTTTTAGCCCATCCTGGAGGAAAAGCTGAAGATCCAGGACACGTGCGGCGTCCACAACCTGCACGGCATGCCCGGCATCCTGGGTGCTATTGTGGGAGCCGTCACTGCCGCCGTGGCAACAATGGACGTCTACGGAGATGGGTGGGTGTTTCGCCCGTGTTCCCGTAGCCGCCAAAACCGTTAGTGAATGTGTAACCCTCTCCACTCCCGCAGCGCATTCTGTTGAGGTGCCCTCGAGCAAGGCACTTCGCCTCCAGTAGAGCTTCTCAGTACTACTGCTGGGGCTACTGGGCAACTCCTAGATGTGAATGTGTGCAACTGCATGAATCTGAAAGGAGAGCACTGTCGATAAAGAGCGTGCATGCTCAGAAAACCTTTTCCTGGACAGATAAAAGTTTTAAAAAAGGTTAAAAAAAAATCTCATCTCAAATTTCACCTAAGGTCCCTGCGTATTGTACGGATAGGTTGATAGGTTTAGACGCTAAATTACCCTGCAGTAAACGTACTGTGAGGTAATAAAATATCCCTGAAAAGGTTTGACTGATTTCATTGACAGAACAAAAAAAGCCCAATGGCAGCGGTTTATCCTGAATTTCCACATTTCCACAGTTAGTCAGACAGGATGACTAACATAATCTCTGAGTGGGTTGGGCCACAGTAGTGCAAACCTGCTGCCAGATATCGTTGTGACTCACATGACGGATCTCACCTTTCACCGCGCTGACAGCAGAACATGACCGCAGAGCTGCAGCATTACTCTCACATCAAGGAGACCTGCAAAAGACAGTAAAACTCTGCAGGGTGATATGTACTGTCAGAGGCCCTGTTGTCCCCATACCACGTGTTATTTAAGTCACTACATCAAACCCCTGTACATTTCTTCTACTTGCCAAATAAAGTTGTTCCGATTATGATGCCAAACGTGCAGAATGAATTTTCCTGCAATGCTAAATCTTGTTTTTTTTTTTCCCTCTGTGTGTTTCAGTATGGAGGACGTGTTCCCTGATGTGGCATCGGGGAAAATCACCGCGCCATTCCAGGGCGTTCGCCAGGCCATTTCCCTGGCGGTCACGCTAGGCATCGCCCTCCTGGGGGGGCTCATTGTCGGTAGGTAGAGAATGAGGCTCCTGGTCATATTCCGATCTCACCTTTCCCTTGTTTTATTTCATGTGGGGGAGTACACTCTTGAAACAGGAAGTTACTTTTCAAAACAATATATTAAAGGGGCAGTAAGTAATGACCATAATATATCGATGGGGGCTGACAGGGTTGGGGTCGAATGTTTATTGAAAGACCAACATCGGCAAACCAATATATCGGTCTAACTGTAATGTACTGTACCTGGCATTTAAAGTGATTCCGAGTCTCCCAAGTTTCACTGTGATGAAATACAACACCTTTTCTCTTGTGTTAGGTTTCATTTTAAAGCTGCCCATCTTCGGCGCTCCTCCTGATGCCATCTGCTTTGAGGACAGCATCTACTGGGAGGTGAGTTTGGTTTTCCAAATGTATTTATTGTTTTGGTGACACTTTATTTTACATTGGCCAGCACACTCACGCTACCTCGCTATTTCTTTACTATTTTATTCTCTAACTGCTTCTACAATCTTTCAGCTAGAGACTGCATTCAAACTTTAAAAACTTCAGGTACTTTAGGAGATGTGCAGGTGAAACTATATGATGAAACTATGAAAGACACAATATACCTTTTGCTTTAAAGCAAAAAGTGGCATATAGTATCTTTTATTAGTAAACTTTTTAACCTTTTAAAGCTTTAAAGACTTTTCTAGTGTAGAATGCTGCAGTTCATCATGGGGCCACAAGATGGCCACAAGCTTGCACCAACAACTAAATGTCACTGGCCTTGTCAGCTCAGACAGCCTCGGTCTCAGACCACCAGGCGGCGCAAGTTCACAAGACAACTCTTGGCAGCAAATGAAATGACGTAATCCACCAGGTGCATAAAACAGCAGCCCCCCTGGATGACGTCAGACGTTTTCACTCCTAACTGACGTCAGTTTCCCCAGGCCATCCAACAATGCACATGATGCTTTTAGTGGGAATGAAAGGGAAACTGCTGAACATGTTTTTATGAATGCAGTCTCTTCAGCGCTTTATGGGATCCTGTTCATAATCACACCTCCGGTTGTTCTGGTTCTATACGTAGTTTTACTAAAAGACATACATACGTTTTTTATTCTTTTCTGTGTATAGTATGGTATTTTTTTTGTTCATAAATATTCTGAATCTCAAACAAAATTGAACATATTTTAATAGAGATGATTTACTTGGCATGTTACTTTTAAATCACACTGACAAATATTTTATAAGCCCTAGAAATTACATCATTTGTCTTCCTTTTTTAAAGTATTACTCCTTTTTCATCATTGCTATCTTATGTTTTTTCTGTCTCTCCTCTCCTTGCATTAATGTATGAAGTTATTTGATGCTGTTTAATGTTTGATTGTATTTAAGTACTTCCTTCATCTTCCAAAGAAGATCTGACAGAAGATGTTGAAGAAGAAATGAATGACATAAAACCAGGAGGCAGCCACCTTTATGCACCTTGAAGAGCAACACGTAGAATACATTTACAGGGAAAATCATAGAAGAAATACCAGTGAAATGTTGTTGTTGATCCACTTCCCTTTGAGGAATAAAAATCCAGATCAGAAATGTCCTGATAGTATCGGTCCTAAGAGATAGTTGGAGCAGAAATAAGACCTGGACATTCACACCACATGTTCCATGGAAAAAATGAGACTCTGACAAATATTGGTCGTGGAAATTGTGTGATATGTCATGGAATAGTCTTGGAAAAGTCCTGGAATCTGGATTTTGGAAAATGGAAGGATGGTTTCAGACAGGAACAAGGTGACAGCAGGTCGTAACTCTAGAAACTCATCAATTATCTCCTTGTCTCTCTCTCTCTCTCTCTCTCTCTCTCTCTCTCTCTCTCTCTCTCTCTCAGGTGCCTGGAGATGAGGAAGACCATGAGGACCAGTTGACCACTGTGAGGACAGAGGAAGCTGAGAAGCTCAACACTTAGACAGACACACGGACAGACAGACAAACACACACACACACACACACACACACACACACACACACACACACACACACACACACACACACACATGTGTGTGTTCTAATATCCCAGCACTTGATATCCACTCCCTATAGATTGTTAAATTAAAGCTTTATCTGCAGAGCGTTGTGCTCATGTCGACCCTCATGTCTTATCTGGGTGACTAGCATGCTGGAAAATGTCTGTTTTTATGTGTAAAAAATAATAATGTCAAAGCCACCATCACTTCTAACTGGGTATTGACAGATCATTGTACTACCCACTGGCCACTAGAGGGCGCTCTGGAACTGCATTACACCACGCCTGTGAATTCAGTGAAGAGGCTGAGTGTCGATTTGATGAAAAACTGCTGTCTAATTTTTCCCTAACCCAGGCCAAGACATTTTGACAGAATTTAATTTCAAGGGCCTTAAAACCAAAGACAAATAAAGTCCCTTGCATTCAATAAAAGAGTCTTGAGAAACTGAGAATTAAAAAATGGGCTACATTTTTATAAATAACCAGTTATTTTTAAGTATTGCATGAGAAAGAATGCAGAAGAACAATTATGTGTTTTTTAACATTTGTATTTTCTCTTAATACTTTAGGGTTGGGATTTTCTGTGACCTTGTTTTTCATGTTAGATTGTATGTGGTTAGTTAGAATAGAAATGTTATTGTTATTCAGTTATGTTCATTTTACACGCTAGCCTGGACCTTCAGACAACATTCAGTGTGACGCCTGTTTTCAGATTGGCCTAATTTTATTTTTCTGCAGCCTCAGCTTCTACATTCACTGTTTGAGAGGAGAGAATTTGCTGTGAATTATTTTGGAAACAAAAATATTTTTGGCAAAATAAATTGTGCATTTGTGTATTGTTTCATTTTCTTTTCATCTTTAAGGTTTATTGTAGCCTATATATTGTATTATATGCAGTGAAGTAGTGGGAAATAAAAAGGTGGAATAAAAACTAAGACCTCCAGTCAGTGATCATCATGAGGCAAACCAACAATATTAACAAAAAGCAATTATATTTTCAAAAAAGCATTAATTTCTGTGTTTTTCCTTAAAAGGCCCAATCCTCATATACCTTAGATTAGTTTGATACTGCCTACAATGATGTGTACTATGAATTTATGTTGTAAAGATTCATGCCAGCCTAGAAAGGTGTGTGAGAGACGCCTGGCGTGCTCGTTACGATGAAGGCCAGTCATCCTTAATCCTCCTTTTCTTGAATCCTTAATGACTATATGGCAATCACTGCAGAAGGGGTTGAAGCCTCCAACCCAGATGGGCTTTTTCTCTCACTGCGTAATTAACACAGTTTCACTTTCGGGGATCAAACAGCCGAGGAAAGCGGGTGTCCTTGTTAGATATGGTCTCCTCGGGGCCCGGAGTATGAGGGGTGATTACTGCCACAGAGGAGGAGGGGAAGCAGCATCACAGATTTAACAGGACGCAGACTTTATTTACTTTATTTTACTTTAATTTACAAAAGACTTTTCTTACGTCTGAGATTCCATCGTGCCGCGGAAACTTTGAGTAAATGTGTGGATAACCGACGCTGCCGTCAGACAATCATAAAGATGCAAACAATCATCACCACCATCACTATCAAGTTCTTTCACTTCCCTCTTTTTCAGCATTAGCACACCTCGACCACATGAACTCCTATATTCCACTATCATGTGTAACTGTGGCTTATTTATCCTCTTTAATTTGCTTTCTTCTCTTTCCTCACAGGTTTTTACACCATTTACACCAATAACCCTTTTTTCCCATATCACCCATATCACCCATATCCCATATCGCTTCCCAAACCCAACAACAGCTTCATGCATTATCCAGTCTTTTTCAACACAACAACTGCTGCAGGCTGTATTTGCTGCAGTCTTTTCTTTCTTTTCTTTCTCTCTCCTGTCTAACTTTCCGAGACGCTCCTCCTGGTTGTCCTGCGTCTCTGTGGCATTAATCACCCCTCATACCCCGGGCCCCTTCCTGGTCTTATAGGGGGCCTCGCTTGATTCTCCCCCCCTTGGTATGGTTGACGGTATACCTCGGCGTGAACAGGCGCCCCAGTCGCTTCCCAGGAAAGGGAAGACAGGTGGACAGCTGTTTACTGAATAGGCCCATACTGAAGAGCTTAATTGAGCTTCGTAAGGAGAATTAAAATGCAGAAAAAATAATTATGATCATGGTAATTATTCTATTGTCTTCCAGAGACGTGCTTGTTTGGCATCACGTGGACACCGAGGTAGGCCCTGGTTGGAAAAAGAAATTGTGGTCTACTGTACTAGCGGCTCATTTCACAGCTATCGTTGTAGTAAATGACGTCATCACGTTAATTATTTTCATTTCTATCGCTTAAGTAAGTAATCTGGCACAGTTATAATAAGTGTGTAATAACAGCTGATTGCAGGTTACAGAGCAAATCGTCTTTACACTTTGACCTTTATTATCATTTGGAATAGATCAGGCACAATTGCAGATATTGCAGAGCGCCAAACAGGATTTGTTAGTTTCATCGCACATTTGGGCCTGCAGCATCACTTCTATTGTTCAAATTACTTCTGAAAAAATCCCACAGATAGAAAAAAACAGCCTCACTCGTGTTACAGTGAATTCTGGAGGCCACCTTATACAGGTTGCCTTTCCTGCACGGGCCCATGAGCAAGGCACGGCATGGGAATGGTTGTTGAGCGGCGCCTCGGGCGACGTGGAAGGAAGCAGGGCTGTTCTGAGCAGATGTAGCCTCCTGTGGCTCAGGCTGCATCTCTTGTGATTGTCCTTAACACGGCTCTAGAGATGAACATAATGGGTTAATAGGCTCCCTCAGGGTTTCGTGGTCCCCTGGGGGGGCCGAGCCTGCAGCCCCGTGGAAGCCAGAATGGGCTGATACTAAAGCCGCTGAGTCTTTATGTTACCCAGATTGCTCAACTAATAACTTCATAAAAGATATTTGGATTTTGTCATTTACAGTGATGTCAGCCGCCCGAGCAGGGCTTTGGCCAGACGGGGGCGGCTGCTCTGCGCTAGCATGTCGCGTACATGAGATAAAATGACCTTTTGAGAGCGTTATGTGTTTGGTGGGATCCTTCACAGTGTTGATTTAACTCCGCACCATGCCAGTGTTGATAGTCCACAACCTATCAGAGTTCATTTTACACTTTTAGATATTTTTGACGGCCGAGCCACATCAGCTCTGTGAGTGGACAGACAGCTCTCCCATCAACACTCAACAGCCGTGGAAAATCTGCTGTGTTGTTATGGCCCTCCCCTACCCTCCCCTACCCTCCCCTACCCTCCCCCGGGTCCACGCAGAAAACAGAACGTGACACTTCACAAAGCAAAAACACATCAGAAAAAAAAGAGAAATAACATAAACTGCCATATTCCCACATTCTGGCTGCGATTTGCAGCAATGTGTTTCTCATTTAGTTCCAGATTATATCGGGGAACAAAGCCGTCGCCGTAGACCCTCAGTCTCCATTCTGGAGAGAGCGGCGGCCTGCTGTGAGGTTGTGACTGATGCCAGCTAAGCAGGGTGATGATGGAGCAGTGGGATGCTGACTAAACGCAGGAAGTTGTTCAGCTAGAGAGGGTTTCAGCCACTTGACTGAGGGGAAATTGCCTTCAGTGCTCCACAAGTACTTGGGAGTGCTTCACTTGAATTTCCTCCCTGAGAAATGGCTAGCTGTGTGAATGCCAAATCAACAAAAGTAGTAGCGGTGTTCATTTCGGTCCCCGCCTCATTCTCTCAGATTCTGAGAGTGAAAGCAAAGAGCCCCCCCTCCTAGGCTGGCCATATATATGTGTGGGAAAATGATTATGGGATGGATGTAAAAAAGGACACATATTCAACTCGCTTTCTACCCACAGTTGATTGTCTTTGCCGTTCCACAGCTTTATGGTTTAGTGAAATGGAGTGGAGAGAAGACTCATCTATGAAAGCATGCAGCCATGAAACGGTGTTTTCCCAAATTAGATACACAGATGTGATGAAAAATGATGCGTTCTTCTTAAGAGTGTAATGCCAAGGAGCTGTTGAGTTTCTTGTGCACACCAGGCACTCAATTTATTATTTGTGTTGTTGGAGCTCAGGTTCATGTTTGGCTTTTCAGATTTGGTGCCTTTGGTGGACGTTCTTACCCAAAGTGCCAAAGTTACAGGTTAAAAAAACAAAAGAAAAGACTAATTTGACCCAAATTACACAAACAGACATGTTGAAAATGGTGCATCCTCTTCAAGAGTGTACTGTAATTCTATGGGACATTTGGATTTCTTTAGAATTGAATAAAAAGCACGTTGGGTAAAAACCAAAGCCACAACTTGAAACTGAGGCCAAATGCTTCTGGCTTTTACCCAAAATGCCTCAAAGATTACAGGTAAGGACACCATACCCTAACCTATCACACATCCACAGAAACATACTTCCCTTCTTTGTGAACAGTCAGGATCTGCAAATCTCTTCGTTAATGAGCAACTTTCTTCAAACGTCATTCTCAGGATCTCATTTTACTTTGATTGCTTCACCACTAAAGGTCATTATATCATTGAGGTGGCAGTCTGTTGTTCACGTGTCCCTTTGCTCTCCCAAACTGCACACTGGGCCTTTAATTATACTTTAGACCACTAACTAAACCCGTATTTAAAACCCTTAGATAGAACAAAAAACGCCTTTGCAAATGCGACGATCTGAGGAAATCAGATTCGTCCGTGGGCTGGATGACCATTGTGTCATGCAGGGATCACATTTGGGGCAGAGCGGCTGTCTCTAATCCTGCGGGGTCCCCTGGCTTAGCTCCCCGTGCGCTAACAAGGCCTCCCACCGGACCCATTACAAGAGGAAAAACCAACAAAGACATTTATTACACACTCCTTATGAAAGAGACGAGGGGCGGAAGGGGGCAAGCTGGACACCACGGGAACAAAAGAGCACTGACCGACCCCCAAACCCTCCACGCCCTCACCTCCACCTCCTCCTCCCCCCCCCCCCGCCGCCTCACCATGCTTCACACCAGCCACATCCACAATCACGCATGCCTCTGAGCTCCGGGGCATTGTGGAGGTGCGTGACCCGAGGGGGTCGGCGGAGGTCGAGAGAGGTCGGGGCTTCATGGCCTGTTAATTGAGTGGGCCCATTCAGGGAGCATGTGGCTCAGCAGGGACGAGGTAGCACGGCTAATGGAGAGGAGCGGCTAGGAAGTCACGCTAGGCTAGCTGGGAGGATGCCGGGCGGGGAGGAGCTCGGCCATACATCCTCTCAGACCGACTGCACCGGTTAATGTTCTCTTCCCAAGCGGCGATGAGGCGTGCAGGGCGGATAGATGAGTTAAGACATGCACGTTGAGTTTGCGCACATATATAGACATGCACCCTCTGCATGCTCTCGCCCTCTATGAGCTCTATAATATGCTCCAACTATAAATATGTAGTTAGACCAATATCTTTTATTACATATCAGATATTGGCCAGAGGGTCCTCCCTGACCACAGCTGCAGAAAAACCTGCAATGACATTTTATTTTCTTTGCACATGATTGTTCAGTAATTATTTGTGTAAGTGAATTCTTCATTTAAAGGCAGTAATGTCTCCATTAGTCTGGTTTCAGTGGAGAGTTTTAGTGTCACATAGTGTCACACACGTCACTTGCTTGCTTTTCGTGGTTGTAAATAAAACTTGTGGCCCTGATTCCATTTTCCCAACATTGGGAACAACAGAAGGGAAACGACAGGGAAGTGAAGGGACAGTCAATGTCACTGAGAGAGAGAGAGAGAGAGAGAGAGAGACAGAGAGAGAGAGAGACAGAGAGAGACAGAGAGAGAGAGAGAGAGAGACAGAGAGAGAGAGATGAGGGAGAGAGAGAGACAGAGAGACAGAGAGAGCGACAGAGAGAGACAGAAAGAGAGAGAGAGAGAGAGACAGAGAGAGACAGAGGGAGAGAGAGAGAGAGAGAGAGAGAGAGAGAGACAGAGAGAGACAGAGAGACAGAGAGAGAGGGAGAGAGAGAGAGAGAGAGAGAGGGAGAGAGAGAGAGAGAGACTCCCCCTGCTGATTTTGACAGAGAATCGTTATTGTTCATAAATGCTCTGCAGTGCTTCGTTCTTATGTGAGTCTCTGATTAATACATGTCTTCTTTGATTTGAACCAGTCCCTTATGTTGTTGTTGTTTATCCTTTCTGAGGTTTGCATGGTTCATTTTCAGCAGCCCCCTCATCCCCCTCATCCCCCTCATCCTGGCTCTCTTTTCAATTAAGAAGCTTTTTTGTATACTTGTACTTTTCTAAGTTAGCCATTTTAATTTTACTTCAGTACATTTTGAATGAAATAGTGTACCTTTCAGCAATTTAAATCCCATCTGTTACAGAGTACACATTGTGTAGGCTCTCTGTAAGCATCGCGTCAGACGCTGTCCAACTGTAATACTGTTGTTGTTCATGCACTTTATTTTGTGTCTTTATTTGATTTTTTATTAATGAAAAGAGCCTCAGACCCTTTTAGCATTGCAAAAGGGAAATGTGAGTCTGACTATGGTATGTTAGGGCTCCTTCCACCCCTGCAGAGCTTCTAGCAGCAGAAAGCAGCAGACCCAGAGGAAAACTCTTTAGGTCTTCATCTCTTAGAAGCAGGGAAGATCTCAATTCTAGATCATTTTATTGTTTTCGTGATCAACTTTTTATTGTTGTTTTCAGGATACAATAAATGTTGTTTTAAAAATTGCACTTGCCCACTGCAAAATAGTACTCTGACTTGCACCGTGCATCAAGCCCCAGAGAGCTCCACATTGATCACATCCAGGAAGGTGTGGGTGAGGAGGTTGCCAATGCAGTACCAGCATCTTCTTAGCTTCTTAGGCCTGCTGACTATACACCTAATACACCAGTGTAGACGACACCTGCCTCAAAAACATACAGCACTGTGTAAACGTCATATAAACATATAAAAAAGATGCTTTCAAAAATAATGAAATGAAAAGTTTCTAAATATAAAAAAAAAAAATCGAATTGGCTTTTTTCTACTGACACGCTAATGCAGAAAACAAAAAAATAAACATGTAAGACTAAAAAAAGTGTTTTTTAAATCTAGGGTGCCTTAGACTTTTACACAGTACTGTATTGATCTACCTGTCACACAGTGGAGAGGGAATAATCTTCATAATATGGCGTAGAAAATAGGGAATACAGTGCCGACCCCTTGGTTTGACCTTGCTTGGCTAAAAGGAGTGCAAAGTGTGAAGACGGTGAGCTGCATCATTCTGTGATCTCCATCTGAAATGTTTCTCCTGAAACCCCTGAGGAGCAACGAGGAGACGACAGAGACACTTATGAGATCCATGTGACGATGCTACCATGTGACATATATAATGGTAATCAACTCCTACTATATGGCTGCTGGCCTCGTGGCTTCAACAGGAAAATGCAGCAGGAGTTTTCTTCTAATTTTTCTCTAATTTGGTTTCATTCAGTTAAGGACTCTTATTTCAGATCATTTGGAGATCTGTTGTTGTGATCAGAGTCTTGAGTTGAATTTGAGAAACAGGAGAAAACGCCTTTAGTCTCATCTTAGTGTTAAAAAGCAATAAAAGGTAGAATATGAGATCTCTTCCTGGGTGTTGCTCTCCTATGGCGATACGTGAAGAAGGCAGTAAAGTAAATAAGAGATTGCTGAAGTACCAAAGACCACAGCAGGTTTCTCCCCAAGCCGCCGCCCGGCGCTCCCCTCCCTCCCCTCCCTCCCATCATTATGAAGCCGTTCAAGTTGAGTCAACCCCCAGCAGATCTCAGTGGTATTTGAATTCACTCAGTAGTGCTGAGAGTTATTGAAGCTCGGTGCTTTTATGTTAGATGAGTCTTCTCTCCACTCCATTTCACTAAACCATAAAGCTGTGGAACGGCAAAGACAATCAGACGTCACACGACTGGGTAGAGCCGCTTGTAATTTGTAGTCCTGTAAAATGAATTAATGGGATTTCAAATTTTTGCTGTATATAACATCGTTCTCTCAGGGTTCCCACGGTCAGGGAAAACTGGGAAGAGTCTTTATATTAAAAAAATGTTTTCCAGGCCTGGCGAATTATGGAAAAATGGGCATATAGTTTTGGAAATGCCATCTAAATGTGTTAATGTGCTGATCTTCTCTTCCAACAAGTGAAATGTTGAATGTCTCATCTTGGCTGCTTGTTGATCCACTTCAGATCAGAAATGTCCTGATAGTTTCGGTCCTAAGAGATAGTTGGAGCAGAAATAAGACCTGGACATTCACAACACATGTTCAACGGAGAACAGAGACTCTGACTGGTCCTGGAAAATGTGCTGGAATAGTCTTAGAAACTTCCTGGAATTTGATTATCAAAAAGGTGTAGGAACCCTGTCTCAGTCTGAAACTAGATTTTGAAAAGGTGAGGACTGTCTGTGAGGTCGTCTTGAATCCAAATGGGATAAGATTATGAATTGATTCAACTATTCAACTATTCCTATCCAGGCAAGCCTTCAGTATCTGCTGTAGAGAATGTCCTTAGGGGGATGGAGGAGGGGACTACCCTCACACTCCACATTACCTCATTCTCATCAGGCTACTGATGAAAGACTGAAAAAACAGAATCCGATACAATCGAAAGAGAAGAGAAGAACAGAAGAGAAAGAGAGCGCGAGAGGAAAAGATGTGTGTGTGTGTGTGTGGGGGGCGTTAATTAACGAGCGACTAATCTCAACCAAATTAATAACCGGGTCATGGATGCGAGGAAGAGAGGGATGAAAAGGAGGGAGAGAAGAGAGAAGGGTGAAAAAATGAGCAGAGAAAGAGCGGAATGCACCGTGATGGCACCGGGACCGCCGATGGGAATCCCGTCCCTGTCTTTTCCCCACAACCCCTCCTAACCTCTCCCGGTCCCCCCGCGCTCCGAGCACAAGCCCCCTTTGTGGCTCCGACCGAAACCTTCATCGGATGCCAATTTGCATGAAGGGCAACAAGCAACAGGACAGCGCGGGGCTCCTCCCCTCGCGCTGGCATCGCAATTCCTCTTGTTTTATTGGGACCCTCTGAATGCACACACACACATAAAACACACACACACACACACACACACACACACACACAGGGGTATACGTGCAAGATGGCATGCACTCGCAACCATGAACGTGCTTGTTTTATGACTCCCCGGGTGCACACATACTGTACTGTACTGTATTCAAACACACGCATACAGTGCATACATACATCACCCACACGCGGTCATTGCTCATGCATTTATAAATGCTGCACGAACACACACACGCACGCACGCACGCACACACACACACACACACACACACACACACACACACACACACACACACACACACACACACACACACACACACACACACACACAGGGCTCTCTTTTGAGCGTAATTAAAACAGGAGGTGCCCGCACAATACGCTTTTGTCTTAGAGGACGGCGGGGAGGGGCGGGGCGAGGGGCCGCTGCATGTTGATCAGGAGGCTGTGGTGTGAAAGCCAATCAGGCGTGTCAAACAGATGACATACTGGGACAAATATGGGCACTACTTTCTTGCTGCTCTCCCACGGTGGCGCATGGATACAGCGGGCGCCCCACTAACTTCCGGCCATGGCATGCTGCCAGTGGTTGGAAATTAGCAGCAGGAGCTGTTGGGATGAATTAGCGGCTTGAACAATGCAGGGAGCTGTGTGCTGTGGGCAGGAGGGGCACGAGGGCGCTGCTGCTGCTGCTGCTGCATGGAGGTGTGACCAGTAGGTGGCGTCATTGAGTCGAAGAAGGCCTCGAGAGCTCTTCACTGCTTCCTCCCTCCTCACGCTCAGAGTGTGTGTTCAAATTCGAGGGATAATTAAGTGAACGTGACTGTACGGTGATCAGGAAGGGATATCTGTGATGAAGTGTTGATGGAGTCACTGGCAGCCGAGACGCATCACCTGGAGAACCTGGACAACCTGGAGAGCCTGGAGAGCCTGGTGAACACACTGCCAGACACTTTGAATGAATGGAAACAATATCCTGACCTGTTGGGCTGTAACATCTTCCTCTTTACTCGTTACTCATTTAAAAAGTAATAATATTACTTATTACTCCTTGTGAGAAGTAATTCATTACACACTTCAAAATACCTCTCCTGTGTGACTGATAACCAAATACTGCAGCTTGGCTTTTAGTACCTAATATTTCTATCGTCTTTCTTCTTGACAAACTCAGAGTAATGGGATTACTTCCAGCTACCATTTCTACTCCAAGCTGCCTAGCTAGCGCAGTGTGTGGTGCGACGTGTCCTTAAAGTAACGATTTATTTCTCTGTTGGTAACTGTAATATTATTACTGAAATTTAAATGGCAGTTAGTTACACTACTCGTTCCCGAGGAAAGTAATAGTATCAAAACTGATCCTGGCACAGCCACGTCTCTTTTTAAGGGCCCGGCTGGCAACAAAAACCGTTAGTCCAGATTTACAGATTCAGCGTCAGATGTTCATTCCAGGCTGGTCACATCTGTTTGGTTATCAATAACACTGAGACTCCCCCCCCTCCCCCCCCCTCTCTCTCTCTTCCATTCACAACTCTGTTAAAGCAGAACAATTCAGGTGTTATAAATCACGGCGAGGGGAGAGAGCCAGAGGGAGGCCGAGGGAGACCTCCAGCATCCTCCGGGCCCACCCAGCTTCACGGACGTGGGCGATCCCGACCTCCGTCTCTTTTGTTTTTTGTTTCTTTTTTCTTTTTTTTTTTTGGGCGATTTCCCCTTTTCTCCGGGGTTTCTTTTCTCTTGGCGTCGGTGTTTGGTTGTGAGGTTTGTCCCCCCGTTTCCTTCACTCTTTTTAATTTGTTCCTCCTGTGTGCCAGTTGAATTTGTCTTATTCGGTTTAATCTTTCTTTCCACCCATCCCTTCCTCCTCTAGCTCTCACATCCCTTCTCCTTTCTCACTGCGTCTCTCTCTCTCTCATTTTCACCCTCCCTCCCTCCTCTCCCACTCTTTCTCATTCTCACCATCCCTCTTGTCTTCCCTCCCTCCCTCTCTCTCTCTCTCTCTCTGCTCTACCCATCCCTCTCTGCCATTTCCCCGGTGGGGGCACTTTGCTGCTCCTGTCTTTCGATCTCCGCTGTTGGCAGTCAGTTCTGAGCGGCCGGCCCAGTGTGTGAGGAGGGGAAGCTGTGTGTGAGCAAACGGGTGCCCACTCCTGCCCCCGGCGCCACAAAGGAGCCTTTCTTTGCCCATCAATGGCTTCCATTAACGCCGGGCCCTCTGCCTCTGGAGGGGATGTCAGGCTTCCCGAGATGGCACACAGAGACGGCCATTAGAGGCAGGAAGCCGGGGGCAGGGGCATCATGGGAGAGGTGCCAGGGCAGAGGGGGGCAAAGCGGGCATGAGGCGGCGTTTTGTGTTCTAACACCTCCTCCCCAACACACACACACACTCCCAAAAAGACACATTTATTCTCACACACACAAACTGATGCACGCATGCACGTGTGTGTGCACACTAGGGTTTTTTGAAGGCCAATACTGATATTTTTGTACTGCAGCCAATATACAATATTTTATCCTGATAATCTGGATTTTTTAATTTGATAATTTTCTCTCTCTTAAGGTTCATTTGATGCTGATGCAACTAACAGGGTTTATATCGACCACCCATCAGTTACAGCAGGTCCATCACCAGACAGAATAAATACAATTATAGACTATAAAGGGCAATATTCAACATTAACCCTACACATGGATACCATATTAATAGAGCAGATTTTATACCAAAAAAATAACTAGGACTACAAATGTACAAATTCAAGGAATCAGTTTTTTTGCAGGGTGGAAAAGCATTTAGACCATGATGGGACACAGAACCTGAAACCTATTGATTATCAGAACAAAACCAACACCAGCTCCGGGTTACTAAAAGATCTTCTTACGTTAGATAATGCTACTTAACGTGCGGTATGCTAGCGTGTTAGCGTGTTAGCGTGTTAGCGTGTTAGCGTGTTAGCATGTGACCAGGACAGTTTGGTGCTTCTCCTGTCAGAACATGGAAGAGGGAAGTTGACCAATGAGTGAATTTCCCAAAAAAGTCAGTTCACTCCTCTAAGGCAGGTGAGGCAGGTGAGGCAGGTTTCACTGCACGTTTTTTATTGGAAGGCTGATACTGGAAAACTGCACACACACACACACACACACACACACAGACACACACACACACACATATATATATATACATAGGGAAATGAGAATACACACCAAAAGACTTGATAGCTGTTTCCATGTTGCGGTGGCACAATGGTTAAACTTGCATATCTCTCTCTCTCTCACACACACACACACACACACACACACACACACACACAGACACACACACACACACACACACACATATATATATATATATATATATATATACATAGGGAAATGAGAATACACACCAAAAGACTTGATAGCTGTTTCCATGTTGCGGTGGCACAATGGTTAAACTTGCATATCTCTCTCTCTCTCACACACACACACACACACACACACACACACACACACACATACGGTATACCCCCAAGAGGACACATTTATTCTCACACACACAAATTGATGCATGGGTGCACACACATACACACCCACATATAGATGGCAAAATGAGAATGCACAAAAAAATGGGGGGAAACTCACTGGCACAGAAATACATGTGTGTGCATGAACAAGAGCTCACACACACACACACACACACACACACACACACACACACACACCCTGGCAGCCAGTGTCTTTGTGCCACTGTCTCTTCTTTCATGCCTGCTAACGTGCAGCACGGTGTCAGTCGTCTGTGGACAAACAGACTCTGGATCAGCTTCGTCTGTCTGACAGCAGAGCCAACAAGAGGCTGAGTGCAGAAGGACAACCTGATCGATACGACCCGGGGGTTCGATGCCAGTCTGGAGATAAAAAGATGCTGCAGTGCCAGGAAGGTCTCAGGCTTGTTGGGCCTCAGCAGCAGATCATAGCTGAAACATTTGAGGCCTGAATGTGAAAGGAGGCAGGTCAGCCTTCTCAAGACCTTCTAAGAAGACGCCACGGGACGGCGAAGGGAGGGTCCGCCCGGCAGGGGTGTGTTATGAGAGCAGGTGGGGTGGTGTGTGTGTGTGTGTGTGAGTGTGTGTGTGTGAGTGAGAGAGAGTGTGTGTGTGTGTGTGTGTGTGTGAGCGGATCAGAGGGGAGTGTGCGAGCGGGGATGGTCAGCATCCACTGATCTAATGACGGCCCAACTTCAGAGCGATGCTGGCTCCCTTTGCACAGCGCCAATTAACTCGGAGGGTGGGGACAGTTGATGGACAAGTCTATTATTAGCATGTGAGGAGCGGCGCAGCGCCTCAAAGAAACCAGAGAAAGAAAAGTCTTGAAGGAAGTGGCAAATGCAAAGTGAATGCGCGTGATATGCTTCATTGGCCCAATTGTGGCCGTATTGCTTTCTTCTCCTATCTGCCCCCCCCCCCCCCCCCTCCTTATGAGTAGAAAATACAACACAACTCTGCAAATGATGTAATTTGTGTCTCTGCAGAGGACTGCATGTCCCCGCTCTGCTGCCGTACTCAATTATATCTCAGGGAAAAAGAAAAATATCCCCCTTCATTCAAAGAAATATATCAAAGCAGTTTCAAAGAGCTTAGTGGTGCTTATACCCCCCCCCCCCCCCCCCCCACACACACACACACACACACACACACACCCCTCACCCCCCACTGTTCATCCCACCTGTCATTGTCTTCAAGGAGGGTTTTTTCTCACTGATTGGGCTTCGTTTCAAACAGATTTCTCCTGTGACCAACAAGCTTCTTGAAGGACATCAGTGAACCAAGAAACCGCAAGGAACGCCTTCCTGCCGGCTGTCCAATCACAACGCTGCAGGATGAACGCTTCATTTCGTTTTTCGTTTTTTTTGTAGATTTTCTAGCAGTTTCTATATTTTTGTTTGTCTATTACAGTTTTCGATATTTTTGGTGTTGGAAACTTGGAAACTCGTCCTTAGGGGGATCAACAGGTGCAAAAAATAAAAAGGTAATCTTTATTAGTGGTGATGGAGGAGGTCCCATCCATCTCGTTGTCCAACATCTCAGGTATTAAATAAACAGGGAAATATGTTGCTTTTTTGGGGATCTTTAGTCACGATGATTTTTGTCCTAGATCACTCCTCCTCCCACACACACACACACACACACACACACACACCTGGCCTTCCCACTTCCTCATGTTTTAACCCACCAGAGATACAGTAGCTCTGTAAATCTTTATATCTAGATTTTCTATTGATTGCATTTTAAATATGTGTGTGTGTGTGTGTGTGTGTGTGTGCATGTGTGAACCTGTGCTGAAAATGACAGTTGCACTGCACCCCTGTTTGCCTGCCTCAAACGTGACACCGTCGGCACAGAGCTCACGTGACGAGACAACGAGTGCTTCAGGAGTTGTGTTGTACTTTAACCACACCGGCCAATCAGGAGACGAGGAACTTTAAACGGAGGAATTAATTCTCATTTTTAATCACGGCCTAATCTCGGTGTCTGCTCAGCAGTATGGGAGTCTGATGCAACATATGCAGGGATTAAAATGCTGAGAATGAAATGCTAATGAGAATGCAATCAAGAAGGAGAGGCGCTAACAGGAGCTTCATGCTAACTGTTGAAGAACATGTTCCAGCGCCATATTAGAACCTCCCAACTGCACCACTGCCAGTGTGGCGTGCTGAAGCTTTTCAGTCAGTTGAAAGGGATTTGAAATGGCTTGTGTGGGGGCATTGTGAGAAGCTATACCCTCACGGTTTAACTCATCCAATGGGCAGTACATGAAAATACATTATTGGTAAATTAAATTACAGTAAATTCCCTTCAAGCTATATCTCACCGATGATTTTAAAACATATCTAGTTATTGTTTGGTGAAAAATGCAACTTCCAAATGAAATAATTCCATTTTTAGGAATAAGATCACTGATTTTAAATCAATTTAGACCTACAATGTATGATTCTGACTGATAAATTAAAGGAAATGTGAGTAACCTTCAGTTTCGATGAATAATGCACGTTGACTGACAAGGGTGGACGTTTAAAAAAGATGTTAAGAAGGTCAGGGTCACAATAACCCCTGCACCTTCACCTTGCTGCTAATAAGAAGGTGCTGCTGGATGACACCCATTCATTTGTAAATGGAAGGATTTGTCTTTGCACCACTGAGTTCATTCTCAATAAATGACAGGGAAACAGCTACAGTCCACATCATGACCAACAGCTAAGGAAGGATTTAGAACACACCCACAGCGGATATAGGAAAGAAAATTGGATTATTTTAAGCACTTGAAGATTTGATTCTAATCAAAAGCGACAGGAAAATAGTCATCACAAAAATGATGATTAATTGAGAGGCTCCTTATAGTCCTTATGAAAATCAACTAATCCTGTAATACATTTAGAAATAATACACGTCACAATAAAACAGGAACACTACAGAAATATTATAGTGATACTAGGAGATAAAAAAAATATAAGGTCACTATAAACTCATTATTTGGCCTCACAGACACACAGCCCCTATAGAAATATTACAGGGATATTATAGGAGTATAATAGGATGTTGATTCCATAGGAGATAAAAAAAAATACTATAAAGTACAGACACAGTACAGACACACATTAGTCCCTATAGGAATATTATAGGAGTATTATAGTGATATCAAAGGGCACAACAAAGTCACTATAAACTCACTATTGACCACCAATCACACACATTAATCCCCATATGAATATTATAGGAATATCATAATGATACCATAGAGAATAATGAGGTCATATAATCTCACTATAGAGTAACACTATAACCCCTATAGGAATATTATAGGATTATTATGGTATTATTAGGGTAACTTCATGCTGGTATGCATGAGAGAAGGATTAAACATATATGTGTTTTTTAAAAGGTATGTGGGGGTTTTTTTTTCTTCCCCTTTCCATTATTTGAGGAGAGGGAGGGCAGATTAAATAGGCTAATCTCCAATCCGGGCCTCCCCTCTCGTTCCTTCACGCGCTCCCAGCTGCCAGGTTGCTGTTCCACTTACGCGGCTTATTCATGAGGCAGGGACGAGAAACAACAAAAATGAAAATGGCAGCTGTTTGTTTACGCGTTCCCACGACTCCATGCCAATTAAGCATCGTCATTCCGTCAGCCGCTTGTCTTCCCTGATTAGACACCCCTCAGCAGACACGAGGGGCCCTGCAAGGAAAGGGCCTCGGGTCCCCTCCACGCACTGGCACGAAGGGCCGCGTCCACCGCCACTTCCAGGACCATTTAGTCTGTGCACCATTTAGCCTATATTGTGCATCATTTACATTGTGCGTCGTTCCTAGGATAGCGTGTCGCCTCCATTCACTGCAATGCTTGAATTAAAATCTCATTCTGAATCCATTTCAGAAAGGTTGAAATATCTTTTAGTCTTCAGCTTGTAGGCAAAGTTTCAAATATAACGAGTGAGAATTCAATTTAAGAATTTAGCTTGTGCTTGAATTAAAATCTGATTGGTTTATTTTAACGGATTGGATACAAGTTACAATACAGAAGTGTTTATAAACTAAGGCATGGTGTAAAATACATTTATTCTAAGTAATAATTCAGGTTGTGCACAGCTCCAGACAGTTAAACTTAAAATCTGATGCTGAAACCATTTTTTAAAAATCTTAAAATAACTTACAAGTACAAGAAATGCTGGTATAAATGAATAAATCCTAATTAATAATTTACATTATCATTTTGGGTTGCGCGCGCGCAGTCGCTCCGGTGCTTCAGTTCAAGTCTGATTCTGAAACCGTTTCGGGAAAACTGAATAATTTACATGTAAGGAAAGTCTTTAAAAAAACAAGCTTGGTATAAAATGAGTGAATCCTAATTACTAATTTAACATTGTCCACGCCTCCAGCCAGTAACGCTGCAGTTGGAATCGGATTCTGGTATGATTCACATCTACTGGATACAGGTGGAAATAACCCAGACTAAGAAAAGCTTGGTATGAAATCAATGGATTGTATAAATGTGATATATTAGGATATCACCCCTCAATTCAGCCGTCCTGCCACCAGAAACCTTTAATTCAACTAGTTTCACTAAATCTCTCTTTGTTTTTCTTTTTACACAGATCCAATATACATGCCCTCTTTTTTGCTTTTACATTTTTTAAATTTTTTTTAATAAATAATCAATGTTTCTGTTATGTAATCTGATAGCTCTGATCGTTCATGGATCAGTACTAAAGTTTTACATTGAAAACGACAGAAACCTGTTCTGCATTTCTGTTCATTTGATTGGAGTTTGACTGTAGAGGAGGAAGGCTGCTCTGCTGATCATGGAGACCAGAACGTCACAGGTTTGATCCCAGCAGCAACAGTTTGTCCTGCTGAAGTGTCCTTGAGCAACTCACCTGCTCTGCTTTCGGATAGCAGCCTCTTTCTGAGGCCGTGTCACGTCTTACTGGGTAGATCACGGTTTAAATTGAAATGAGGTTGAGATAACTTACAGCTAAGGAAGACTTCACAAGCAAAGTGAAAATATAAAATAAGTAAAAATGAATTTTATGGGGATAACAGTCTGAAAGACGCTTTAATCCATTGTATTGTTCTTAATGGGAGAAGGTGTGTTAGGAAACCTGGAAAACTAAAGGCCTTAATACTCTATGGTGTAGGCCTACACCTTCATCGTTCATTATTATTAGGATTATTATGATTCAGTTACCATCAGATTTCAACTCGACAGTAAACCTCGGCAATATTGATTATTGATTCTGAGCATTAGACTGCTGTAGCTCCGTTTTCAAGCACCTATAGATTATAAATTATATTAAATCTTTATTTTCTTTCAAGTCGTGATGGTTACGTTTTAAAACTATTTAGCTAAAACAAATACCCTATAATGAATAATGAATCTCCACAAGCAAAATTCATTAAAGCATCTGGTATAATTACTGAGGCGACGAGGGTGGCAGCCTGTATGGCCCCTGGCACATTCCCTATAGGAATACTATAGGAATACTATAGGAATATTATAGGAATATTATGGGAATATTATAGGAATATTATAGGAATATTATGGGAATAATATAGGAATATTATAGGAATATTATAGCCTATAAGTCCCTACAGGAATAGCATAGGAGTATTATTATAGGCTTTAAGTCTCTATAGGAATATTATAGGCTGTAAATCCCGACAGGATTATTCTGGTGATATAGGAGATTAAAAAATGCCATAAAGTATAATTTCACTATAAACTCACCAGTACCACACACACTGTAACTCCCTTAGGAATATTATAGTGGTACCATATAAATACCATGAATTCCAATAAGGTCAGTATAAACTCACTATAGTAGCACAGAAACACAAATAGTCCCAGTAGGAATACTTTAGTGATATTGTGTGATTTATTTGTGATGTAAAGGTCATGTTGTTTCACTAAGGAACAGTCAGCAGGTTTTCATTCCAACCAAACATCTCAGCATCTCCAGGGGTGGAAAGAGTACTGAGGTATCCTATTCAAGTAGAAGTATTGTTACTCTGCTGACATTTTACTTAAAGTGCAAAATTCTACTTGATTATAAAAGTTACTGCAGAGTTACTGCATTGATGTTATTTTGCTTTTAGCCATCCAACTAGTGAACTAGATATCAACCAAGCTAACACAAACCAATACTGTAGCTGGATCGATAGCTTTTTGGCTAATGTTAACTAAGCTACTATCATGGATAAAGTCGAGCAATTAAAGTTAGTTATCTGACGTGAGCGCCACATGACTCGTCATTTTCTGCAAAGCTGCAAAATGTGTTCTTTGGAATAGCACAGTGTAATACTGAAGTCAAAACATACTCAAGTAAAAGTAAAATTATTGACTTAAAAAAGTACTCAAAAAACAACACAAGAAGCTACTCGATTACAACGAGAAAGTAGCGAGAGTAACTGTGGGCCAACTGAAACCTGTAGTCCAAATGTCTTAACACATAGTAACTCCAGTTTGAGTGAGTTCCTGATGATAACATTGGACATGAGATACCAGGACCATCAGTACTCTGTTGGATTTCAGGGATCTGCAGCTTGTTGAAATACCCAGGAGCCGGTAGAGAGCCAGCAGCAGGGCTGGAAGGAGGTAGAGGGAAGCTAAAATATCCACATTTGTATATTCTAATAGCTCGCTCTTATTTTTCTTTCACATTTATCACAACAACACAGTTTTATCATTTTAATGTGTGAAATATTTTACAGTTCAGCTGTCGAGCATGTTCATCAGTACTCTATTCACAGTTATACTTGGTTCTAGGAGTTTCTCCATCTTTGTCTCTCAGCCTGTGGTGTTCCTCACTGTGGTGTCCCTCACTGTGGTGTCCCTCACTGTGGTGTTCCTCACTGTGGTGTTCCTCACTGTAGTGTTCTTCACTGTGGTGTTCCTCACTGTGGTGTTCTTCACTGTGGTGTTCCTCACTGCTCTTCCCAGAGATCACCTGTCAATCAAACAGTGTGTCCAGTACTGTGACGTCTTTCTCCTTGGATTTTCTGTTGATGGAGTTTGAGTTCCTGTAGGTGGCGCTCTTTTCTTTATCTGTTCAGCCACGGTGGCTATCGCTGCTCATGCTAACTACCCAGTTCTTCTTCTGTTGATTCCAAACAAAACATAAAACGCATCACTTCCTGTCTCCAGAGGGTTTCTCCCGGTAAAGACCTACCTGACACCGGGTGTTGAGAACAGCAGATGGAGAAGCTTCATGATGGTAGAGGATGATGATGTTGAGTTATAGAGATCAGAGAGAGAGGAGCAGAACGGACAATTATTTATTTGAAAATGAATTATTACATGAAGTTGAACTGCCATATTGATTGTTTTGAAGTATAGAAATGCTCTTTATTTGTATTTTTTCCCATCGTTAAAACACACAGACAGAGAGAGAGAGAGAAAATTAAGTCTCAGCCTCTCCACCCAGATGGCTTCAGCCAGCCGAGACTTTTAATGTGGAGGGGCCTCTCTCTCTCTCGCTCTCTCTCTCTCTCTCTCTCTCTCTCTCTCTCGCTCTCTCTCTCTCTCTCTCTCTCTCTCTCTCTCTCTCTCTCTTGTGGGCCCCCTCATTGAGACGGCGGAGGAAGGAGGCGCTGGAGGCCGGCTAGCTCCCAGACAGGCCTCCCGTGGCCTGATCCCACAGCCTCCTCCTGAGAGGCAGCCAGCCAGCCACAAAAGGATGTGAGTGAGTGAAAGGGAGAGGGGAGAGGACGAGGCTGCGATCACACCAACAGTTGGTTTTCTTTGGTCCGAAAAATTAACTTTGCTGCATTTTTTTTGTATTTGGTTCGTTTGGGTTCACACCGATCAATTAGGAATGAACCAGAGCTTGTAAACAACAAGTCACATGACTCTCAGGTAGCTTGTTTATTGGTCAGTTTTGGTAACCTGTCATCCCACCAGGTTAGAGTCCAAACCAAACTTGTCTGCTCTTTGTCATCATACACAGCGTTTGGAAGGTTACTTACAAAATTATTCCATATGTCATACTGTCAGTTATTACTTGGTCATATTTGAGGTATAAAGGTTCCAGTACAGATAAGAAATTTCTTTCAGATTTGCAATAAAAATAAAAAATGTCTTTCTTCTGTGCCACATTTCATAAAGACGCAGAACAGCTGCCTTCTGAGTTTAAAAGTATCCCCAGAAGTAATCCTCAAGTATCTGTACTCAGAATATTTTTTTATGTTACGTAATGGAATACAGTTACAGGTTTTGTGTATTCAGAGTACGTAACACCATTAAGACACAACCCTGTTAAAACACAGGAAGAAACAGCTGAATATGAGTGCTTTATACCCATAAACCCTTGTGCTTCGGGGTCGTTGTAGCGGCTCAAACTGCTCCTAGGGGTGCGTTCACACCAAGCATGTTCAGATCGGTTTATTTGTTTCCTCCTTAACTTGCGTTGGCAGCAAATAACAATTTAATATCCTGTTTTCATAATCCTAATCCCAGTTTATGGCTGAAATCAACACTCAAAACTCACCATTACATTTATAATCTCAGTGTGCCAATTTTGATGCAGGTTTCTGGTTATTAAAAAGTATATCCTCCAACCGTTCAGTATCATCAAGTATATTTACACATGTCATATAAACGTATAAAGGCTAATTCTCAAGAATAAATTCAGTTGAACCATTTAAAGGACGAGAACTAGATTTGAACAAACACAACTTCATGGGTGAGAAAATGAACGTCTGTCTTTTGACACTTTGGGTTTCATTCATTAGATTTCCTTTTTGAATTGAATCTGTTTTTTTGACTGAAGCGGTATATTTTCTCATTTCATTTTCTATTTTTCCTGAACATGTTGCTGCTGTCTCCCAGAGGTCTAGACAGCAACACTGACCTGTTTTGACTGGCGTTTGTTTGTGGCTGGATTAGCCCTGTCATGGTTTTGCCACTACACCTGGTAGTGTGTCCATACATACCTTCACCCAGCGGCCCGGTCGGTATGTCTCCCTGAAAACCCGCGTGCGATGCAGAGTTGTTTGCGGCGGCATTACCATGAGAAAGCACCTCCATCTCAGTGCACTTATTTGACCTCTGACCTCTCCTTTGTGCCGCCCAGACAGCAAATTGCTGCGGTAGTAATGGCGGGTCCCTACCACTCCCGGGCTCTCGCCGGGGTCCCTCTGAAGGAGGGGGTGGAGGGGAGGCGGGGGGTGGGGTTCTCAATCAAGTCATTTAATACCAAAGTCAATTCCCATACACCCCCCCCCTCCAAAGACATAACCACACACACACACACACACACACACGCTCCCACACTCTTAACCAGACAGGCTGGAGGATTCCGTCTCACCAGCCTTTCTTTGCCACCGTCCTCCCGTCTGCACCCCCTTTTCTTGTCTGAGTTTTAATGAAGAGAGGGGGACCCATGGAAGGAACATGATTAGGGGGACCCTGCCATCACAAGGCCCTGGTGTGTGTGTGTGTGTGTGTGTGTGTGTGTGTGTGTAAGTATTTGTGAGCATGTCTGGCTTTCCAGGGCTAATCCCATAGAGTTGCAACGGGATGAGAAACATATGCAGCATATTGCGGCAGCTACGGCGCATCGCATTCACCGCAGCATCAATGGCGTCCACTGTTTTACCATCAAAGCCTGGGAACGTCTTTGTGCGTGCCGTTGTCACCGTATGGTAATCAGCCGTCTGCTTTCAACAACTAAGGCGGTATTGATTACAGAAGACTTGTTTTCAGATGTGATACGCTATCGATATGAGTTCCCACTGACCCGGTACCGTCCAGACGGTACTGAGGCTGTGAAGCAGCGAGACGCCCATCAACCGAGTGTTGTGCGTCGTGTGTTGTGTGTTGTGTGTTGTGTGTTGTGTGTTGTGTGTTGTGTGTTGTGTGTTGTGTGTAAAAGCTTTGCAGCATGTACATGAGCAGCAACACCGTCTGGTAACTTAAACAGGAGCTTTTTATTTTACTAGACTGATATATTTATTAAATATCATCCGGTGGTGTCGTCCACCTCTGATACGATGGCGGTTCCTCTCAGACCACAACCACAGAAAAACAGCAAAAAACCTGCAATGATTTTTATTTATTTGCACATTTTATTTAATTGTTCAATAATGTTTTTTTGGAAGTTAATTCTTCATTTAAAGTCAATAATGTATCCCAGACATTTCCCTGCCATTGACTAGGTGGGGGGGGGGTCACCCTGCCTTACAGAGCCACTAACCCTGAAAACATTTCATCAGTCTGGTTTCAATGGAGAGTTTTATTGTCCCACGATGGTGGAGATGCTGTTTCAGAGGCTTTTCACGCTGATGAGGATGAAATTCTGGGGGGAAACTGAATATCTGTAATTTCTGGCATGAAAATGGTCAAATTTAAAAATATCAGCTATCAGCAGCTTCAGTACAACAACATCGGTAGTGGTACCAGCTTTCAAAAATCGTCCCGACCCCAGTTTCACTCTCCACACTAACACTATCACGTTTTACGATCCCAATCCAAATGGAGTAGACGTCTGAACGTTATATGATCGATTCTGAGCCGTAGACGTTGAGGTTTGTGACCCAGAAGGCAGTGCGTCCCTGCGGCTGGAGGCTGAGTGTCCCTCTAATCACCGACACTTAACTGCTGATTGCTCATTGTCCCGGGCAGGACGGAGCTGGCTGTAGGAGGCCATCAAGACGCTCTGCCCTCTGCCTTTCCCCCGGGGACAGTCAGTCACACAAGGAGAGGTCAAGTGACTCGCCGCGACTTCCCTTCCTAATCTGGAGGATGTGATTCACCACCACCACCTCCACCACCTCCACCAACCCATTAGACACCCTGTCCGTTGAGGTCAGAGAGTATGTGTGCTAGCGTTGACCTGTCATGTTATTTCAGCTGTGAGGAACAATACACACAATACTCACTTGTAGGTTTCCTGTTTCCTGCGTGTGCCTCAGCCTCGATGTGCTCAGGTGGGAACGGTTACCATGACTCCCAAAGTGAAATGTCACTTAAGACCTTTGTTCTTTACCGATTTGATTTGACAGGTGGGAAGGTAAGACAGGCGTGGCCGAGGGTGTGACGGCATGTTTAGGTTATGTTATCATATTTCATATCCAGAGCTCACAGTGCAACAGCAGGATGAGATTGAAGCAACCGAGGCTGCGTTCACACTCCATCCTCAGCTCTGATCTAGTGGATGACTGTTCTATCTATCTATAATAGAGTAACAATACCAAAATAAGTCACGTCCATTTTTGTTGCTACGCTTCTGCTGTTTGTTTCAACACATTTAAGTTTCTTAACTGAACTGTCTTTCTGTCCTTGGTTGTGTCCTGTTGCTAACGCTGCTCGGCCATGACAGCTGTCGCCTGCCTCGGGGTCTGATTTGATTCCTCATATCCAAGAATTGAAAAAAATGTGACTCTATGCAGCTTTTTACTGTTCACACTGATTAGAAAAGATCAGATCTGTGTCACATGTGAGGGGACAAAATCTAACAAATTGAACTTTCAGCTGCAGTGTGAACGGAGCCCAACAGACTGCAAGGACCAACGCCACAGCACCCTGATGATGGAGGAACAAATATTAAATCATAATACATCACGATTCTGATCTATTAGTACCGGCTCCTTTCTCACGGTGCTTTGAGAACCTCATCCAACATTTCTGAGGCTCTATTCAGTGAAACCACAGATAATAGAGCACTTTGGATTCTGTTTTCCTGCATATTCCATGGTAATTCGTCAAACACAATTAAACTGTTGAGTTTATTGTCATGGTGACCTTTGACCCATAAGCTTTACATAGTCTCTTTACCTCAACTGTATCTTATTGCTAGGCAACTGCACACAAAGATTCAGCTGTTTCACTGAGGAGAATGAGGCACAACACCACCTCGGTATCTGTGTTGTGATTTCCTCTCTTGGCGCTTCGTCACATGTGATGTTTGTAGGGACACGAGGTTCTGAGGTTTTTAGTCTGGGTGATGCGATCGTGACCCTCGACCTCCTCACTCATTGGCTGCTTGTAATGTTGGTGATCTTGGTGATGAGAGCTGAAACGTATCAGCTGATTCAAGATTGCAGGATGCAGTAACAGCATGGAGAACTTTTATATCTGGCAGTGCTGTTTCCTGTTTTATTGTCTCCTCGGGTGAAACTGGATTACCGCCATTCTTCAAATCTAAAATCCACATCCAAACGTTTGTAATTGCAATCTGAAATTTTGATAAGATACTTTTTTTTTTGATAAATTATCCGAAAGCCTTGTCGTCGCTGCCCCTGTATTCAGCTCCTTTCACACACACACACACACACACACACACACACACACACACTTCCTCGCCATCTCTATGCCCTTCTTTGCAGTCTCTCTCTCTTTCTCATGTTATGGGCTGTGCTGTGGTGTGTAATCCAATCACAGGAACCAGGGTCCTGAATGAAGGGGGGGGGGGGCATGTATGTGGATTAAGGTGTACAACAACTAACCTTATGGGATCAAATAGAGAGCCCCCCCCCCGCCCCCCCCCGGGAAAGGGCCACACTATGGAGGCTGAACTCTCTCCTCGGCTCAAAGCTTTTGTGAGTTATTTGAGTTATTTTGTACCTTTTTTTTTCCCACTTTCCCTCAATCCGCCTCGTCTACTTCTACCTCAGTTAATGATTTCTTACATTTCCCATAATGCCTTTCGATTTTGTTTTGTTCAAATTACAAAATCCATCCACAAAGATGCAAGCTGTGGCTGCATTGCATTCTGGTCTCTCTCGTCTACTGCATTGCATTCTGGTCTATCTACTGTCAGTGGAGAAATTGATCCAAAATAAGGCTGATTTTCTGATATCAGACTGGAAATATCTCAACGTGACACCACGTTGTCTACGATTGGCCAGTTATCCACAGGAAGAAGGAAAATACACCAGACAACTAAATGGACCAGAAATACAACAAACATCAACAATAGTTTTTTGTTTTTTGTTTTCAGAGTTTCAAGGTGGATTTTCCTTTTTGTGTATTTACACACATGCTTCTTAATACACGAGTCAATCACATTTACAGTACACACACAAACCCATCCTCACTGGTGCATTCACCAACACACACACACACACACACACACACACACACACACCCCAGCAGCATGAGTTGAGTGTATTCCATGCACATCTTCACCTACTACACAACAGAATCTGTCTCCATAAATTACAAGAGGCACTTACAGACAGCAGCAGTCAATTACTCTCTATTATCGCTGTTAAATTACAATTGATTGTGAATTTCCTGTCATTCAATAATTTTTCATTGCTTTTTTTTTTTTCCATCAATGCATTTTCATAAACAATGCTTTCATTTGGTGTGTTGAGTGAGCGGCCGGGCGCTCGGCGGCGTGGTTTAGTGGTCTGGTTTGCAGTCGGGCCAGTAAAGTGGATGTGTAGTAACACCAGGCATAATGCTAATCCTGCACTTCTCACATCTCCATAAATTAATTTAGTGGATGTGTGTGTGTGTGTGTGTGTGTGTGTGTGTGTGTGTGTGTGTGTGTGTGTGTGTATCTGCATTTGCTGTGCTGCATGCTCTCTCTTTCTCCACGTCGTACTCGACACAGTGCCAACACACACACACACACACACACACACACACACACACACAGAGCCAGTTGCCAAGGCAACCAGGAGCTAGCATGAAAGCTGCGAGGAGAGGTGGAGCATGGCACCAGTCCGACGAGCAACTGCCACCGTGTGTGTGTGTGTGTGTGTGTGTGTGTGTGTGTGTGTGTGTGTGTGTGTGTGTGATGCAGTAATGTGTGTTTTTGTGCATATCCAGTGTTGACCCATAATGAGACGGGGGAGGCGGGGGACGGCGACATTAACAGCCAGAAAGTGTAAACAACAAAAGATGCTGTGTCCATTAACGGCGCCGTACTTCCAGTTACACTTCGCTTTGTGTAAATTGAATAATTGGATGTCGCTATATGGAAAAATATGATAAATATATAAATATATATTAATATATACATTTAAAACTGCAACCAACTGTCACATTAAAGTTAAGGTTAGGTCATACTGGGTGATTTTTTCGCTGATCCTAAAGCCAAGCGGTCCAAGACTGAAATCTGACAGCGACAGCGATCGTGACAGCAGCCAATGGGAGTTCAGCTCAAGGAGGAAGAGGAAGAGGATGAACTGGAAGAGAAGTCTCATGATAGTTTCCATCAGGAGGATTCAACTCCTCTTCCTCCACTCCTGATAAGGTGCATTACAATTCTGTCTGGAAGAATAAACCTCATGTTAAACGGTGTAAGACAGCAGACTGCCTGGATCACTCAGGTTATTTTGCAATTACAAATAAAGTGAAAGGAGTCTCATACAACATAATAAGATAACAACATAATAATGTCACTTCAAAGAGCATCTGTAAACGAACCTGCAGCAGGAAACCATTCTGGAAGTGTACCTAGTTTAGTTTGTACTAATTGTAGTGAACTCTTCTGCTGTGTGATTCCTCCTCTTCATCTTTTCCAGATTCCAGGTCTTTAGTCCGCGTCAGCAGAGTACTCAGATTACTTTTTGTCGTTTAACTAGTTACTTAACGTGGAATTTGCTATATTTACTATTTTAAAAATTAGAATGTTGTCACTTTTATTTTTCTTTCATATCGTTTTATTTTATATAATTTTATTAGCGCAAATTTAAAACCACAGTAGAAAAAAGTGAAACTCCCGCAGCATCTCAGCAACATGCAGCGGATTGATAAAAATACAATCGAAGTCTAATTGATAAAAATGAGATTCCTGTTTTAAAACCAGAACATTCTTTCATGAACACACTTGGAAAGCTCCAACAAGTTACTTTTAATGAAGAGTAACTTTGTAACAGAACTACTTCCTTTTCTAGGTAAGTTACAAAGTAAAGTAGCAAATTACTTTAACAAGGAACTTTCCTCGATTCTGTTTCTCGGCAGTCAGGATTTGACCTTGTCTGACCTTGGGTTTAGTTTAAGTATCTCCACGTGGGGACTGCTCAGAAATCCCCCGACTGGCTGATGTGTGGCCGGCGGGCCCGAGGGGTCAGAGGTCGGCTTGTGGACACTTGGCGGTGTGAATAGTCCGTTTGAGGGCGACAAAACAGACGAGGGCACGCAGACTTCCGCTCCATTGACCTTCCATTGTGGAGAGGTTGGAGAGGTTGGAGAGGTTGGAGAGGGTCAGCCATGATATTCTGTTTTACGGGGCGATGGCGGCGGTCTGCTCGGCCCCCGACCTCCGCCCGCTCACACACTGAAAACAAACATATGCTCTTCTTCAATGGGCTCCAAACCAGGAGGAAGACCTGGTGGCGTTCCAGTTCATTAAATGGATTTGAACTTCTGCTCTGTGGTCAAGATGAGTCAGCGGTGGTGATGTCACCCTTCAGGTCAGTAATCTGTCCGCAGTGTTATCATTGGTTGTTCAAGCTCTTTTTTTTTTCTTTGAGTAATAATCTGGGACATTTTCATATAATAAATGTGGGTTTTGCTCCTCTCAGTCTGCTTGATCTCACTGAAGCTGTCTGGGAGGTTTCTGTGGTGAACACATTCCTTCAGTGAGTTAAAGCTGCAATGAAAACGTCGTTGTGATCAGGGTTCGATCCAGTCGCCCTGGGGTTTCAATTCCTTTAGACTGGAGTCACTGATAGCTGATATTCAACATCTTTAAATTCGACCATCTGCAAGCCAAAAATCAACTGAAACCCAGAATAATGAAGTGGTAAGAAACTCATGAAGAATTAATTGACAACAAACAAACTGAACAAATAAAATGTACAAAAAAAAGAATTTCATTGCCGGTATTACAGACGATATCAGATACCCAATATTTAATAAAAGCCTGTTAACCCTAGTTGTGATGAAATAATCAATACCTTTGCTTGATCAGTGTATGAAGTGTGAGCACATTGAAAAGAGCCGAACCCTTAAAACACTTTGTCTGTCTGGAAGCTTCAATGCAGCCTGGATGAGATGTTTGAGCTCCAGACAGACCTGAGACCAGGAGACCGTTGAATAAAACACATTTCATGCAAGTCACTGAACATTTCCTGTCCTGGACGTAAAAGAAATAAAAGAATGCCACCCACTGCCAGGAAACACACCGAACCCTGGAGAGCGATTCTCCTGGAGGCCACGGCGAGTTCACAGTCTCACGCGTTACCATGAGTCACCAGACCATCCTCAACCCACCGCATTGTTTTACCTTTTGCCTTTATTTGGCCCTGATGGAGCAACAGTGACACAATGGGGCAGTTTGTGAGTTGCCTCAGATTTAATGTTGGGGGGAGGAGGGGGGAGGAGGGGGGGGAGGGTGTTGAAATGCAGACACTGACAGTCGCCTTGAACTTGAACCCCCCGAGGTCCCCTTGACCTTCGCTCTTTTCCCGTGCTCCTCTCTGCCCTCGGTGGCGGTGGCGGTCTTTGTTGAGCTGTCGGCATTAACTCTTCGCGCCCTTCTCTCACACCCTCCTCCCCCGCCTCCCCCCCACCACCACCACTCTCTCCTCCATCCTCCCGGGGGGGGGGGGGGGCCGAGCCTCAGCCACTTCCCTCTGTGTGGCTGATTTCGGGGTGCGCCCGTCTGCTCCGTGGCAAACGCCCCTGTGGGGAATTTTGTTTTTCCCAGAATGCTAATCTGACCCGAGGGTTTCATTCCCACATTCTGGATCCTGGATTTATTCCTTTGTTTTTGAAGGGAGCGTCTGGATTCCTGTCGTCCCGTGATGGGTACAACTCGGGTTTCAGCCGGGCGATAAACACATCAGCGGTTGGTTCTGATTTTAAACGCTGACAGGAAACCGTCTGCAGAGACACTTCAGATCTGACAAGACAGATATGAGATCTAAATGATGTTTTTGGGGAACTGATCGGACATATTGATCCTGCTGAACGTCGCCTCTGCTGAACCCTCGCCGACATGTGACCTTTGACTCCACTGCATCACGAAGCGTGTTCCTTCACTTGACGTGTGACTTCACTAGACTGTAAAACCACGTTTATCTCGAGTCTCCCCGGTCGCCCCTGTTTATAGGATGTTGCCTCCTAGTGAGTCGCTCTCCCGGGGGGTGGGGGGGGGTGGGGGGGGGTCACCCTGATTGTGTCTTGCACAATAATCGTCGGCGTTTTGAGAGCTTTGTCGCCAAAATTAGGACCTGTCATTGATCAAACGCTGATGCGACCTTCAAAGGGGAAGCGTTACGTTTCCATTGTGTCGGAACACCTTGATAGTCAGAGCCGACGAGGGGAGGCTCGGGGGGGGAGAGGGGGGAGAGGGGGGAGAGGGGGGAGGAGGACGGGAGTTGACTGATTTAATCTGCTAATTTTTCTCAGGTCTTTTGGCTGTTGACAGGCAAGTGTAATGGTCCTTCAAGTAATGGAATCAACCACTCAAGCAACATATGCACACACACACACACACACACACACACACACACACACACACACACACAGTCTCTCACACACGCATGCACACGCATTCACCCACTGAAAGCACGCCTGTTTTGCATATGAATGACATCACCGTAAAGTTTGTGGGGAGGATTTTGGCGGTTGGGGAGGAGGGGGGAGGAGGAGGGAGGAGTGGGGAGGGGGGTGTATGAAAGGGGAAACATTAGTCAAATCGCTTACCGCTTCAGTCGCCCGCCCGGCAAAACTACTTGACATTCCACGACAGGGCTCTCTCTCTCTCTCTCTCTCTCTCTCTCTCTCTCTCTCTCTCTCCCTCTCTCTCTCTCTCTCTCTCTCTCGCTCTCTCTCTCATCCCCAGTGATCAAGGCCTTCCTCCCGCCAGGCCGGCGCTCGGAGGTCTGGTCACCTCTCCTCTTAACAGGCTGCTGACTGCTGCAAAGCCTGAGGGTGTTTTGAACAACATTCACAAGCTGAGAGTGTTTAGTTATTACAGGCAAACAAAAAATGATTCACAATATGGCTGAAAGATTTGACAGATTGATCCATTTTCTTTGCATCCCTTAGTGACTGCAAGAGGCTTCGCGACCTCCATGACCTTTACCAAACACAAGCCGGCAGTCGACTCTTTATCAGTCACTGTGTTTCTTGTGACGGGACAGCGCACACTTCAGAGCGTCTGCGGCCATTTTGTTTCTGCTCGGTGAACAGAGTGACGCCGGGAGGCAGCGCACACAAAGGTGGACAGATCTGGACGGGCGCCCGTTTTTTCTTGGCACCGACCGCCGTCGGATCCGGAGACGCACATCCTCCGTCCTAGCGACCGGTCGCCAACACGTTTCCCTCCAAAACCTCAGAGAACGGCCTCCTGGGGGCGCATTCCTGCATACCAATGACGACTCTGAGGAGCTGGTGAAAGGAGACGCACCCGAGCCCCGAGACCCTTGGACCTGCACCAAACCCCCCACCACCACCACCACCCCGCCTCTCCCGCCACCGGCCCTTGTGTACTTGTCCGTCAAACCGCCGTGGCTGGAAATGCGGCCCGTCCGCTGTGCAGATCCTGCACCAATCCAACCCATATGAATGTAATTGCGACGCCATCTTGAAAATCTCACTTCCCTCAGCCTCGCCACCACTGGATGCAGCGAGCGGCCATTTTGTGCTTATGCCGAAACAAAGCCCCGCCCTGAATCTATATGAACTCACCCACGTGCGAGCCCTCTCTTCCTGGGTCGTTTTTCACGACGGTCTGCAGCACCCAGCAGGAAGGACGGCGGGTGGAGGTGAGGTTGGGTGGCGCTGACAGACCTGCGGGTGCCAGCAGCTATAGCTCTGACTTTGATCCAACATGGCTGCAAAACAACAGCGAGGAGTTGTACGCCGTCACTCCGGCTCGCTCTAGTGTGCTTAACATTGACACTCAGTTCATTAAGGCCTATAGCGCTTGGCTAACGCAGCTCGCCTCTTGGCAGCTTGACAAAAACGGTGAATCAGATTATGAGGGGCCATAACGCAGCCAAGAAACACCGAGGGCGCGGGGAGTCGTCACAAAGGACCGGCGCTCGCTCTCCGGATGTGAACGCAACGCAACATAATGTAATTGCGACCCGGCCCGGTTAATAAGGGCACTGTAATATTTGCACGGCGCGCGGTGTTTATTTGTACCACGGCTCATTTCGACGCCGCCGTGCAGCTGTAAACAACAGGAGAGCAGCTTGTAAAAAAGGATGCAGACACCCAAGGGGGGGGGGGGCGTCTGAGCAGCGCTAAACCTTTTCACTGAATTACACAAGACTTCATAAAAGAGGCAGAATGAATGAAGGAGCTCCGTGATCAACCTGTACTGTAAAGGGGTGCGTTTCATTTGTTTTACAGTGGGATTACTCCTCTTTTACATGACAATGCTAATGAATTGTGAGGGGCCCATATGTCGGTGTTGGCACGTTTGCCATATGTGGTGTCAGACAGCAAATCACGGGGGGGCGGGGGGGCAGGGCCGCACTGCACAACACAACACACGGCAGCCCGGACACCACGGGCGCTGCACACACACCATCACAGTCCATGATGGAAGTGTTATTGTGCTCTTTGTTTTCGCTCAAACAGTAGGTTAATGGTGTGTGTGTGTGTGTGTGTGTGTGTGTGTGTGTGTGTCTTACTCCCATCTCCATGCTAACAGGAAGATGGCTGCAGGTTCCCAGAGTATCTCACTGAACTCAACACTACACCGGGGTAGCGCCGCTGCCTCGCTGCCAAACGCTGCACCAGATCAACTCGAGTCCCTGATGGCGCTCTCCGAGCCTGAGTCGGATCTCCAGTGAGTTTGTGATAATCTTTTCATTTGGCTGAAATATCACGTTGGATCTGAGCTGCGGTTGATTTCTCTGTAGACAGGGAAGGAAACATGTGAGGAAGCCCGCCAGCAACATTTGACTTCATCTAGTGAGGCTGGATCCGTAACACACAGCTAGCTAGTTACATTCAGCTGACGCTCGGCTTCAGGCCACGCCCCCACCCCGCCGCCTCATCACATCAAACACACAAAAATGCACGACAGTCGTGTTTTCCATTGTTTTCAATGTAAACCTTTATTACTATTCCAACATAGGACACAGTTTCCCACACGAAGGCACAAGTGGTGAACACTCAGTCAGATATCAGATTGCGCAACACAAACATGTCTTCTATAGAACACAAGCAGACAGAGTTCATATCACAGATGAAAGGGACAGATTCAGTGCAACCAATTGAATTATTTCAGACCACAATTTATGGTTTTCATGCCCCTGGACTGATATCAGAACAGAGACTTTTTTTTTTTTTTACTAGAGATTAAAAACATAATTTCAAGCTTATCCAGGCAGATAAGTAATTGTCTTGAGCGCTGGGATGTGCATGATTATCAAAAGAATACATTTCCTAAATTAGGCCGATCGTCTCCTTGAATCAGCAGATTGTTAAGAGTAATATTTAAAAGATTTGCATAGATTATCAATTGTAATAAAAAAATTTGCCACTTCCCGAAAATTAATATAGAATGAATTAGGCCGTGATAGTACTCGCTTTATTGCATTTGCATGTGTGTGTGTGTGTGTGTGTGTGTGTGTGTGTGTGTGTGTGTTTTAATGTCAAGGACAGGAAATGAAGGCAGCGTTTGAAGCCGATGTATTTGTCACGTCTCACCCTCAGCTGTGTCGCTGGCTACCAGTACGCAGCAAAGCCTGCTGGGAAGGTTTTAATAGACCAGCATGCTCTGTCCACGCGGCCACGAGCCGGGCTCACACACACTTCCTGCTGATCACACACACTTCTGCCGTCAGGAACATTAAACGTGTATTTAAAAGTCCTGCGCCCGTTTATGTCGGCGGCTAACGGCTGCGTGTCAAATGTGTTGAGGAAAAGACGGCAAATGTAAGATCCAGTACATCACAACACACACACACACACACACACACACACACACACACACACACACACACACACACACACACACACACACACACACACACACACACACACAGTACATTTAGGACTCCTTGAAACCATATTTTTCTCGATGATCTGGGAAGGTATTTCTATAAACTCGTAAAAAAAAAATAGATTCCAGGGTTCGGATGGATGAAAGTTGCTCCGCCCAACCGGGTTTCAAGCAACAACAACAAAAGAAAAACAGTTGCATAGAGTATAAAGACGACAGCTCACTCCTTCGCCATTGTGTCAGCCGACACACGGAGCTGTCCAATCACAGTGCAGTATTCTTCACTGCTGCCGTGGGTCTCACATTCACGTGTCTTTCAATCCTAGCAACTAGTTACTAACCAAACAGTCAAACACAAAGCGCACTATGCTGCTTCATGTTATCATCAGGACTAGAATCAATAGAATCAATAGAATCAATTACAAGTTTAATGCTATTTTTAAGTCATGTAGAACAGATCGCTCCAAACTATCTATATTAAGAAACATCATATTGCCACACAGCAAAATGTCACAATCAGGAGAGTTCGTCGCCTCAAGCTGTCGGCCTTTCCCTCCGAGCGTCCGAGTCCACCACGCCGTCGAAACGAGGCGTTCGCAGGCCCGTCCAGATCGAGCCAAATCGCAGCAGCGGTGGAAAGGCGTAGAGAGAGACCGCCGATGCTCAAAAGTCAGGGTGCAAATCATCTTTGTTTACTCCCATGCTGGAGGAGCTGGAGGAGCTGGAGGAGCTGGAGGAGCGCCGGCGGCCCTTCACTCTCCCAAAGAGTCCTGCTGTCCGTCCGCCATCAGCTCCGTCCATTTCTGATCCTCTGCCCACATTTGCCTGCAAAGGTAAAGAGGACAATAAGATAAACGATTTGAGACAGTGGACTGTGACTACCCGAGTTAGAGGACGGCTAATCTCATCACAACGAGACACGTCCTTGTAGTTCTTAAGACATTTTTTTTAAAACGAGTCATGCCGGTATGTGCGGTAAAGCCTCCGTGTCCTGAACCTCCCGAGGTAAGCGCTCGCTGCTCCACGAGCCAAGAGGATTGAGGGTGAAGTTGAAAGGCCCTACCAGGAGCCTGGTACGCTACGGGCTGCTAATACAAAGAGGAAGCATGTGACGACGCTAAGCTAGGCTGACTCGGACTTCAGACGACTATCGAACGTTTTTTGTTTTTTTTTCAAGCAGCTCAGACAAGCAACTTAAAATATTACAGCGGGTCACGGAGTGCACTGTGGACTAATAACGCCGCCGTCTGGGTTAGCCTGTCTTCTAGCATCAGGAGCCGGTTAGCTAGTTAGCATCGCCTGAGATATTAGCCTTAGCATTACGCCGAGGTGAGAACGGGGGGGGGGGGAGTGGGAGCTGAAATGGAGGTTTGGTGGCATAAAAGGCAGTTTGGGGTATTGGTGTCGCTCTGAGTTATTGGCATCGCGGTCTTGTTGTGTTGGAGGCCGACAGTGAATCAGCTTGTTAATGGCAAATTTACAGCCTCAGCATGTGGCCTAATAAAACCAGGGGATGGAGAGGATGATGAGAGTGATTGCGATGTGTGTGTGTGTGTGTGTGTGTGTCCAGGAGAATGGTGGTGGTGGTGGTGGTGGTGGAGGGGGGTGTAGAGAAAGAGAAGAGTGGAAGGCGCCGGTAATTAAGAGTCTAAGAGAGTGTGAGGGGGCGCACACCGCTCAGAGCAAACTTCACCCTGGAAGCCTCACTTTTTATTTGTGCACCCCAACTCGCCCCAACCCCTCCCCCACTTCTCTTTACTCTCCCTCTCTCTTTACTTGTCTCCCCCTTCTGAATGAATAGCTATCACAGAGCTACGGTGTCCCATCTACCAACACCACCCCCCCCCTCACCCCCACCACCCCCCCAAGGCCCTTTCTCAACACTCCCCCTCCAGCATGGCTCTGAATAGGGAGCCGAATTGAGTAAACAGTCAGGCTGTCAGCTCAATAGGAGGTCTGGCCGTGAACTTGAAGTCCTTCCCAGGCCCCCAGCCTCACATTAGGGTGGGGGGGGGGTGGCGGTGGAGGTTGGGGGAGACAAGAGGGAGGAGGGGCGTTTCGGCGGTGGTGATGGGGAGGGCAGCAGCCAGACTTTGGGGGGCCCCCTTACGTGCCAATGTTGGGGGGGACCCCTGCCATAGAGGTTCCCAAGGCTGGTGCTGTCGCTGCAGCGGTGGGGGGAGGGCGCCCCAGCTGCCTGCTGCCCCCCCCTCCCTCTCCAGCACTCCAGTCTGAGCAGGAGGGGTGGTGGTGGTGGTGGTGGTGGTGGTGGTGGGGTACAGACGGGACAGTGTCTGCTCCCCTTGCCCAAGCCCCAGCTCCCATAGACCCTCACACACACACACACACACACACACACACATCCAGACGCAAGCTGCCGGCCATGCCCACCCCTCCACCCCCTCACCCCCTCACCCCCTCACCTCGGCTCGCTCCCAGCCCTCCCAGGCTTCTCATCGTCTCATTAGCCAGCGCCAGCCACTCCGCTGTCTACTGTCTGCATTGTTTTGGGCTCTGCATAATTTACTGTGTGAATTGCGAGCGGGCCCCGGCGGCCCCCGGCGGCCCCCGCGCTCAATCCACCACCTGTTTATACGGAGGCCTCCTCGCCACCGTGATTAGTGGGGCTTCGCGTTTGACACAGTTACCACGCCGCACTTCTCCAGGAAAGCCAAGCGAAGCCTTTCCGCCCGTTTGAGGCTTGCGTCGTCGAGAAATTGAAGACGCCGGGATAGCGTGGCCTCGTTTTGAGAAGCGTTGTTACTAATGGTTTAATGGAAACTGTGTCAACATCTGAGACGACGGTTGAAGTTTGGGGCGCCGCGAGATATGGGGGGCGAGTTTGGCCCGAAATGAAACGCTTTTTTCTTTCAAAGTTCACCAGATGAGTTGGTTCATATTGATATTCTTTCCTTCAGTCCTCCATCGTTAGGAGAGTCACCTCGGACCTCCGGTGTCAAGACGTCTCGGTGTGTTTTGTGACAGTCTCTTTCTCCCTCGTCCCAGCGGGGGGTATCGGGGTAACAGAGCCGGCTCTCCATTAGCTAGCGATTGGCACCCTACAGTAAGTTAGCGTTAGCATTGTCTCTGACCTCCACTCCATAGACACGCTAGAAAGGGAGGTCTCTGTGTTGCACGGACAATGGCGTGCAATGTTTACCGGCTGCCGTACTTAATCGGGTCCAGCCGACACTAATTGGTGTTTTGCTTTGAGCTCCCGGCTGGAATAATGCAGCGCTGCAACAAGCTTGCTCAGGGAGAACAATACTGGACTTGTTTCCAAAACTCACTGCTAGCACAAAGAGACTCTCCAGTATTGAGACCCGTGCTATCACACTCTCACTTCTTCACCATCTCCTCCCTATTATTTCTCTCTCTCTCTCTCTCTCTCTCTCTCTCTCTCTCTCTCTCTCTCTCTCTCTCTCTCTCTCTGCGTCCCTGTACGAGAAACACACAGTGGCTGGTTCAGGAATATCATCACTCTCCTCTCTACAGATGTGCTCAACTTGACATTTCTCTTCACCTCGTTTGAAGGGTCAAGGAAGAGGAAAGGAGATTTTTTAGGAGTAATCTATCACTTGGTGCTATTACAGTAAAATCGGAAAAAATAAAATCCATTGTAAAAAATCTCTCCACCAAATCGTTTTATGTCTCTTGGTGTAAAATGAGTTTTGCGCAAATCCTACAATGCTCAGCTATATGGAGTAATGCAGCGTCTGTCTGTGTTACCCAGGAAATACGGCTTCACCAAAATGGCAGCCGCCGCCATGTCGGGGCATGTGTGTGAGGATGGCACGAGAATTCCCAAACGGGGAAAGAAAACGGGGCGCTTCGGAGCGCAGATGCCCACTGGAAGCCTCCTGAGAGGCATTGAGAGCAGAGTGATTTAATGCGAACACACATACAAAACACCCCCCGCCCACACCAACCCCCACCCCCACACCCCCACACCCCCCCACCCACCCATCAGCGCATCTCGTGAATTCTGCAATTAACAAACACATCCGAGGTGATTAAAACCGCGGCTAGCCGGCTGGAGGACCGGAGCGAGGGAGCGGGGAGGCGGAGGAGGAGTGGATGGAGGGCCGGGGACGGTGCTGGTGTGCGGGGGGGAGAGATGCGGCATGGCGGGCGCAGTGGTTTCTGGTGTGTTACCTGCACTGGTCTTCACCACTTCCATTTCGTGCCAGCGTCGTTTCTAAGATGGTGGCGCGGGGCTGCGTCTCGCTGTACAGGAAAAAGGGGCAGTCTGCTGAGGATGGAGCGAAGGAGGAAGGGAGGAGGGGAGAGGCGATGCAGAGGAGGGCGAGGAGAGGGAGGGCAGAATCAACAGCAACCCCTCCTCCTTCTCGCTCTGTTTTTCAGTCTCCGTTTGCCAGCTCTCCTTCAGCGGTGTGGCGGCGGCGGCAGCCTGCACAGAGCGGGAGAACCAGAGGGCAAGGAGGGAGATTTTGAGTACGTGGTTTATCCATCAATTGCACATGTATAGTTCACGGAAGCATACAAACGCACATGAGCATGCACACACACACACACACACACACCTTTTCATGTCTGTTCTCATGGTACAGTCTGCCCCTGAGCATGCAAATGACTTTCATTATGCAAATGCATGCAAATCAGATCCAACCATCTGAGAATCAAGGCTGGAAAGAAAAAAAAAAAAACTCGACACAGAGATTGAATGAAAGAATGAAAGAGAAAAGGGACAAGAGAGAAATCCTTTTGAGTGGCAGGAGGCGGTAAGTTAGGTAAACGCTCTGTGGAAAACAACAGTGGCCCAATTGGGCAAACACCATTATCTTCTTTATTGTGCGTATGACTTAATATTTTTATTTAATGTGATGTTTTTTTTACAGGATATCGCTTTCTTATTTGTTAAATGCCTCTTGCTTTTTGAAACGTACCCATGTAAACATATCATCACTTCAATTCAAGGACGTTCCTGCTGCCGCGTGGTTTCCATCTGACAGCTGCGGTTTAAACATAATGCCGCATTTTCAGCATCGGTGGAATTGTAAACAACTGTTCAGCACTGTTGACATTTACCAGTTAAGCTAGCTTGCATTTGAATCTGGGTGTTGATGCTAATGCTGTGTATTTCCCTCAGCCTTAATAGCTGCTTCAAACGCTTCCCATTGAAACACAGTGTTTTGCTGCAGCCAAAGTAATATTGTGCTCTATGTTTGTGTGTACATCAGCGCAAAATTTTAAATTGGGCTAGCCTACAGCAAAAGTCACTGCTTAGCTACTAGCACTACACCGAGCACTGTGGGTATCAGACGAAAGAGGCTATTTTTAATTACTCATGGCCAGCGTATTCAACAGCGTCTTTCTTCAATAAAACGCCACCCTCAACACAATGTTCAATTACTCACACCTGCCGATGCAAACCTCAGCGTCTAAACTAAATTAGCACAACGTAGCCTGCTTGCTAAGTCCAATGCGCCCTAGCAGGTGAAGTCTATATCTCGCAGGTTTAGCCGAGTAGTTCCTGAACCCTTCTATTCAAAGAACCAACAAAGAAAGCTGACTAATCGGTGAAGGGAGCACCCTGTCTGATTTTGCTAATACTCTGAGCCCAGTAGAAAGGATCCTCCATTAGCTGGTAGAGGAGGGAGACAGCTTTTGTCTCTGGGTGTCAGTAGGGGAAGGCTGCGTCTGAAATTCGAATAAGGTGGTAGAAACAGGGGTGACTTGGAGTGTGAGAGAGTTGGGGTGGGTAATCAGGGAGGGGCAGGACTACAGGGGTGGGGTACTGCTGAATGGTGGCAAACCTCTCCTAATTGGCACTTGACATTTTTTCGCCATTGGCACTGGAGTGGGCCAGCTTTCAAGCCCTCTCTGGGTCCTTGTTGGAAAAGTGCCTTATGCAAATATGGCGAATGGGCTCCATTGTGAAGCCTCTGATATTAACAGCTCACGCAACAATGAAATTGTGTGCTTACTCTGGACTCGTAGGTGTGTGAGAGAGAGCTAGACAATGGCAGCTGGAGCAGCTTCAGTCTGAACAGACACTTCATCGGATGCTCTCCCAAGTCATTTCACCAGAATGGGCTTTTTCCGTGGACAGAGGCTCCCACTAAAAGCTTTATTAACGACTGAAACAAACAAATGTGTGCACTGTTTTGCTGAGCATCTGACAGAGTCTCTGTTTGTACTTTTGCTGAATGGCTCAATTCATTGCGGTTTGAAATATTGAAGGTACAGATGAGAAAAGGCTTTGCTGATTCTGTTTGAAAGATGCTTCCTCCCTTAAAGCATTGCTGTCTGCGTTCTAAATGTGAAAATGTATTCATGCTTCAATGCTGTGCTGCACTCCCTCTGATATTTCTTTCTTCCTCTGTACGCCTGCATTGTTTACCCTTAACTCGTTCCCTTGGGTAAGCAAGGCTCGAGATCTAAAGATATCTGCAGAATCCCTTTGGAGAGAACTTGGCAAATCACTGGAGAAATGTGGCAAACCGAGCTACATCTTTCAAAAGCAGAGAAAATGATTAGAGGCCCGGCCTGGACAGCTTGGCCAAACACACTCTCGACTCAAAACGTCCAAGTCGACAAGGTCCGCGGTGTTCTCCTCATCAAGACAACAACAAAGCAAATTTCATCTTTATCTCCGCAGAACTCAAAACCAACAGAGAGGCTAACAGAGCAGGCTAACAGCAGCCACCCCCCGTGTGGTCCGAGCACAGTCAAAGTACACCTGTTACCGCTAAGTTGCCAAACTTAATCTCCTTTGTCCGGGTGGGCCCATTGACTTGCAACTGCCCTGAGATACATTCATTTCTGTGCAAGCGCGAGGGGGCGGGGGGAATGCCAGCGCCGTAGAAAGACGGAGGACTGGCCTTCTGCTCCGGCCCAACAGCGAAGCCATTTTCCAAACCCTGTTGGTGTGTTCCGTCGAGAGAAAGAGAGGGAGAGAAAAGGGGGCAAGAATCACCGGGTCTTATTCACAAAACTGTCTGGCTGCTTGGACCCGGTGGTGCTGAAAGGGAGGCAAAGGGGCCCATTGTCCCCCGGTGACAAGTGGACTAGCTCTATTGACTGTAAAGTCTACTGGTGGGGGGGCAAGTAGGGCCTGACCACAATGGCTGTTTTTCTATTTGACACTTGGAGTCTAAATCTGCTTGCCTAGTGCATGAAAGCTAAGACAAATCCACCACCCTCCTCCTTTCCCCTCCCTGCCTCCTTTCCTTCTCTACCCTTTCTCCTCTCGTTCTCTTTTCTATTTCAGACATTGCTATGGGACACAGAGAAAGAGAGAGAGAGGCCCTGAGGTGGTTTGCGAGGAACTCTTCCATTTCTGTGCCATTTTAAGGCAGGCAAAAGCTAAGGCAGCCTCTACTCCGGAGTCCCTAGTGTGAAGTGTTAGTGATATAACTGTGCCACACACAGAGCCGGCACAAAAACAGTTGCACCATGACATGCGTCTCCCAGGGCACTGCTTAGGGTATAAACACAATCTGTCCAAGACTTCAGCCCCCATTTAGACCTTACACTGCAACTGACACAAAGAAGGAACCAAGGGCAGACAACTTATCTCTACACATCTCAAACCGGCCTGCCTGTTACCTTTCATAAACGGTTAAATCCCTGCATTAGTTAAACAAGCTGCCAGGACAACAGCTGGTGGGAAATTAGCTAGTCAGTCACAATCATTAATCCATCAGTTACAATAACAGATTGAAACCATGCAGTGCTCTTGAAGCTGCAGAGACACATCGGCAGTGGTGTTCTTCCTGGTAAAGGGAACCAGGTACCACTCTGCCATCAGAAGAGGTGACATCTCTGGCTGTCACTTCCTGTCAAGGCCCTCGTTCCTCTCACTTACTTGCTGAGCTCCAGAGCTCAAATGTCAGACTCAACACCTGCAATGCAGCAGGCTGGGACAACCGCAGGGCTCAACGAGATTGACATTGCAAGGTTGCCACGCTTGCTCTTGGGAATTTCACTCCTGTCCTGCACGACATTCAGAATTTGTACTGTACCAAGGTGAATCTGAATACACGGACTCAAGTGGGCTGCTAAAATAGAGCCGTGTTGAAACAGCCAAGCTCTATGTGAAATAGGTGTTACGATTGCAGTCCGCTGCTAGTCTTGTAGCTCCACATCAGATGGTGAAGCAGAGACCTTGGGTTTCTCCAGAGAGAACAATCCTTAGTGGCCTCACTCAGCATGAGTAACCCTCCAGCACTCATGAGGAGAAAAGAAATCACACCTTCAATCAGCCATCAGAGGTCTTGAGGTTGAAGATCTGATTGACCAATTACTCCTCACCATGAGCCCAGACCAAGAACCCAAAGGCTGAGATTGTTCTCCTCCTCTTCGCTCATGGCTCTCGTCACTGGGGGCACTTTCTGCTTGATTGCCCCCAGACCACTCCCCCCTTGGAGTCTTGCGCACACACAGCGGCATTCAGCGAGATCCCATCAGGCCTTTCCACATGGTAGCACCTCACGCAACGGAGGCTTTGCCACGGACCATTCACAACCAAGCCAACTGTCACGTCAAATCAAACAACGGCCAGGACCCCAAATCAAACATCTCTTCATGCAAAGGAGTGAAAAGAGTAGGGGGGGAAGGAAAAAAAAACCACAACGGCTAACTTAACAAAACTGGCCTCAAACAAATTCTTGTCTGTTCGCTTAGATGCCAGCGGGGAGTTGGGAGCCCGGATTAACTCGGAGGGAGCATTCTTAACTTGCACAATCCCATCCAAGTCGGAACATATGTATAATTCATAGCACCGTATGTAGCTCCTATGATATAAAGGACCCACATTCTTTTCGTATTGCATGTTCTCTTGATGCCACGGATACAAGAAACAGAGTTTAAATTCATGGAGCCAAATGAATAGACCGCTGACCATACCGGGCTAGCAAACTGATTAGCCGACACCGACTTGTTAAACGACTTGTCAAAGTCCACCGCCTGGCTTTGGTGAGGCAGTGTGGATTTCTTTCAGCAGGCCTGTCGCTCCTGGCCATGTGATACTAAGGCTAAGCCCCTGCATGCAGCCCCACACACAAGGATCATAGGGCTTATTAGATTAAAAGTGATCCTGTTGGACCAACCGTACTGCTATGGGTCAGCTCCACTTGCTTCAGGGAGCGATGAGGAAATATGTACACCAATGCACCCTTTAATTCTACATTCCTTTCAATGGTATTGTGCATATCTGAAAGACCTATCTATCAATGGGCAAGGGCAGAAAACACATCTGCAAATATGTGCAATGAGTAACACTGGAAAGGCACTGCTGATGAGTCAAAGGGGCAAATATAGACTACAGCCTAATGGTAGAGTTAGGTGTTGTAATTGTCCAAAGGCCTTGGGGTCTGGGATTTGCTTACACACTCACACACATGACATACACACTCACACATACAATCAAAAAAAGCAGTGACATAGACCACGGTCGTACAGCCTACCTTCTGCATTTTGCTCCCATGTCCGTTAATTCAACGTTGGCCATTTTCTTCTCTGGTTTTGCTGTGCATGTGGAGGGAGGCGAGTTGGGGGTCTTGATGCCTTTTCAGGAGTGTAATGGGATTCTTGTTACTTTCGGTTATCTAGCTTTATGAAGAATGTACATCACTCATACAGCTAGATAACCAAAGATAACAACCAACCCCTAAGGCTACCCATCCTCTCAAGCAGCAGGTGAAGTACACAGGCCAGACTCTGACCTAAAAGCAGAGGGGAAAGCATTAATAAAAAACGTGAAACTTGTCTCCATCTATGTGATTTAAGGGATTACAGATTAAACATTACTTGGTTAAATTCATGCCTAAAATGTGTGAAGTCCAGAAGATGCTTCCCTTTCTAAGAAATAATCACACACTAGTCAACGTCAGCTCCAAACAAAGAAGTGACTCTTTTGTCTTGGGGCCTTTTTTCTCACTCAACTTATTGCGGCCCTTAAATATCCCGACCCTTCATTTTTACGACGACACCAGTTGGCCCCTCACCCCGCCTCAAACGGCCTCGGCCAATCGGAAACCGCTCTCAGTGTACCAAAAGCTTTGATTGGATGGCCAGCCAGCCAGTAATGCCTCTACCGAAGCCTTGACTCCCCAAAGTCAAACAACCAGTGTGAGGCATGAACAAAAAAACAACACGCGAGTTGTCGAACCAGTCCAAACCGGCTATGGCGCCAGCCTCCCTTCTCCGGCCCGGCGCCCATCCCTATGGAGCGCCCGCCGCACCCGACGACTCACTCCATAGGAGGGTGATGGCTTCAAATGCCGCCCCCCGCCACGGCCCAAATGCATTTCTAAATTAAAAGAAGACCCTGGCTGTTCTACTGTAACTACAGAGGAAACAGGGTCTGTAGTTCTTCATTTACATTATCTGATGCTGGACCAGTCGTCCCGGGGTAAATTGGGGTGCCAACGTTCAAGGTTGGGGTCGATGTATAACATAAAGGCAGAGAAAGAAGGGTTTTATACACACACACACACACACACACACACACACACGTAAAGATAAGACTATACGCACACACATCTTCAAACGTATACGTACAATGCCGCAGCACACACACGTACACACACATAAATGCATGAAGATACACTTATTCACACACACACACACACACACACACACACACACACACACACACAGAAATAAAACTACATGTGCATGTGACACATCTTCACACGTGCACAGAGACAATGGTGTGACACACACACACACTCTCTGTTTCTGACACACAGATGCAGAAATAAGACACATGCACACAACACGTCTTCGCACGTACACGTGGGCAATGGCCCGCACATGCATGCACACACACACACACACACACACACACACACACCTCAGAACTGTGGTGGCACATGGCACAAGGCCCCCTTCTAATTAAAGCCGCTCTGTGTGCCCAGATCCCCGTTGTTGCAGGCTCCTCCCACCCACACCACCACCAAGTAACGCTCTACTGACTGAAAGGAGAGAGAGAGAGAGATGGAGAGATATCGAAGAAGAAAGAGAGAGAGAGAGAGGGGAAGGGAGGGCAAGGCAGAGAATATTCTCGCCCTCCATCACATGCACCCACTCCCAGACGTTCACACTCCTACGCAGCTTAACACGCAACGTGCAGGCATTAGCGAGAATGGCTACATCCCTGTTAGCAAACAACAAAATCCCACCAGTGTTGTTCTACCTGCAGGTCTGAATGGATAAATGGCGTTGTGGTTGAATCTCGCCACAGAACATTTTGAATTTACGGGCAGAAACGCCTCGTTCCCGCTCGCGCGCTGCCATCATGTTGATCTCGATCACGATCTTCGGCTAGAGGCTTGGTTTCATACCGATGTACGAGCCAAAAGGACAAAGCAAGGCCCTTTGAAAGCAAACATGTTCTCTGTTCCCAGAATGCTGCACTGATGCAGCCTCGTCAGATCATTAACACACATGCACACACACACACACACACACACACACACACACACACACACACACGTATACAGTACTACATGTGCACCCGTGATGAGATGCTCCCAAAATCATTTCAAATCTTACACACCTATACAGGCTCACACAGACATTCACTCACACACAAACACACACACACACACACACACACACACACACACACACACACACACATAAATAATGTTAAAACTGAATTAGTACTTCTGAGAATACATATTTTACGCCAAAAATAAAATACCAAAAGGAATATTATTTTCAATAGCTTTCAGGTATTGTGATATTACAAAATACACAAATTATTTAAGAATAAGATTTACAGAAAATTCAATATATTTTTAGGTATTTTAAGGTAGCTATAATAAAATCCTACAATGTTTAAAATTCCAATAGATAATTATTTTATTTTAATTCCCACTGTCTTTGTAAATATATATTTGTATTATATATATATTATATATATATTCCGGGACTTAATTTGTTATTTTTACTCATCAATAATTCATCACAATAATAGTCAATATTGCATATAACTGAAACTGCTACACATTAACATTTTAAATGTAGTTTATGCTGAGATCATGACTCGTTTGTAGATATTTTTCTAGATTTCCTGGCTGAATAAAGAAAGATAATTCTATCCAGATTGTAATTATTGCCACATTGTCATTAATAGTCTCGTCATTAATGGTGGTTATTCCTGTTATTGATATTATATAATTCTAATGAATTTATACCATTTCAATAATTGTCTTCATCGTTTTCTCCCTTATGGACACCTATCACAATGCGTTCAGCTCAAGAAATGATGAACACCATTAGTTTCGAAAATGAAGTTGTCTTATATTTTAGAGTCTCGCGCGTCTTAATGAGTTTAAAACAATAAAGAACGTCATACTGCATCGCCTGTCCACCACAGCAGGACAGCGGCCTGCTTTGCCTTCCGCCTCAGCAGAGCCAACACCCAGAAGAAGGATTTAGGCTTCAGTTTCACATTTCATTCTCTAAAACGGAAAATACTTAAATAGTTGTAATAAAGACTTGGACCTTTTGTGAGCTGCTATAAGGCAGCATAGTGAAGGATAGCTTCACTTACAACGCGCCGTGCCAATTAAATGTCATGTTCATCTTATGCAGCCCTCCATTCACCACTCACACAAACCTAATCAGGCTTTGCCATTGGTCAAGACGTGCATGACGTCTACAAATCTAGCGCCTCTAATTGGCAATAATTTATGTGTAGGTGTAGACTCAGGCACGGTGCTCCTACTATCCAACAGCCCTGCGTTGATTTCCATTTGATTTAAATGAAAGTTAAAAAATGTGAATCAAACCAAAACAGCATTTTATTTCATGCCATTGTTTGAATTTAGATTTAAGGTTTTATTTCGTGGTTAGGACGCCCTGCTGCAGGCTGAGACAAAGGCAATTACGCACATTTACGCACAGGTTAAGGTCATTTTAAAATGTTTTAATGTGGAATCTATGTGCTTCTGAAATTAGCAGAATGAAAAGTGGCACATCCAGGCCTGTTGGCAGAGAGCCTGTAGGTTTGTGCCTGACTCGTCAGAGCCAGGCTGTGGCTGCAGCAGATTTGGATGAAAATGACTTTTACAAACCAGTTAATCCATGTTCTAGACTACACTGTCTCTGGATAGCCTGACATCTGTGAAATAAACTGAATTTTACACAAGCAATATTGTGGTTTGAACATCGGCTGTGTCTGTGTGCATCTTCTCCATTTAAAAAAAACCTTCTCTAATATCTGCAAATGTGAAATCATTTTTTCGCGACGCTGCACAGAATTGTACGCCTCGAAATACACCCAGTCCTCTACAGCTATGTCTACAACTCTCATCTATATTGCATTAGAGTTTTTTTTTTATCGTAGCCTATATAGTGTAGCAGCACTCCGAAATATCAAAACCAACTTCCGTTAAGGCGACCTGAACTTATGTAACGTCACAGTGAATTACAGTGGGAGCCGGTAGCCCGTTTTACCTACAGTAAGCCACGTGTTCTGAGGCCGGTGAATGTCTCTCCAGGGAGCCCTGGGCAAAAAAAGAGACGATAATTATATTTCTCAAATAGACTCCACAGCACGGAGCCACAACTGTCCCACTTCACACACCGCACGTTCAGACGGAAAAGACTAACCAGAAAACTGCATTTTCTTTCCCCCCAAAAAGAAGAGACTCCCGCCAGTCCAGGTTGTCGCTGCTGCATTTAGTCAGAATAATGCTGCACAATTATTACACTAAAATACACTGCAGTGTGTGTGTGTGTGTGTGTGTGTGTGTGTGTGTGTGTGTGTGTGCATTCATTCACTAGGAGTTCCAAAAAAATCAATATAGCAATACCATGAACGTGCTTGCATTTTCCAAACTCAAATATGATATTTCCAGCCTCAGCAGCACAGATGAACATTACATTTGTATTTATATATGTATTTATATTTTAGATTTCATGCGTGGCCTTTGTGGTTCTCCTCAGCATCCCTATCCGTCCCGGTTACCCCTGCGATTTTTAATTTTTTTTTGGGGGGGGGGGAATTCAGCAAAGCATATTAATAATCTCATACACATCATGTGAAATGTTGCATAATCCCAGTTCCCCCCCCCCCCCCCCCTCCTGCTGTATGCCAAAGCTACAGGCTGGATTCCAGTGGGGGCCAAGCGCGCACACACCACACGTGTTCTAGGCAGGCCTCGTATTCCGCGCACACGTGTGTACTGGATATTTGGCCTTATGATCCTTTATCCGTCAACTAGGGTTGTGAACGCGCGTCCACTTTGTTTTAGTACGCCTGCATTGCAATTCCTATCTGCTGGTAATCCTCACATCTGAGCCACATGGCCACACAGAGTCCTGCAAAGGCTTAATGTGGGGAAAAAAACCTTTTCTATTTTTTTTATTATTATTGTCCTAAACATGTCAGATTGGATGGGTTTGGTTGCCATATGTCGCCTCGTTCTCGTGCGCCATTCCTCCTCAGACCTGTAGAAGTGACCCCGCTAATTGCCTGGAGGTCTGTCTGAAATGAAAACGGGACTGAAGTGGCTTTTGGCCCTTTGTGGCTCTCTCTCTCTGTGAATGGCGCATAAAGCCCGATGTGCACAATGCGTCAGGAGTTTGTGCAAAAAGAGTTCTGCCCTGTTAATGCGCGCAAAAATCACATCTAATCACATCTAATTAGAAGTTACCAGATCTATTTCACCATTTAGGCTTGAAGGGAACACGGATCTGTCTGTGTGAGACCTTTCAGTGGAGTTGGACACGAATCAATAATCCATACAACCAAAGCTGATTAATATGAATTATTTTTCCTCTCTACCCTTCGACACACTTCCAAGCTGCAGCTGAATACCACCAGGCTACATTCAAATAGTGGACCACCGCTGTGCGTTTTAACATTGTGCTGAGCGACATTTCTCCATCTCGTATTCGCTCCCAGCCGCCGCCGTTCTCACTCAAATTCCCCGTCGTGCTGCTCATTCCTCGGTGTGGCTTGATTAATAAGAAGCCGTGAGAGATTTAAAATGCAATACAAATTTTGGAGAAGAATATCTTTAGCCAATCCAGATCCCGCATCCTGCTCGGTCATGTGTGCGGGATTCGGTTTGGCGACGTACGGACACGGACGCGAAGCTAAACGCGCGTCTCTCCTCCATTTCTACCCGATATTACGCACCTGTCGTCCCGTTTCTCCCCACCCCTCCCCCGAGATAATACAGAAAAACGTCTCATACTCACCCCCGATGTGTGCGAGCCACGGCGGCGGGGCGGGCGGCGGTGCATGCTCTCCAAAACCCAGAGAACCGAACGGGTCGGGAGACGGAGACCGACTGAGCACCGGGAGGCTGGACCACACGGTCTTCATGGCTGCGGCTCGCCGTGACGTCTCTCTGGCTCCGTCCATTCAGCTTCCCCTCGGACGGGTTTTCCCCCCTTGTTTATTCTCATCGTCAGCGCCGTTATTTCCCATGGAGGTGGATGTCGCCTCCCCCTGCCCGCCGTCCCCCTCGCACTCGCCATTCCTCGCATCAGATGCAATATGAACTTAAACATGCCTGGCCAAAAAAACATATAGCGCCACCAAGCCCCTCCCACTTATGACACGATGCAGGTCTGTTTTTGTCTCCACCCTCTGAAATGAAACAGGCCTGGATGCCCAACTTGGTTTTATCCAGCCTGTGTGGATTTCTGCTGTCTAGTAGTCCAGGTTTATGCTGCTTGGCTTCATTTGAGACCACATCGAACAACACTGTCAGAATAATGATATCCATTCTCATGTATTTACCAGTATACCACTGGGCAGAATGTGTCTTTTCACTACATTAATGGTTCATTTGCCAGTTAAGCCAAACCGGGCACCCGCAGCATCCTCGCCCTCGTGGGTCTAGTTGGGAGTTTCACGTATCAAGTGTGTCGTTTTCAACTCCGTTTTGGTCCATGTGGGATTATAAAAGTTTCGTTGTAATCTTGCCTGGTTACTAGTATTCGTTTGACACAAAGCCCCCGGTGCAGACTATAGCCCCGCTCATGCGCCTGGATCAAGTGCGCACATCCACTATTCTCATTGTCTGCGTCTTTGATACAGAGGAGTCCAGGAATGCGACCAGGGGGTGAAGACCGTGCAAATCAGCTTTTACTGTCACCGCCGAGCCCAGACCCGCAGACAAGAGCCAAGAAAGGAGGTCTGGGTCACTTGATTATCATAATAATCAGATCGCGGGGATAAAAATCTCCTTTGAATAAATTACTGGTTCAATAGGAGGCGCGACTGCCAAAGAGACAACTTTGTCAGCCCCCGGTTTGTTGTCGGGGGTTCTCTCTCCCGACCAGTGTTCTGGGCTCCCCTTTTCTTTCTCTCCAGATTTTGGACGCTTTCCTGGAGATCAAACTCTAAATACGGCTACTGTTTCTGTCCCTTCTCGTTTCCCCTCCTCTCCCTCCGGCGCACAACGATGCTTGGTTACCAAGGCCAGCCGGGCCGCAAACTCCTCTTGGGAAAGCGACGTGGTGGTGGCTAATGGGCTAAGGACCGGGCACAATGGACCCCCCCCCCGCATCACCCTCACCCCTCCCTCACCCCATCCATCCCTCCCCCATCGGCTGCATGGGAACCCGGGCACCGAGGTGGACCGAGGCCGCTCAGCATTGTGGCTCTCAGGTTCATTAGCACTCATCAGGCTGTTCCAGCTCGTCTCATTGCGGGTTCCTGCCCCGCACCAACACCCCGCACCTCCTCCCAGTTTGCGTTCAGCAGGCCTGTGCACCTTACAGTTCAAATTCAACTGGATTTACATTAAAGATAATTTAGTAAACAACTATAACTGATTATAACTATAACTATAACTATAACTATAACTATGATTATAACTATAACTATAATTATAACCTCTTAGGCTAACTGTCACTATAATTATAACTACAACTATGACTATAAATATGACTGTAAAAATAACTATAATTAGAACTGTAATTATACAATATGACTGTAACTATAACCAACTACAACATTAACTATATAACTAAGTATAACTTGAACTTGAACTGCAGCTTTTACTGTTACATGTGATCAACAAGTCATTCATAATTTTATTGTGTGTGTTTGCATATTTCTCAATTTATCATGGCTGCCTTTTTAGCACGCGCGCACACACGCACACACACACACACACACACACACACACACACATACATTCACACTGAGTGTGTTGAGGTGGCTTTAGGCTTACAATGTGATTCTAAGCACTATGACAAAGGCTGCATTGTGGTCAGACGTATTCATTTGGCATTTCTGAGGCTCTTAAAGGAAAAAAAGGGAGCAGCGTTTCTCCAGTTGCATGCGGACGACGCAGAGAAATGCATGCTGATGCTATACACACGCTATACACATGTACATACTCTGCACTTTACTGCTATTTGCACTTCTGCTTAGATGCCAAAGTGCATTTCGTTGTCTCAGTACTTGTATTCTGTGCAATGACAATAAAATTGAATCTAATCTAATCTGAATATGTGGCGGCCTTAAGAAGCACATGGCCAAAGGCCAGTCTTCAGTGTGAAGCCAGTTTGGCTTGATGGTTCCTAAACTTACAACATTTGTGCAAATAGTAAAAATGTAAAAATGAAATCCCTGGTTTAACAGGAGCACCTTAAACCACCAAAGATACAAAACTGCTGTCAAAACGTGCAACCATCCCCTATACAACACCTTCTACTTTTCATGGCACCTCTGACCATATTTATACTGTATGTACAGATCAAGAATTTCTACTTTCACTTCAAAAAGTGACAAACAAACAATCTCATTTTGAACTTGGAAGAAAAGTGTTACAGTGGTTTGCAAAGGAAGGAAGTCCAAAAGCACAAAGCAGAACAGCCAAGGTGAAGCAAAAACCCCTGGGGTACTTTTCACTTTATCTAGTCTAAACACAGGGTGGTGTGTGTGTGTGTGTGTGTGTGTGTGTGTGTCTGTGTGTCTGTGTGTGTGTGTGTGTGTGTGTGTAAGAGAGAGAGTGTTATGATGGAATGTTTTAGACTTTACTGCTGCTGGTTGACTTTGTACTGCTGACTGTACAACACCACCACAGCATCCACCCTAAATAAAAAAGGTCACCTTGGCCCCTCGGTGGGTTCTTATAGAGTATTGAACTGGGATCAATTCAAGTTAAAGGGTTGAGATTTAAACCTGGGAGTGATATTGTTCCAACAGGACGATGAGAGTACGGATTTGGATCTCAAACCAATGGCTGAAGGTTTTGAGGTTTAAGGGTCGAGGTGACCGTTAGCATCACATAGCATAGACGTAGATGAAATAGACACAACAGGAAATAAAATAAACCCGTCTTGGTGTAGAATTGATACTTCAGACCCAAAAAACATTTTCACCTCCGTTTAAATTCACACATCATCATTTTACCGGACGCTTCAGTGATTCACAATGAGGTAGGGTTTAAGGTATCAAACCTGTGACCGTCAGGTTACGGGACGGTCCTGCTGACCAGTCAGACCTCCTGCTAATAATGTAAAAGATGAGAAACTCTCCCTTCATGGGTCTCTTGTAGCTACTGGTAGCTGAAGCATTCTGGTAGTTTTGCTCAGGATTTGAACCCACAACCTCCTGATCACGATGATGCATTTTCCAACTGGAGCAGGCTTGTTTGACTTATTGATTACCATCAAATATATAGTGAGGTGTGGCTCTGCCTATTCAGAGCTGATGATGTTCTTTGACCGAAAATGTTTCCTGTGGTGATTTTTTTGTCACTTTTGCACCTTGTAAAAAAAATCAATCCTTTTTTGCATCTTTTCTTTGTGAGTTCATGCTGGGGTTTTTTTTCAAACTTAAGAGCTGAAAATTTGTGAACTCCACGACGAACTAATCAAACAGCAATTTCTCCTACAAGGTTTTCTAGTAATTACAGCAGATAGTCTTTGCGATTCTGCAACATGAATCAGAATAATTCACTGAAACTAAACCGCCGAGCAGAGGTCAAACGAACAAACGGTCGCTGCATCTTGCAAATCTGCTTTTTTTCCCTGACATTTGAGGCGTTTAGCTGAAGCTGCTATCTAGAAAGACGTAAACTGAACGAGCTTCATTTCCTAGATCAGCAACATTACGGTCAACCGCCGTCGCAGCGCCCTGACGGCAGATGGAACAACTGAAGCTAGAGAAGTGCAAGAGAAGAGCCAGGAGATGAAGAAATAAAGAAGAGCGGTAGAAAAGAGACTAGAGGAGAAGGAATCTTCCAGGAAACTAATAGAAAAGTGTTTATTTTAGAAACTTTTATCTGAAAGTAAAGACCAAGTGAAGAGACGAAAGACCTCAGAGCTCTTGAGACAAGGAGATGTTCTACCTATTGAACCTTACCACCAAACTAAACGCCACTTGGGACCTTTATTTTCTAACGTGCAGGTCCAGAGGCTGTGCTTTCATATTTTTTCCATACAGCTAAAAGAACCCAAACTGAAAAATCTCCATCTTCACAAGTCATTTATTACAGTATTGAGTCTAAAATCTAATATTGGTGAATTGCTGTGGTCCTTCTGGTAACTTGGTAACTTGGTTTGTCCTCTTGTGGTGTTTTCTGACCGCCTACAATGAACTGGCAGGCTTGTCTTGGCAGCCCAGTATCACAGTATCCCAGTATCCCAGTATCTCAGTATCACAGTATCCCAGTATCCCAGTATCCCAGTATCTCAGTATCTCAATATCCCAGTATCTCAGTATCTCAGTATCTCAATATCCCAGTATCTCAGTATCCCAGTATCTCAGTATCTCAATATCCCAGTATCTCAGTATCCCAGTATCTCAGTATCCCAGTATCACAGTATCCCAGTATCCCAGTATCCCAGTATCTCAGTATCCCAGTATCTCAGTATCCCAGTATCTCAGTATCTCAGTATCCCAGTATCCCAGTATCTCACTATCCCAGTATCTCAATATCTCAGTATCACAGTATCACAGTATCTCAGTATCCCAGTATCTCAGTATCCCAGTATCTCAGTATCCCAGTATCTCAGTATCTCAGTATCCCAGTATCCCAGTATCCCAGTAACTCAGTATCTCAATATCCCAGTATCTCAGTATCCCAGTATCTCAGTATCCCAGTATCCCAGTATCTCAGTATCTCAGTATCTCAATATCCCAGTATCTCAGTATCCCAGTATCTCAGTATCCCAGTATCCCAGTATCTCAGTATCCCAGTATCTCAGTATCCCAGTATCCCAGTATCTCAGTATCTCAGTATCCCAGTATCCCAGTATCTCAGTATCCCAGTATCCCAGTATCTCAGTATCTCAGTATCCCAGTATCTCAATATCTCAGTATCCCAGTATCTCAATATCTCAGTATCCCAGTATCTCTTTATATCTGTATCTCTGTATCCAAGTATCTCAATATCTCAATATCTTGGTATCCCAATATCTCTGTATCTCTGTATCCTGGTACCCCGGTATACCAGTATCCAAGTATTCAAGTATCTCAGTATCCAAGTATCCCAGTATCCCAGCATCTCAGTATCTCAGTATCTCAGTATCCCAGTATCCAAGTATCCCAGTATCCCAGCATCTCAGTATCTCAGTATCCAAGTATCCCAGTATCCCAGCATCTCAGTATCCCAGTATCCCAGTATCTCAGTATCTCAGTATCCCAGTATCCCAGTATCCCAGTATCCCAGTATCTGAGACGTGCTCTGCAACTCAAAGCTCAGGATCTTTTGTCCCCCAAAATCTGCCCATATTGTCGGAGCTCCATGGGGGCCGGACAGCCTCCTTGTGCCAAACCAGACAGCCCCCCCACCCCACCCCACCACACCACCACACCACCACCACCACCACCACCCCTTCTCCTAGATGTTCATTAACCTAGCAGCGGTGATGTGGTGGTAAATAAAAGGTGGGTAAACTGTGACCTCCAGTAGTGATCACAAGACAAACAACCAGAAATATTAACAATTAGAATTTCAGAAAATAATTAAGTTGAGTTTTTACCCTTTTACCTCCTTTCTTTACCTCCTCACACCAACTTGATATTTACTGTGATGTACACTGTAGATCTGTGTCATAAGACATGGCTAAGCTCTATTCTTAACAGATATAAACAGCTCTAGATGGTTTAGCCCCCACCCTGCCAAGAGGGACGTTTTGTGGGTTTTGGCCTCCGTTCTGGATCCACCTTCCTGCCAAACAGGACCACAAACCAACATTGTTGCTTTTTAATAGATTGCCCCAAAAAGCAGCTTTAGGCTTTGAAAGGGAATTGGAAATGCAACTGCAATATTTCTGATATCCAGACTCACCTTCGAGGTGGTTTTTTTCTCACAAAGAAAGGTTGCATCCTTTTCATCTTAAAAATAAAAAGGCTACAAGCTCCGGTGGTGTGGAGGACAACAACATCTTTCTGCCACACCGAAAGCTTTTGTCGATGTCACAAATGAATTTGCCCTGCAGATGTCTTCCCCTGTCAGTCAGCCTCACCCTCAACCTCACATCAACTGTAATCTGGTTCCTGCAGGTTAATAAGAAAACAATCCGGTTCGGTTTTTAATCGAAAATGCATCCTGTAGAAGCATGCAGTAACAAAAATGGCGGGTTGAAAGAATCTCCCACCAGAGTCATTACGGCTGCAATTAGAAACGCATTTACATAAATGCTAATGAGTCAGAAATGCATATCGACGCTCGAGGGAGATTTTCTCTTTCTTTTGCATTTGGGCTTCGCAGGAAAAACGAGGAGCGCGCGACGTGACGTGACGAGGCCTCTTATTGTTTTTATTTCCACATGTTTTATCATATCAGGTTGACAGATCAGACTATTCTCAACAAACTGCCCGGAGGTGGATATTAAATGAATAGATGATTCTTTATTGATCATGTTTAGGCTGCACGTTTCACGTGCACCGTTATTTTATCCTGTAGCGTTATGCAGCTACACCTACATTACTGTGGCCTCCTGAACAGGTGAACTAATCCTGTTGGACTGTTCACATCCCTTCTAGTAACAAATGCACATAGCTTCATAATGCATACAGTTATTTATGGTACAGTAAGGAAGTGAGTGGAGCAGGCCAGGGATGGAGGGAGGGTCCAGCTGCTTAAACCACCTACACACCAAAGAGTTTAAATGAGCAGAAATAGAGTTCACCAGCTTTTAATTTTCAGAAAAAGAATTTAGCTAAACCTTTGTAATTGCTGATATAGAGTTTAGGCGCCTTTTAGTCTGATATAAATCTGTATTGTGTAAATATGTATACAGCAGTGATATGTTATGAAGATTGGGTCTTTGGAGGGTAAATTGAATAAAACAATGCTTTTCTGAAAGTGTGACTGATGTTTCTTCCTGTTGGTTGTTTGGCTTTACTGGAGGTCCCAGTTTACCTTCCTGCGTTCCACTCCGTGACGGTCTGCAGGCCCGACCTGCAGCATCACAACCCGTCAGAGTGAATCCAGATGATCAAAGTGCTGCAGATCACAGGATCCTGCAGGGTCCGCTGTGTCTGCCTCCGTCCCCTCTCTGCTCGGCGGAGTTCATGGGAATGATGAAGTGATGCGTAATGCCAAATTAATTGCTTAATTAATGCGTTCATAATGTGAATGCGGTGAGGCTGCCGTGCGTGGAGGAGGCCGCACTGTGAATGATGAAACACACAGAAGAGACGCAGCGTGGAGCTATCTCCGGGAAACAACCGAGCTTCTTTCCTCTGCGTGTGCGCGCGCGTGTGTGTGTGAGAGAGATAGATACATTTCTGGTTTATGTAATAATTATTATTTTATATAAGAAAGAAATACAGAAAGAAACAAAGAAACAAAGAAACAAAGAAACAAAGGAAGAAAGAAAGAAAGAAAGAAAGAGAGAAAGAAAGAGAAGTTTAATGCCAATGATTTCTTAACTTTTCACCATTAATTCGTTTGTATTTAGCTGCCCTTTTTTAAAGATAAATAAATTTGCGTGAAACAAATATTGTTTTATTGTTTTGCTTTTTTTCTCTTTCCTTCTTTCTTGAATTAAATGAACCTACAGAGGACTTCGTTTTAAAACCCGTTCACCTGCAAGCTATCTTCCTAAATTTGGGTGAAAGATTTCCAAACTTCCCAGGCTCGTCCCTTGATACCCCCCACCCGACCCCACCCCACCCCACCCCGGGGTGCAGCGGAGGGCAGAGCGCCTAAATTCACTTCATGCATCTTTTTAAGTGCGGAAAACAGCTTTTTATGGCTGACATGAATTCATGTGATATAAAATTCACAGTATACGTCAGAGGAAGGGACTCTTAGGAGGAAATAAATGAAAAATTTCTGAAAATTATTTTTGATTATAGTTATAGATATAGTATAGGTATAGTCCTAGTTTAGTTAACCCTCCTTACTTACCGTTACACCGTCTATAATAATAATAATAACAATAAAAATAATGACAACAATAATAATAATAATAATAATAATAATAATAATAATAATAATAATAATTTAAAAAATAGTATTATGAATAATAATAATAATAATAATAATAATAATAATGACAATTGGAGCTTATAGTAAATAGACCCATCCATGTCAACATTCGTCTTCATTTAGTACACTGACTCTTAATGTCTTAATAAAATATACTTTCACTTGTTTCCAATGCAAATCAGCCAGTAGCTTTCTTGAATCACGTGTCATTCTCCTGATCTGCCTCTGTCTTGCTTCAGGATATTGTGATCATCTCAACCCACTGCCAGATTCCTTCACTTGTTTTCAGACAAATGAGATTTTATTATCTTGTTAAGATGGACGTTTCTTCAGGGGTTTCCTTGTTTCACGTTGCAGGAGGTCAGGGGTTATCAATAATAATAAAAAGACATCAGCTCACACAAAACGAGCATGGTGGTTTGGTTTTAACACGTGATGGCCTCATCAACAGAGCCAACCTCCCATAGACAGACTGTTTATTATAAGCAGATGGAGCTGGGAGGGATTATGATATTAATCTGAAAAATACAAAGGTTAGGGATCAGCTGACTCCCTCCACTGTTGGAGCTCATCCTGAACCTGGACCTTATTAGTTATCAGACGACTAACGGATCATCGTTGGGTCTGTCTAATTGCCTGCAGCCATATTTGCCCTCAAACGGACAAACATGGCAGCTGTTTAATCTTCTTCCGTATTGAGATAGTTTATTAGTAAATCTGAAAATAAACCAAGGTGAAACAAGAAAACGTTTTCTAAAATATCCACATGATCCTATTGGCTCCCAGGTAACTGGCAGGTTATCTCTGAGAGAGCGCCGTCCAATCAGTGATGCTTAAATGAATTGACGCCAGTTGAAATGAGTGTGTAACTTAGTGTGAATGGACCTATATATATATAGCCTATATATATAATACACACATATATATATAACTAACTAAATCAATCTATTATATTATATAACTATTATATACACCTGGATGGAAACTAACAGGCTTCAAAAGCTGTTTCTAGTCTCTGACATCAACATGCTACATGTATGTGTATGTGTATGTATGTCTGTCTATGAGTGTGAAAGATGTACACACACACACACACACACACACACACACACTTCAACCTACCTGTGCTAATTTTTATTATGTTTACCTCCGTGTTCCCAGCCCTGACATAAATCTGCTGACGAGAGATTTATTTGTAAGTCTTAATATTTGTTTTTAGCTTGTTTCTCTGAGACCTCGAGGCAGACGAGGCTCTCCCTCAAATTAAGGATCATGTTTTCAGTTTGACTCTCCATCTGTAGCTTTATTTTTATTTATTTTCTCTGAGGAGGATCTGCTCGTATCTTCAGCTGAGCAACCGAAACCATTTGTAGATATTATAAGGATTGATAACCAGCCTTGATTGAATTCCTATCATATTAAGACGCATTTTGGGCCTGAAAGGAGAACAAGCAAAGCTGTGTGTAAGGCCTGTATGAAGTTTCCTGCCAGGAAAAACTCACATTTTGATATACCTGTCTGAAAAATGACATGCTGAATATACAAGAGAATGTGTTTAGTTCCGATGCAAAAATCCATCCGGTTGAGTCTCGTGAGATGAATATGAATATGGACGTTTCCCCTCTAAAATCCTCCAGAAGGTGACAGCAGTTTGAATACCTGATCGGAACAAATGATTTTTAACGAATAATATTTGGAATGTAAATATATAACCTCGATGCAATGAAATAATAAGAAGTATACGTGATAAAAAATAAAAATAAAAAGAATACAGCATTAAGTCCCTCTTATCTATTAAAACCTTCCAGCTTTTGAGTTGAAGGCATAAATCCTAATTTAGACCAATTCATTCTGATTACATTGAGTTCTGTTCTCTTTTTAACGCTTTCATGCATTTTTTTAAAATTATATTAAATAAATAAAATAAAAATAAATAAAACATTTTTTTATTTTTTGTTCATTTTTAAATCCCCCCATTCCAGGCAGGTGTACCTGGTCGTCCTGAGGTATGTTGCCGTTTTGTTTTATTTCCCATTCACAGTTAGAACATATGTGTTAGGAAAAAAAAATGTCTGTGGCGGATTATAGGCCGAGGAGAAAAAGTCGTATACACACAGACACACACACACACACACACGCACACACACGCACACACAAATACACGCCGCATTTGCATGTTGTCTCCCACGGTGGAAATTACAATGGCGTGCAATTAATATGCGCATGAATTAAAAGTGAGAAGAGGGTTTCTAAATTCCAGGCACAGGAGGTTTTCCAAAGAGGAGAGAGGAGAGAAAGGAGCCAGTGTTCACACGGTAATAGGACAGGGTGAGGAGGAGGAGGAGGAAGAAGAAGAGGAGGATGAGGAAGAGCAGGAGGTTGCATTATAGTCTCTCCTCAATGAGGTTTAGAGAACCAGGAGAGGAAAGAAAAACTCCTATAATATTTCTATAATATTCCTATAGTGACTTGGTACTCAATAGTGAGTTTATACTGATCATATCATTTCTCTCCTATTGTATCACTATAATATTCCTATAGTGATGTATAGTGTGTCTATGGTACAGTAATTAACAGTGACCATATTTATCACTACAAAATACCTATAATATTCCACTCGGGACTTCTAATTTCACATATATAAGTCCTATTAAATTTATTATAGGATTACTATAGCTCTTTTTCATTTGGGTGCAATCCCTTTTACAGCTGCATAGACCCAATGCTGCTATTCACTGTTATTAGATATTATTATATATATGTTATTGTATACAATTTAAATTCTCAGCTGGTTAAGGTTTGTTTGATATAAGTGTATAGTAATACCACAGGAGATGCAAAAAAATACCATTAAGTCATTGTACTCACTATTGAGTAGCACAGACACATTATTAGTCCAGAGAGGAATATTATTATAGTGATTTTTCAGAAGAGTGGTCATACATTTATGTATATTGCAATGCATAGGGGCAAAGAGAATTGACTGGGAGTAGTAGATCAATACCTGGTGTTTCCTGTGTGTGAATTAACCAACTCTGGTAGATGAGTCCAGTCTGCAGGCGACACCACGGTCTTCCTCTGCACCAGATTTTGTTTCCCTGTAATGGTGTCTTCATGTTCTGACAGGGATCTTTTTATGCGGTAACCTGCAATTACACTCACAAGGCAGATTATTGGTATTTAGCATCCACACTTCCAATGATTGAAACCAAACAGAAATACATCGGATATATAAAGGCCTGTTGAACAGCCTTCCAGTTACATTCACATTGAATCACTCTGAGTGACTTACAGTAGAAGCTTCAATTCCTAAATCATCAATACTTCAAGCAACCAGTAGTAAGGAGGTCGGAGGTCACAGCACCCTGACAATACTCCTGTGACCCTAAAATGATCATGTAAGGGAGAAATGCTGGGGAAAGAAATGAGAAATAAGAGCTAAGGATAATGAAAACTGCATTTTTCATGGTTGTATTTGATACATTTGTTTTTTTTCTATATGATATATTGGGAGAGAAACCAAGAAAACCCAAATAATTAACAAAATAACCAAACTGTAGTCTGCAGAAGATGGAAGAGCTCTTCAAACAATGATGCTCATGCAGAGACAGACAAGGAGCAGGAGGGAAATATCGCCCCCTAAAGGACAAAAGTTGTTTCAGGCAGTTCAGCCCATTCCCTGGTTTTTGTCTCCCCCTGGTGTTAGTTTATTTATACTACAACAAGTCTGTATGGTTATTAACATGATTACAGTATATTAATCATATGAAAATGACTATTTGTCTACTACTATTAATGTTTTTATTTTTTTATTTATCACTGCTGTTGTATTTGATCTTATGTATGCTATGGACTTGTGTTGTTCAGAATGTGTTTTTGGCTGCAAAAAGGATTTTCCTCTTGGGGGTGGGTTGGGTTGAGTTGAGTTGGGTTGAGTTGAAACTAAACAAAACTGAACAGGAAATAACTTTCAGTTTAATCAGCCCAGGCAACACAGATCAGTTCAGTCATTAGAAAGGGTTACATCTCCTTCATCATGGGAAGTCTAAACTCAGAGCTCAGTGTCCACCAAGAACAACACAACAGGAGAAGTGGTTTTACTTACAACATGAAAGTCAGAGCCACGTGAGTATTGAGTTATTTTGTCTAAACTGGTAAACTGGTAGACTGGTAAACTGGTGGACTGGTAGACTGGTAAACTGGTAGACTAGTAAACTGGTGGACTGGTAGACTGGTGGACTGGTGGACTGGTAGACTGGTAGACTAGTAAACTGGTAGACTAGTAAACTGGTGGACTGGTAGACTGGTAAACTGGTGGACTGGTGGACTGGTAGACTGGTAGACTGGTAGACTAGTAAACTGGTGGACTGGTAGACTGGTAAACTGGTGGACTGGTGGACTGGTAAACTGGTAGACTAGTAAACTGGTAGACTGGTAGACTGGTAAACTGGTGGACTGGTAAACTGGTAAACTGGTAGACTAGTAAACTGGTAGACTAGTAAACTGGTAAACTGGTGGACTGGTAAACTGGTAAACTGGTAGACTGGTGGACTGGTAAACTGGTAAACTGGTAGACTGGTAAACTGGTAGACAGGTGAACTGGTAGGTTTATGACGATGACAACATACTGAAGAGTCAGCATGAGAATCAGTATTCTGCTGAAAACATGGAGGTCAAAGGCCGCGAATAATCAGGTAGTAACCCAGGTAGTACAACCTACACTACTATTACTATTACTACTAGTATTACCACTGCTACTACTATTACTACTACTATTTCTACTATTACTACTACTATTATTACTACTACCGCTGCTACTACTACTACTACTACTACTACTGCTATTACTACCACTGACCGTCTGACAGCAGCGATATGTGACATACACTTGACAATCTGTTTTTGTCTCTGGTGTTGTAGTTTTGCTTTTTAACCACAAGAGGGAGCCCAAAACCTTGTGCAGCTGCAATCAGAGCCTTCCTACTCCCTATACAACAGTTAGGCATGCAATAGATTTCTTCTCTCCCCTTTTAATCTGATTGAAAGGTCTTCAGGATGAGTTACTATCTCATAAAATCTCATATTTACTCAGAGATCGTTTGTTTTTTTTCCTCAAAACCTGAGTCACTATCAATAGTGAACAAGGTGCGAAACTAAAGCTGAGAGTTTTGTTTTCATGTTGCCTGCATCCACACATGATGAGTAGACTGACTGAAAATAACAAACCAAAGACACACCTTGTTTCAGGGCTACGCTTGTCAGCCACCTTTTAGCATTGATTCTCGATTGACCCTTTTTTTCCATCTCTCTGCGCTTTCAGCTCCAAATTAGTGGTCCCACACTGCGACCACTAGCATTAGCCGAGGCTGATTGCTGAAAATTGGAACATTTAACTCCAACCTGCACACCGAGGTTCCACAGGCCCACCCCATTTATTTGTTGTGTGACTCTGCTCTCCTGATTGCCACACTTTAGCCCTAATTGTGGGGTACGGGCTGAAGAGGAGAGGGGGCGTTTGTTGGCTCCGTTGCCATGGACACTGAGTGTTGCTAGGCAGCCGGCGGGATGCTGTGGAAGCAGAGAGAGCAGCGGAGCAGCGGGTCACTGCAGAGAGAGGGAGCTGCACCCACACACCTCTCACACATGGAGCAACACACTCTCCAGCTGGGTGACTAAGACTGAGAGGGAGAGGGAGAAGGGGGGAGAGAGAGACAAATAGAAGGGGGGAGAGGCAAACAAGGTGAGTCAACACAGAACGAGTAAAAACTAGCTTGGTGCTAGTTATGAGCAGCGTTGAGCGTCTTGGCAAATAATATAATAGACACAAATGAGCAATGAGGCTCGCTACGACAACTGCAGTAGATGAGATTTTGATCAAAAGACACCCGTCCTATCAGGCCGAATCACAACCCACCCCCACTAACTGAGACACCCGGCTTAAATTCTGGTTTCGGGTATGGACACTGGCGGGAAATCTCCACACAGGAAGTGATGAATCGAAGCTTCAGAAATACCAAAGTGTCTCCGTCCAGAGGAAGCTGGACTCAGATCTTCTCCTCCCTCGTCTCGTCGGTGTCTCTGGTCTGCAGCATCACAGACCGGCGGGTCGGTAAACGTGAGGTTCACTGACGTCACCCTGCAGGACTTCTACATATTGTGTGTTCAAACAGTTCTCAGTTACCTCTCGCTGCTATTTGGCGCTACCAGCGGCTTCGCTTACACGCACAGGGAATTCCCTTCTTCAGCCGGTTCCTCAAGTAATTCAGGTTTGGGTCGACCCATGTAAACCTCACGGCCGGGTCAGAATAACCCAGTTAACTGGTTTACTCCCATATTAAACAGACTCAACATGCTGGTTTTCAGACTTCTTATACTTGTTACGGTGTAAAAAAAACATGCAGTACACAGTATTACTACCATCATTTATTTCCCCTGTATTAGAAGTAACCTTGGTCAAACAGGGAGGGGGGTTGACTGTTTTATCTGGGGCACCACAGGTGGACAGGAATAATCTGTCATCTGGTTTGTTCATGGCAACAGGGAGACTCAGCGATCTAAGGTGCATGTTAACAGTTTAACATGAACACGACCTCAACCAGCAGCAGCCAGTAGCCCAGTGCAAAGCTTCCCAGTGCAGCTGTAACAACTAACATTACTGTTAAAGTTCACTTAGCAAGACCTACTATTCTAACAATACATCCATTACTGTGAGGAAGTCCAACAAACAACATGCAAAAAATAAATAAACAATTTATTGTTGTAAAATGACGATTTACCTCATCAGGAAAGCAGGAAATGAATCTACTACTAACTAAACTCTTCCACAAGCAATTTGAACTGTAGAGAAAATGGAAACATGAAGCAGTTAAACAAGGACCTAATGAAAACACTACAGTCTGCTAGTATTAAAGAGGACGGAGGGAAAGAGAGATTAGAGGCCAGACAGAGAGAGAGAGAACAAAGAGTAAATAAGGTTGGAGAGAGAGAGAGAGAGCTAGCCAGAGAGAGAGGATGTGGGGAAGAGTTTCAAATTAAAAGGAGCCCGAGAGAAACAGAAGAGAGAAATCGCTGCTAATGGCAGAAAAAAAACATGAATGCAATTTTGTTTTTCTTGAGTTGAATGAGTTTCCTCACCCTTCGGCTGCTGAAACACAGGACAATTTCACAAATGACAATAATAAAATACAATACAAAATACTCAACTGGAACCAGTACATTTTAAAGGCGTTTTCTACCAACAGCAACATAAGAGGAAGCAGGATGCAGAATGAGAGTTTGAGGGGTCGGAAAACAAATAGGTGGAGGAAAAACAAATAGGGACGAGGGAAGAAAGATTCAAGGATTACCTCCCGTCACAGAATCACACCCCTGCTCTCCCATCTTCCTCCTCAACTTCGCTCTAATGCGCTTTTATCTTGAAATTAAAAAACCCTTCTATCTTCCTTGGCTCATATTTCTCTTATTGCTTGTCCTAGCACGTCTCTCTTATATGATCCTTCCTGGGTTGTAGGTATGAAGTCAGGGTGGCTCTGGCCCTTCATCTCCTTACTATTAGTTGCTTGTAATGTTATAGGTCTATTGTGCTGTGAGTCGCTCTGGAGAGGAGCATCAGCTCAATAACCGAAGTGAAAATGTAAACATGTAAGATAGAGAATATGAGAAACTGTTGCTGTCAGAGCGACCCATGAGAACACTGTCTACAGCCTATTTACAAAAACAGGATCAACAGAAATAATATTACACTTTCTACAGTTAAATAAGCAACAACCAGTTGAGCCAGAATGTAAAAGGTTGTTGGATAAAATCGTTGCAGGATGAGGCTTTGCACTCACTCCATTAAAAGGTCATTGTATTACAGAGACTTAAAATTATGTTTTGGTGAGGAAGCAGAGGACCCCCCTCATCAGGCCGATTCTGAGAGTCCAGATGAAAACACTAATCTAGCTGGACGCGCTCAGACTGGGTTCCAAATGGTAGGGTCACGGCCCCCCTGCGGTGACGGCCACAATCGAATCCTGGGTCACAGTTTCAAGGCTTGGATTTTGGTAAATATCTGGAGACTCGTATGAAAACTGCAAATGTGTTTTGGCTGCGACTTAGATTACTTGCAAAGCGATATTGCACGATGTGAAGAGCGTAGAGGACGTGACGACTTCCTCCTTTTGGAAGCTCACGTGTTCATACTGCAGTGAGATGTATGAAGCCATTGGTTTTGCATGCAGGCACGGTAGTGTGATAAAGAGAAAACAGAAGCACTGATAACATGGTTATCTTGCACACAAGCAGATCAGTTCATGTGTCTTTTACAACTAAAAGTCTTGGATCATTTTACAGAAGTTCAAAAGAAAGTGTAGAGATTCACACAGAAATGGGAAAAGGACGAGAAGGTGAGAAGGATTTCTTTAAAAAGTCTGTGTTCAATATAATAGGAGAGCCTGCAAAGATTGTGCAAACACACATACGTGCCGCTGCAAGTAAGGCCGGCGTGTTGGTCTGGTTGTGATGATGTTGTGATGCAGGCAGGTCACCAGGGTCACTGGATTTACTGCAATGAGAGAACGTCCTGCTACATCTGTAGACCCGTCCAGGCTCTGTCCAGTATCGGACGTATCCGAAGAGGATTGTGGGAGTTGTTTCACATGTTGGCGGCCCCACATGGCAGCCAGAGGTAACTGTCTGAAATGTAAGACTTCAATACCCAGAAGTCCATCTGTTTAGGAGACAGTTTGGATTTCACTCTTAGGTTTCATTCGTCTCTTCCTGTGGGCGGAGAAGTGACCACAACTAGAATTTAATTTGGGCAAACAGGGAGAATCTACGAAGTCTCAGTTAGTGGGGATTGGACGCTCTTCTGTTAGAGCCCCACTTTGTGACTCAGCCTGATAAGATGGTGTATTACTACATAGAAATCTTCTTTTCCTTCCTTTTATTAACTAGATATTTCTCAACAAATGATTTGATAGAAAATTATTTTCTTGTCCAGGTATAGAGGAGTGATAACCACAGCGCCACGAGGAAAAAGAGGCTGGAAGTTCTCAACTCAAAACACGAAGCAAGGTAAAAAAAAAAAGAGGTGCAAAAGGCATCCACAAATGACGCAAAAACTGAAAAATATCCAGCACTCTCAAAAAACAAATATGGTGTGTCTTTTCATCCAGCAGACAATAAACATGTTTTGGCAGCATCAGATCTGTGGGAGCGACACCCTGGAGAAAACCCTCCTTGGATTTGGAATATGATTCACACTAGTTGTGTTTTAAATAACTCATTTTACTGATAGTATATGTAGATACTAGCATTAGCATTTAGCATTTTATTAGCATTTAGCATTTTATTAGCATTTAGCATTTTTAAAACTGGTTAATTCAGTACCATCTTTTAAATTAGCTTTTAAATCCTCTTGCATACGCTTTTGCCACTTTTTAAGTGTGTTTTCTACTATTGTTTCCCAAATTTAAATTGTATATTTATATATATTTTTATATATATTTTGTTATATTATTTTTGTAAATGCTTTGCTTTTAGATGCGTGCTTTACAAAAAATAAACTTTCATACAAAATTAACAACATTAAATATATTTAAAAGTACTTCTATCATTATGCCGACATGCCAACTATATAATACAGTTACATTTTGAATCAATACATAAATATATGATGGAACAGTCTATACATATTCCTCCTGTCAGAAATCCAATCAAACTGGATTCCCATGGAACCACAAGCCAGCACTTGATTGCATAACAAGATGAAATTGTGCAATGTTCTCCATCTTCCTGCCCTCCGTGCAACCTGAATACATCAGTGGTGCTCTGAGGCTGTGGGCTGAATATGCATGGTGGAGGAACATGGTTCATCTCTATTATCTCCCTGCTATTTCTGACCCACCCGGACCGTCATTCAGTCCACAGCTATGCACAGACATGGGCTCCAGTAACAAATGGGCACTCACTCACCTAGAATTGTTGTGTGTGTGTGTGGGGAGGGGGGGTGAGAGATTGTTAAAGGGGCAATAAGTCAGATTGGTGCTGCCCCGTAGCACAAAATGACCATAATGAGTATTTGGACAGGCGCCGAGATTTCTGGCTTTCAAAACCTTTCTGGCCTGTAGTCTGTTTTGGAACAAAAACTCCTCGCTTTCTGTTGTCATGTGGATCAACATCCACATTCACTTTTAAATATGTGGATTTCTTTGACCATACAAACATGTATACTCCAGAAGAGTGTGATGTACACATGGGGGAAAAAAAGCTTTATGGGACCTTCTCAACCCACCACAACTCAAAATACAGCTCCAGTGTTTACAGTTGTGTGGACAAACCTTCAACAGCCTTAAACTATATGTAAAACTATCTACTGTCACATACTTGTGATAAAATATTGGATAAATCATTTAGTGGAATCAGTGTCTCCGGTCCAATAAATTACCCTGTAAACTAAGCCAGTAGTGGTGGGGCTTCAACAGGGGGCGCCAAACTCAAATTACTGATTGGGCCGAATCAAATGTTTGCTGACATTCTTCTTAATATGAAGCCACAGACCGTTCGTGTTAACTGAGTGGAAATCCCCGAGTTATTCCATTCAAGCGATACCTTCCCTGGATGAGCAGCGCAGCAGGACGGGGGCTCAGAGCGTGGCACCGACACCGCCGAGGTCCTGGGGCTCCATTTCCTGTGCGCTTGCTGCAGACTCTGGCCTAGCCGGGCTTGTTTGTTGTCATTATTTCCCTGTGGCATTTCCCTGACCCTGGGGCCCGGCGGCTGACCGCTGGACTACCTCGCTGGGAGAGCGGCCCGTTGTGAGAGGAAGGCAACAGGGTGTCCATCTGTTTGCAGTAATTCTCCTTGGCAAAACCCCACCGCATAAGCTTCTTAAGTAAAGCATAAAACACTGTGTAATCTCTCTCTCTCTGAGCCGGCCTGCCACCACAGCTACTTGATTACCCCCATTTCTCCCTCATTCTTCATCCGTCTGCTTCACTGACAGATCACAAGAGCTGCATTATTTGTTTGAAGAGACATTTATTAAAGCCGTAATATGCAACTTTTCTCCTTTAGGCAGGAAGTGTGTAGTTAGTCCCGCCCACCTCCCCTTCAGTTGGTCAGGCTCCCGCCCTAACACCTGTCAGTCATCTTGATGAGCCGTCTCCCTTGAAGCAGCATCTCTTCTGAGGCTGAGGTAGCCGGCGTCCGTAAAGCCGCCACAGATGTTGAAGAAGCAGTAAAACAATAAAACAACATAAAGCCAAATACACAATGTCTTTGAACACATCTTACCTGGTACACGTTCAGCTTGTTGTTGTTGCTGTACTTCCTGCTCTGTGGCCGCTAGCCTCACCTTGATAGCCACAACCAGCTCACCGCTGGCCACACCCACAAGACGCGTCATAGCAAATTGTATACACCCCAAAAATGTCCCAAACATTACTGAAAAACAATTTCAGGGAAATGAGGGATTTAGGCCTGAACACACAGGGTTGCAGACAGACAGTCAGTCAGACAGACAGACAGACAGACAGACAGCTGTATGAATGAATTTCAGTGCAGTGTCAAAAAGTGTTTGAGGCCTGTTTCCATGTTGTGTTGCTTCAAAATGTGACACCACAGACTCAAGTGTGGCACATTCCTTCTGTGTGACAACAATGCTCCTCAATCTCACACACACACACACACACACACACACACACACCTGCCGTGGCCCAGTGCCTCTGTGTTGAGCTGCTGTTGGCCCACTGTTTGCATGTGAGGGCGTATGAGTAATAACGCCAGATAACAAATAAATGATTATCAATAGTGAAGGACGATGTAAACTTCAACTGACCACCAAGGTATTGTTGGATAATACTCATAAAGATTTCCCTTTCTCAGTATTCCCCTCTGGCTTGTTGTCTAATGGGTATTTTTGGTGAACTTTGACCTGAAGAGGTTTGGGAACCCCTTGCACGTCGCTCTGGAGAACAACATCAACTAAACGCCTGAAATGTAAATAGAAATGAAAATGTGAAGGTACATGTCAGGAGACACACCTGAGATGCTGTACTGTAGTTGGAGAACAGCATGAAACCTGAGAACTAAACCTTTATCCTTTTACAATCTCTGGCCCCCGTTTTGCTGGGGACCCTCTGGAACCTCCTCAAGGACCCCCTGCTGCTCCCTGGACCCCACTTTGGAAACTACCGGTCTAATCTGTATGTAGGTGGCGGGTCCTTGCCATGAGAAAGTTTGGGAAGATCTGCTCCAGTTGACTAAGACATTAAATCTCCCAGCCGAGCCATTCGCTCCAGACTGAAGTGAAGTGACGTAACCCGTCGAACCCGGAAAACTGTGACGGGATGAAACCAGTGAGTAGAAACCTGCCAGGGGTAGCGGGTCGATTCCCTGTTTAGCTCAATGGTGAGACTAACACTAACACCCCCTAACACTAGCAGGGTTAGGGGGTCCATTTCCTGTGTAGCTTAAAGAATAGAGCATGATGGGAGATATTGTTGGATATATCTAAGCTATTTTGCCCTTTCACAGTATTCCCTTTTAGTTTGTAGCCTAATCACATTCAAACTGGTTTCTACTCTACATGAGGAAAGTAGAAACCAGTCACCCAGTTTTATCACACCTAAGAACAAAACTGTCTCAGGGGTTTCCTGAGGACAAAATCCAGGGTTCCTACACCTTTTTGCTAATCAAATTCCCATGGCTTTTCCAAGACTATTCCATGACATATAGCACAATTTCCTGAGTCTGTGTTGCAAATGTCACATTTTTTTCTGTTGAACATGTGGTGTGAATGTCCAGGTCATAGTTCTGCTCCAACTATCTCTTAGGACCGATATCTAACTATCAGGGTATTTCTGATCTGGGTTTTTATTCCTCAAAGTGGATCAACAACAACATTGGTTGGAATATGAAAGATTATCACATTTCCATGGCATTTCCAAAACTATATGGACATGTTACATTTTCCATAAGTTCTCCAGGCCTGGGAAACACATTTGTTGTATTCCATAACTTTCCAGGCTTTCCATGACCGTTGGAAACCTTTAAATCATACAAATTTGGTCTCCGTAGTGTCACAACATGACATGAGGAAGTTTGGGAAAAGGCTCGCGCCACCTGACTATATGACTTTAAATGTCCCAGCCAAGCCGTTTGCTCCAGACTGACGTAACATGACGTAGCGCACATAACCTGGAAAACTGTAAAGGAATAAAACAGAATAGGCACGTCGGCGTCTCACCGCGCGACGTTCCATCTCATTCAAAGTCTAAACATGCGCTCGTGTGAAAGTAAATATGGGAAGATTGATAGACGGCGTTCTCTCACACGCGCTACAGCATATCTGTCACTCTTAACAATCACCCCTTCCCTCACTGTAAACACCGTGTTCCTCCGCCGACACCAGACAAAGTAGGCCGCCGAGGGCTGGCGTTTCATCGCCCCCTTTGCCACATCCTGTGAAAGTATGACTGACATTTGACCGCTCGTGTGTTTGGGCGACAGCAAAATACTCATTTCAGAAGTGGTAGACCTATCAACTACGTGATACTATGATATAATCCGTTTGGTAAGCTACCAAAATGAGTCACTGTTGTGTCGTTTCGGATACACATCTGCTCTGCGGGGTACATGTAAAACTTTTCTCTCACGCTAGGGGTCTAGTGTTACAAAACGAAGCCATTTAATTCAATCTATGCTGTAATAATTCTCCTTTCCAAACATTGACGTTTTAATATTTACCGAGATAAAACCGCTATAAAATAATATATAATATAATATATATAATATAATTCCAGCATTGCATACCAGGAGGAAACAACACGCAGCACCGACAACTGGAACACTTCGTTTATAAGTGGTTAATAATAATAAGAAACAGCGAAAGCGGAGACGTTGCTCTCAAAACACGAGAAGCGGAGGGATACATACCCTAACACATGATGTCGCCATCAGCCCTTCCTACTTCGCCGTTCACCTTCCACCAACTCCGCGCTGGCGACTTGATTGGTTAAGGCGACGCGGACAGCGCACGCCTATTGGTCCGGCGCCTGTCAATCATAAAGCAATGCCACTCAGGATAGATGAGGCACCATTTACAGTGTATCATTTGCCATAACTAAATAGTTACCTTGTACATCAAGTAGGAAGGTTTTTTTTAATTGGTAGCCCACCGACGTCGGCAGAGAGTTGCTGCTCGTATTCGTTATAGCCATCTACGCATTTTATATACAAAGAAGTGTAATCTTTCACCCCCCAGTCTCCTCAAACAGATGTGGATACACTGCTAGGGTAAGTCACTCTTCACCAGCTTGTGTTCGCAATTCACGTTTGCCACATTTTTCTTGTGTGCCTCTTCCTGTGTTTGGGTAGTTCTGTCAACTCCGTGGCCGAATGCTGTGACTGTATGTTATATACTGGCACGTCTCGCGGGGTGTTGGTAATGTCTCCACTGTTGTGATACTGAACTCCAGGCTGCCATAGGTTGTGCTCGCTGTCATGTTCCGTCTCCCTCAGTGTGTTTTTGTGTGAAGGGTACGCAGCGATTCACATAGTTTGCGAAGTTACATCAGTGTTGTAAATACAGTGTTATGTTTTTGCGCCCTGCCCCCCCCCGCCCCCCTATACTTTCTATAGACGTCTTATAGCCAACGGGACCGCGCGGGACCGTGGTTGCTTTCATGTGCGCAACAGTCATACCAGTTCATTAGGAGCTGTCAAAACGATTTATGACAAGTGTCACCCAGGTTTTTGACGCGATTTCTCTTCATTTCTGAAAATGGATTTTCATCTCAGTGAATTGCGCGTCTAGTTTATTGCCAACTTTTATCACGCCATCAATTTTGTTTACGCGGTAAATGGCAGGTTTACATTGCAGGGAAAGTGGACAGAATAGAGCAACGTGTGCCTTAGAAACTGTATAGTGGTGATTGGTGAGATTGTTTTCTTTAATAATACCATATTGGGTAGTTTTTCTGTGTGCCGAATAATTTTCTGCCGCTCTCACGAGCCTATTTCCGACAATTGTGCTCTCATTGCTGTGTGTAATTGCTTTTCTCCCGGGAGAAAGTGTCATCAAACTTCTAATTTCCTCCTCAAAATCCGGAAACCATTTTGCAGCAGCCTGGTAATGATGGCATCAATAAACCGGAATAAAAGCCTTGTCAAGCTAACTCCATTCATTACAAGATTTTTGGAGGGAGAAATGCCCCTCTGTCAGTTTTTCCATATCCCAGCGCATTCGCTTTGCAGGATCTCAGAGAGCCAGGTGACTTGGATTAGAGGGCAGCCGGACGGGGAGAATATGCCACTCGCAAATAGTTTCACATGTCAGATAAAAACAAAAAAAGCTTGCATATGTGTAATATCATATCCCCATGTGTGTGGATGTGATGCAACAAGGACAGATGAGTGTTTCGGCAGTGATTTCAGGTAGAGTCCCAGGTTGTGATTCATAGCAAGGTGTCACATGTCGGAGGCAGGATCCTCAGGGAGACAGTCCAGATAAGGGTGCTGAGCAGCGCTGGGAAGTGTCAGAGCAGAGCAGATTACCGGATCTGAGCCGTCTCCAGAAGGACACGTCTGCCTCCGAGTCCCTCCGAGTCCCTCCGAGTCCCTCCGTGACCACAGGGAGCGCCACCAAGGCACAAACAGAGAGACGCAAGGAGTGAACTGGCAGATGGGATGTTGAGCAGAGCAGGGTGGCGCTCGCCCTCGTAATGTCTAGAGGTTAGAGAGGCCAGGCCGGATCTGTAAAGATCACAGGTCCTGGAACATGGATCCATCAGCAGGCCTGAAGTGTCCTTGATGAAGGAACTGACCCCCTACCTGCTCACTTCCTGTTAGTTGCTTGGGATCGGAGAGCTGAGACTGCCTAAAATGTGAAGATGAAGGCTTTGTTGTGACGTGGTGCCTGTAATCTCACGGTTAAAGCTGCAGTAGGGGAGATTTTTACGTAATCCCCCCCAAATTGAGACGCTGTAGATTTGTGCGATGTGATGTCACTGGCGGGAAATCTTCTCCACCCACAGGAAGTGACGAATCAAAACTAACAAACGAATACAAACAGCAGCGAGGCTCCGTCCAGAGAAAGCCGGACTCTCCTTGTCCTGTTTGTAGCATCACAGACCGGCCGGGTTGGTAAACCTGAGCGCGCTGTGTGCAGTTCACTGACGTCACCTTTGCAGGATTCGTGGGTGTTTTGAGTTCAGATGTTTCGAACCGTTAGCTCGTGCTTCTATTTGGAGCCGCCGACGTGTGAAGTCTCCTGCTGCAGCTCTGACAGCACCGTTTAACTCCCGTCAGACAGACAGCGACCTACATAAATAGTCCCTGGTTCTTCCAACTTTGCCACGGAGACAGTCGGTTTATGTCAGCAGTGAGTTTTTTTTTGTCTGGCGCGTGGACCGGGGCGGGGGGGGGGTTTGGCTGACAAATGAAAACAAACGCTCTGCTGTGTCTGACGCTGTCAAGATGTCAAAGCTAATGGGAGCTGCACCCCCCCACCGCCACCTTATCTTATCTCTCTTTTCCCCGGGAGACGAGGCCTTCCCGGGTCTCCTGAACTGTGGCCTGGATTCTGACATCGTTAGGCGCTTCCGCCGTCATCTTCATCTTCATCCATCTCCATCAGATGGTTGTCGTGTCCTCGTGTATGTGAGGATGGTGACAAGATGTCGATGCCTTTGTTTGAGATTTGTACGACTCACTCACCCTCTCTCTCTCTCTCTCTCTCTCTCTCTCGCTCTGTCTCTCTCTCAATCACTGGAAAGACGAGACACACCACACACACACACACACACACACACACACACACACAACCCATAAATTGGAGGAAATAATGCAACTGGACTAGTTCACTGTAAAGGGCTTAAGCTCAGATAACTTATGGGCTCAGCTACAGTAATGGGCTTTTGTGTGCCTGAGCACCATGACTGCATGGCGCTCTCTTTGGCAGAGTGAAGCTTCACACTCGGGCAAAACTAAGTTAGAAGACAGTTTCTAATCAGCTGTTATATGGAAACCTCGTAGCTTATTATCTGGGTTGAGTTAATAATGATATAATACCGGTTTGGACACAACACCTGTTTACCACACAGCAAAGGCTCGCAACGAGGAAACAGGGCTGGTTTTTCAGCCATGTGCCCTGTAGAGTGCTGCGTTGTCTTCCAGTCAAAACAGAGGGGGAAAAGCCCCCCCGCCGCCGCGGGTTTGAGGAAGTACAATCATTCTCTCCAGCTGCAGCTTCCTGCTCAATTGCAAACAAAAGCAGTCAGCCATTGTGCTCTCCCGGCATCACAGAGGGCGTCTCTGTAAAATGCATGACTGTATTATATGATGAAGCGACCGAGCACCCCCATCTAGTGACAATATTTGGTGTGTATGAATGCACATAAAAGTACATTTTCTTGTACTTTGTATGTACTTTTCTTCAATATGTCCCCCACATGTATATTGGCTGATAATGTGAGTCTCTGATTTTGGTGGAAATGATGAAAACCGAGATGCTGGAGCAGCGAGGGGCTCAGGAGAGGAGAATGAGGTCCCAGCCTCCGTGGATTAGCCTGAAGAGCAAGTGATCAGCAGAGCACTAATTCTCTGACAGCTTCTCCAGAACGCATTATGAGCCGGGCCCAAATTTTTGGTATGCCGCGTCATTTTCACTAGGGTCTAATTTTCACTAATCAATCCATTTGTTGGCCGGCCAAAGTATCGATGGGGTTTAATCACTGCTGCATTAGAGCTTGGACAGGATGTGTGAAAACCAATTAAAGCAGGAGTAAAAAATGACATCATCACACCATGGAAATTGAAACCCAGAGTTTTTTTTTTTTTTTTTTTTTCAAAAGCCACAGACAGAAACAAGAACAGAAACCAGGAAGAGAGCCTCTGAATCCCGGCGTTGAATAGAGGCATGCTGTGGTAGCCGCTGTGTTCTCCGGGGCGGGACCCATTGATCGGGCTGTTCTGAAAACCCTTAGTGTTGGACATCTGTTTGCAGCGCCCTAGCCTCCAGCTGACCTGCGATCTCGTTCCCCGGTGATGGAAAACCCTTCACATAAGCCAGGTTAGATAAGCACGCCCCCTTCGCGCCACAAGTCATGCACCTTTCAAAGAGATGGAGCGTTTTAGCTGCACGGAGCACTCAACTACCTACCGGCCGTGTTGCATTCATGGCCCCTTTTGTGTGCTGATTCCAGGGCAGATTTTGTCCACTGCTGTTCCCACGCTGAGCGAGGAGAACAGGAAGAACTCGGCTGCACAGCAGGCCCCTGCCTTCTGCTATTATGGCTATGATTCAATCATCGCAGGGCCTCGCTTTACCCCAGCACATTGTAACAGGGAAAGAAATGTCTCACTCCCTCTCACTTAATGGAACTTCAAGCCAAAGGTGGTTTTCTTTTACAGAGAGGAGACCAACAGCCACTGAATGTGGGAAGTAGCACCGGCGAGCTTCACCTCACAATCCACTCTCCCCCACAGTGATTTCAAAATGGCCTCCCGTCTGTGCTTCCTCCTGAGCTTGCAGCCAGAGGTGCACCACGCAGGACAGAAGGCATGCTGGGTCGTAACACGGCGCTAGACCGGGTGAGATCTGCTCTCACGGTGCGATCACAACTACAGTTGGTTTTCTTTAGTTTACTTTAATTGCATTTTTGCATTTGGTGTGTTAAGGGTCGCACTTCCCAAGTACAAGCAAACCAAGGCTTGTCAACAAACGTCAGATGGACTCACAAGTAGCTTGTTTATTAGAGTCATCCCACCAGGTTCAAAACAAATCCATTGCCACTCCCTGTAAATCTGGCTAAGTATTGCAGACCTTTCTGCGCTCTTTGCCGTCATTTACCTTCTCTGATGTTCGTACCACATTCATTCCTCGGCCCATATATCGAGGAGCCGTTTCACCTCATCTTGACTCCCAAGCTCTCGGTTCTCCGTTACGCTAGGCTTTCCAAGCATGAGTAACTGCTGGCTATCAGACATCAACATCTGTCTCCTTATGCCCATAAAACCGTGTGTTTTGGATTTCCTGCAGTTGGTTCGGATTACGCTGAGACTCAGATTTTCAGGCCGTCTCCATGTGGTTATTTATTGTGCACCCCAAGTTCCAATGCCATATTTTTCACCTGTTAGACTAACTGAACGAAAGGAGTAAACGCTCCAATGTTCGAATAAACCTACATTGCCCTCTGTTGTCATTGTCCTAGCTTGATCTGCTGGCCACAGTGAAGGATTAGGGTCCAGAGAAGCCACGGCTGCAAGACAGCAAACCTCCTTACTTACACTGGACTAATCTCTCTCCTCCAGCAAGCCCTTAATTGAGCCATCATCAGCTGCTGATCTACGGGTTAAACATCAATTAAGGTAATGAGCACATAGTCACAGTGGAGGGGGGGGTGGGGGGGCTCCAGTCCAGAGGGTGGGGGCGGTGGAGCAGGCTCAAAGGTCCAGGAGAGGAGGAGGGGCTTGGGGGTGGAGTGGGGAATGAAGAGCTCTGAAGTGCGACCCTAGTGAGCTTGGTGATTTTGAATCGAGGAGTGTGTTGATTGTGGTTGAATTGGAGGCTCTGATTTGTTGTTGGTTTAGCTGCGTTTGTATCCGCTGTGTGTTTGGTCTGTAGCTAGCTGGGTGACGTTGAGACAGACGCAGTACATCAGAGCAGTAATTAGAAGCAGATATTGACCTTTAACGGGTACCGGTGTCGCAATACCTCCCACTTATTGTGTACTGATAATGTGATCTCAGAAAAAATTAAATAATAATCTGTGACATTTTCATAGTAAAAAATGTCAGTATTGCTGCTTTCTATTGCTGATTGATTGAGAATAGTGATCAACCTCAACCATCATGAAGCTTCTCCATCTGCTGCTCTCAACACCCGGTGTCAGGTAGGTCTTTACCGGGAGAAATCCTCTGGAGACAGGAAGTGATGCGTTTTACGTCTCAACAGAAGAAGAACTGGGTAGTTAGCATGAGCAGCGATAGCCACCGTGGCTGAACAGACAAAGAAAAGAGCGCCACCTACAGGAACTCAAACTCCATCAACAGGAAATCCAAGGAGAGAGACGTCACAGTACTGGACACACTGTTTGATTGACAGGTGATCTCTGGGAAGAGCAGTGAGGGACACTACAGTGAGGAACACCACAGTGAGGAACATCACAGTGAAGAACACCACAGTGAAGAACACCACAGTGAGGAACACCACAGTGAAGAACACCACAGTGAGGAACACCACAGTGAGGAACACCACAGTGAGGAACATCACAGTGAAGAACACCACAGTGAGGAACACCACAGTGAAGAACACCACAGTGAGGAACATCACAGTGAAGAACACCACAGTGAGGAACACCACAGTGAGGAACATCACAGTGAGGAACACCACAGTGAAGAACACCACAGTGAGGAACACCACAGTGAGGAACACCACAGTGAAGAACACCACAGTGAGGAACACCACAGTGAAGAACACCACAGTGAAGAACACTACAGTGAGGCTGAGAGATAAAGATGGAAAATAAAAACCAACAAGTACCTTGCAGACCACTTTAACGTCTTCTTAATTTTCAACTTCTTCATATTTGCCTTCAGCTTTTGAGGAAACGCATCACTCTGTGTTAGAAAGTGTTTTGGGCTCTAGAGAGGGATGTGTCTCAGGTCCCTGAGAAAGCTGTTGTGTTGGTTTTGTTAAATAAAAATCAGCTTCAGTGACGGTAGGGACGGGAAAGCTCCTGGCATGTTGTTGTTGCCGCCATATAATAATGAAACCATTCCTAATTGAGATACACCTTTGTGATTTCAGTATATTGCAATATATTGCTCCGTTTTTCTTTTGGCTGCAGTAAAAAACCTGAGATACTGAAACAGCAGGAATATGTCAGTCAGTTTCTATAAATCTATTTTGAAAATGTTTACGCCATGTAAAATTCATCATTCACAATTTAAAAAACAGACGGTTCAATCCTTAAATACATAACTATTTTATAAGCAAAGCTCTTAAGATGACTCATAACTTTAACAGAAACCCCGAATGGGCTTTACTTTCATCTCAGCAGACATTTCGCAACAGCCTGCATCAACATTTTCCGGCGGTGGATGTCTCATTTTGGAATGAAACTCTTGAATTACACTTGGGAGTGAAAAAAAACTTCAATTGGACTCAATTAAAAGATGAAATTCAGAATTCCGGGCGCTTTCTCTGAAACAAGGAATGAGGAAGAGGATATTTTATCTTGCAAATTTTAAAACATCCTTTTTGTCAGACATAACAGACTGATTTATTTTGGCTGCAATGATGTCAGTATTAGACATAAAACCCTGGACTGGTCACAATTCATAACAGCTTTAGCTTTTTTATGATTCTGGGATTTCGGATGAGTTCCTGCACATATAAATTAGGGAAGAAAGCTTGATGATATTCCCTGTTATTTGAAATGTTTGAGATTTTCTTGCTGTTTTTGTTCCAAAATCGCTTTGGAAGCCTGAAATCTCAGCAGCAGGCCGAGTAATCGTTGAGTCATTGGTATTAATCAACAACCCCATCAACCCTTTACCGCCATGTGGCACCAAACATCTTCCTTTTTGCCCCTTTAAAGGCAGAAGCACCTTTAACCCTTCGGCCAGTGCAGCAGTGTGCTCATTAACTGGGACTCTGCTGTTCATCTGAGTCTGTTCAATAAAGTTCGCCAACATTGAATATGAGTAGGAACTTGCTGTGAAAACACCCTGGTATGTGGTGGCTCTCTGGACGCGTAGTAAGTCTGATTTCAAATTGCTGTTTGCTGGAGTCTGACTATTGGCTGTCACCCTGGCCTACATTATAATCAAGGCTCTCCGGTTTACCACAGACTTTCCATTCATCTTCCAGTCAACAGAGTGCAGCACAGTATTCCTATGGTCTGTCCTCAGATGATGATGGATTCAGGAGAAGTAGGGCAGCGGGGTGGCCAGGACGTCTTCTCACCCGAAAGGTCATAGGCTCTATCTGTGTGTTTTGTCGACTCGTCCTTGAGTAAGACGCCGAACCCCCGACCCTGCTCGCTCTCTGTGGATCAGAGTGTCGATGATGAGTTGCCGAAATTGCACAAAAATGTAAACGTCATGTACTCGTGATGCTGTGGTGATTTGGTTTGTAGAACAACATTAGTCATCCTTAGTAGGGACAGCCGTCTCACCAGGTTCACACTGCTGGCTGAAATCACTCCATGAAGATCTGTTACATAAAAGTGAAGCGGAAGCAAAGGAAAAAAAACGAGTGGTAAATCCCTATTCAGTTGTTGCTTTTTGCTAAAAATACTCCATTCAGGGCACTAAATTTATCCATACGCCTCCAAAGAAATTGCTTGAAATAACCAGCTTTGGAGCCGAAATGGAAATCTGCTCTGACCTCATTTTGGTACGAGGTAGAGACAGATAAATAACTGAACAGTGAACGCATATGACATCTATTTTGATCAGGGATTATGGAATATGTAGGAGTATATGAAAACTCAGAGTCTGTAATGTATTGTGGTCTCGCTCTCCTCCCCTCTGCAGTCCGTCTGTTTTGCCGTTGCACTTCATCCAGATTAAGTTGTATTTTTCTTCCCTTGATTTACTCTTGGCCAACCGAGAGCAAAGCTAGCCAAATGGATGTTGCGTCAGGTCTGCGGTGGGATCAGAGGCCGGTCACTGGGATCAAGACATCACAACCTATGTAGGTTAAAGGCAACTTAACCGTACACATTTGCAGGATTAACCCTAACTAACAGGAGATGAGTGGGGAGTCGCGACGCTACAGTGCAGCACCAACCACCGGGGCTGGCTTGACCTTGGCGGGGCCGTGGTGTCAAAATCCACTTACATTCAATTTGAATCCATTTAGTTCAGCTTCCAGCAACCTTCAGCACTAATGCCTTTTATTTAAAACTCCATTACATTCTCAAAAGTCTGGAAGCTTTTAAAAAGCCTGTGAAAAGAAGAAGAGTGATAAACCAAATGAATGGAGTTGAAAGCAGAAGCAGAAATTGCTCTTTTTGAATGTTCCTTTGATATCAGCTCTCATGCTGTCGTTCTTGTACTGTTGATATTGATGCCTGGTGTACTTAATCTGTGATATATAGGCCTATACTTTTAATATCAGTACTTCTACTTCATTGATCCCCAGAGGGAAGTTTTCTCTAGAGGTCAGAGGTCATCAGATCCAGTATCTTGCCCAAGGGCACTTGGATGCTTGCCGACATGGTACTTGAACCCGGGGTTTGTGGTTGAAGATCTCCTGCTAATGCTGTCGGACTTCTGACATCAACGGCCGTAGTGGCGATGACTCATTGCATCACATTGACCATGTATAACACGTTTCATAATTCTGAACTCAATATTTCATAACCCAGCTGGAATCAAAGGTTACCGACAGCGCCAGAGTAAGAGCAGCAGGAATGGCGAGGCTTACTGGGACCGGCCAGCGATCGACCGTTTTATATTTGGCTTGGATCACGGTTGTTGGTCCGATGACTCAAGCTGCAGTCGGCAATGTGCAAACTGTGGAGGGATGGTGGTGTTGCCAGGGAGCACCGAGAACAATACCTCGGAAAAGATTTCTATTTTTTTAAAGGAGGAAATGAGTAGAAAAGTTGGGATGAAGAACAAGGAGAACACCTACAGAAAGAGTCATATCCAGAGATACAGAAATAGATATAAATAGAAAAGAAGTTCCATCCAAAAGTTCATTCCAAAAATGCTTTATATATATTTTATAAAATGCTGCCACCTGAAATGTATCACTCAATATTTGGAAAGGCAGGTGACGCCGCCCTCAGGAGCACAACTCTTTTGTAAGCGGAGGTCTTCAGATGACTCAGACCTTTAATAATAACCCGAAATTTCATGCCAGAAATCATTTTGTTCCAGTCGGTGCCAAATTTTTCAAATGATGAATGTCTCATTTTGGAGTGAAAGTCTTTGAGTAAGAGGCACAAGTGGAGGGAGACGAAGGCCGGGGTTGACGCCGCGGTCCTTCACGCTCGATTCCAAACTGCTGCTCATATCAGATTTTTTTGGGTGGCTGTTTGTGTCTATTCTAGGAAGTAACCCACATCCGATACCAGAGCAGTGTTGAAAAGAGACACGTGCACAGCGTAACAATAACAAAAGATGTCACATCCGTCTTTGTAACCTCAGTTCAGTTCAGTTCACTTCAGTTCACTTCAGTTCAGTTCAGTTCAGTTCAGTTCAGTTCAGTTCAGTTCAGGGTTTGTGTCTTCGAGTTTTGACGGAATTGAGGCGTCTCCCCCAATGCCAATCAAGTTGAATATTTGGCTTTCTCTCTGTGTCTCGTCGTCCTCCATGCTGCCAAAACTATGACAGCTGTCTCAGGTAGAAGTTTCTCATTGTATTCAACGCTCAAATCAGAATTCGTCAGTGTTGCCATGACAAATCACATGTCAATTTTGTGCCACATTTTCATGTGAAAAAATTTGACTTTTTTTTTCTTTTCTTTTTTCGCTGTTCATACTGATTAGCAGCCGTCAGTTCAGTGTCACATGTGTGAGTAAAAAAAACTGAATTGTGACACTTTCAGCTGCAGTGTGAATGGAGCCCAAGTGCCGTGCCACCATGCTGACGGGGTTACCGTGGCGTGAGAGCAGGGGCTGCTGGCCGTCACTCCGGCACAGCTGAAATAGCAAGCACCAGAGCCAGGAGCTGAAACACTACACCATGCCTTCTCACACTCCTCTCTCTCTCTCTCTCTCTCTCTCTCTCTCTCCCCACTTCTCCTCTCTGATCCTCTCACTCTTTCTTGCCTCTCTCGCTCTCCTCCTCTTGCTCATCCTGGATCCCTTTGATCTGAGGGCCTGGAGTTTCTTGCTCTTCATCATCTAACCTCCATCTCCTCAGCCCCGCCTCCATCTTATTCCTCCCACACCTCGGTGCATCTCTTCCACTTCCCACGGCACCGGAGCGCGGTGGAGAGGTTATGGCCTCATTCGAATGTATATCAACCTCTTCCTTGCTGTGGTGTGGCGTAGCTTTACAGCCGTACAGCTGTGGCTGTGGGATGGGACCATCTGCACAGCGCTCATAGAGTTAGCCATGAGCTAATGTAGAGAAAAGGGGTGGGGGGTGGAGGCTTGTTCCTCCTCTGTTGTAGAGCAACCCTTACCCAGAGCTGGGAATGGTTCCAGGGAGAGAAGAAGAAGAGGAGGAGGAGCAGGGGAAGGGGAAGGAAAAGAAGAAGAAGAGGGGGGAGGGAAAAATCCCCTTTCCACCCTTCCAAAGTGACACACTTTCCCTGTGTGTGTGTGTGTGTGTGTGTGTGTGTGTGCGCGTGCGCGTGCGTGCGTGCGTGCGTGCGTGCGTGCGTGCGTGCGTGCGTGCGTGCGTGCGTGCACACAACTGTACTCATGACTCCAGGCATGTGTTTGCGCATTCATGCTTCAACACATACAACCGTTCTTGTGTGTGAGTCCATAAACAGGTTTGTGTGTGTGTGTGTGTGTGTGTGTGTGTGTGTGTGTGTGTGTGTGTGTGTGTGATGTGTATCGGCCTGTGTATTAACGTATAGAGAAGAAGTAAGTACACAACTCTACTGTGTCGGTACTCCAGACGAGGGTGTAACAACAACAGTGCCATCACAACGTGTCCAGTGTGATTGTTTGTACTTGCATTGTGATGTCATAGTCAGCACATTAAGCACTGGGAGACTTTCATTAGGGAAGTAGTGTAGTAGTGAATGCACCAGTTGAAAAAGGCCATTGTGTAGTGTGAAGCCTTACCACACAGCAACAAGGCTCTTTAAAGTGTTACCAGAATCTGTTTCAGTGCTCTCTCTCTCTCTCTCTCTCTCTCTCTCTCTCTCTCTCTCTCTCTCGCTCCCTCTCTCTCTCTTGCACAAAAGCAATGCAAGCTGTTGGCGGGGAGTTTTTTTTTTTTTTTTTCTTCGCGGGCAAAAGTGCAGCGGTGTTTTCAGTCGATAGCGAGTGTACTTGTTTTCTGCCAGGCCGTGTCGGTGCAAGTATTAGATAACGTTTTATTTGATGGTGTTCAATGGCTGACTCGTCCTCACCTCTCGCCCAGGCCTCTCATGCTCTCCAGCCCACACGCGCTCCCATGTAAGACCGAACGTACATAGACATCCACCCACTGACTCATGCGCGCGCGCACACACACACACACACACACACACACATCAACACACAGTCTCTCTCTCCCTCTCCCTGCGTCCTTCCTCTGGAGGATTCTGGCTGTTGTTTATGTTATTGAACTGGTTATCACATTACAGCTGGAACACCACCAGCCCTGCTCTCTTAAGAAAAGAAATGAGTGGAGGGGAAAATTAGAGCTGAGGGAAGACTGGATGACGTTAGATTAAAGTGGCGTGCACGGTGTTCCTCAATGTTATTAGGCTGTGTTGGGACAGGCGGATGTTTCTCAGATGAGAGTTAGATCACATTCGTCAGTGGTTTGAAATGTGGTTCGAATCACGTCTCTCAAAATGCAACTCAGTCTGACCACTCATCCCATTTCCATTTTTTTCCTGCCGCTCCCCGCGAGATGCGTATTTGACGTCACACATTGCGACAAGAACAACAAACACAGAGGAGAGCGAGCAAGAGAACGTGGTGACAGCAGCACCAAACAACATGGCGGATACCATATCAACTCCGCCGGTGATGTTGTCTCGTGCACGACTAGAAAATGCCTCATAAAAACAGTTAAAATGAATAACGGTGAAACTTCCGTGTTACTAGCTTGTTGCTGTTTCCATGACGTTACTATGACAACCAATGTCGTAATGACAGCACATGATTATACGGCCTGATAATGAAAGTGTGTTTCAGAAATGATACCGAGAACTTTATTAAGTAGATCGGCCGATACGAGTCATTCATTCAGTTATAAAACAATTACAGGAACATTAATTTATTATTATAATAATAATAATATAATAATAATAATAATAGAAAATGAGCAGAATGTTCTTTTTCATAAAGAGACACATTTCAGCATTTTCATGTCGGTTCGCTTACCAGTGTCAATCCTGCCAGAATAAAAAAAAATGTTTGGTGATAATTTCAGAATAAAACCCATATTGACCAACGTGTTGCAGTTTTTTGAGTAATCTAAAATAATTTAGTGAATATATTTGAGGGCAAATTTGTAGTAGTGTTCATTCATATATGTATAACAACATTACTTCTCTTTTTGGACAAGCTTTTATTTTGAAGGCAGAAACACCTCACTTCATTATTCTAGCTGGTTTGAAGGCGCTCTCTCAACACTGCCAGACGCTTTTCGCTTGGCACAGCTGGCACTTTGAATCGCCACACTACTGACAATATTCCTCCGGCTGGAAAAGTATTTCTTTGCTCCAAAATGTGTCTCATTAAAGTCTTGATATCGGGACAGCTATGTTTGCCGATCGGAGTACTTGGGAGCTGGATCGGCACTTTTCCGATACTACACTATCTGTGCGGCCTGCGGTCCGAACACAGTGTTACTGTAGGCCTACATAGAGGTTTGAAGCCTGACAAATCACGACGAATCCCATTTGGTGGGATGAATTGATGCATTTTTAACATGGATGACTTGAGGACTTGGGAATACACCCCTAACCCTACAGAGATGCACTCGGTTCAGCTCGTCTGTGCATGCTCTACCTATTGAGCTGCACAGGAACACATGAAAACGTAAATGAATCATTTCCTTTGACACAGCGGGCACGACGACAGACACGATGGTACCATGTTCAACACGTGTGAATGACAGGGAGGAGAATAAAATGCATGCGGTGGTTAAAAAGTCTGCTCAAGAAAAGTTAGGAAAAGTTTTTGTGCTCTGTTTTGCACACACAGCAAGAATACCTAAATCCAAAGATGTGTTTTTTCTTCAGCCTGTGGTTTTCTCATCCAATCCAAAGAAGTGCTGCGCTTTCAAATCCTCTCTTTTTTGAGCTTTTACTCTTTTACGAACCGATACTTGTCCTAAATATCCAGACTGCGTTCCATTACAATTCACTTGGCAGGAAAGTTTCTCTGACAAAAGCGTTCGGCGAGTGTTTTGTTTTGCACGGGATGTGGCATATCCATTTTTCTGAATAGAGCTTTCCGCCTCTTGTACCGAACATCAAGGGAAGCACGGCGCCGCGTGCTGCGGCATCTAACGGCAACAACTTCACACCTCCAGCGGATCGAGGATAGTGTGGATCCTTCTTATGGGTTTGGTCATTTGTTGCCTTAAGCGTGGCCAGAGGATTATAAGAGCCACATCATATGGTCTCTATGAAACTGTCATCGTAACGGTACGCCGCCGTGATTGGAGTGAAAACCAGGGGCATTGTGGGTTAAAATGATTGTGGATTAACGGGACGGCCCGGCGGTCGGTTTCCAGCGCGGTCTTCCCCTCGGTTTAATACCAGCGCCGGGGACACCGGAGAGGGAGCGCAAAGGAGCTTAGTGCTTTTAGCCCATAGTTCTGGTTTTACGGCGGCATCTGTTGTTACACTCGTACGCGGCACACACACTCCCAAGCCACTCAAACACATGCTGCTGGGTCATAAAGCACCGGGGAGGGCATGGCCGGGGTAGGACGCAGGGTGTGGGGGTGGGCTTAGGGGGTGAAAAGTGGTTGCCAGTGAAGGAAAGACAATTCCTCTGGAGTCACAACAGGTGTGCGTGTGCGTGTGTGTGTGTGTGTGTGTGTGTGTGTGTGTGTGTGTGTGTGGTTGGACGGCTGAGGGGAATCATGAGCAGGGGGCTGAAGGGGGTGGAGGGTTATGATGGGTCCCCTCTGCCCCACCTGTAGCCTGTCAGCTGTTGTAAGCCTGTTAAAACGTCAGCTGTTTCTGAGGAGAAGTGTGTGTGTGTGTGTGTGTGTGTGTGTGTGTGTGTGTGTGTGTGTGTGTGTGTTAGTCAATGTCAGGGAACTACTGGAGGATGGGTGGGGGGTGGGTGAGTGTGTGGGCCTCCCCGCCCCACTGCACATCAAAAGCCTCGTCGCCTTCAGGGATTTGTTTGTGCTCGACGCAGCGCCTCGTTTCCTGCCTTGTGCGCCATGACAGTTGGGTCGTAGCGTGCAGCTCATAGCCCCCCCTCACCCTCACCCCCACCCCCCCCACCCTCACCCCCACCCCCACCCCCCGCCACCGTCACCCCCACCCCCCCCGAGTCAGATTCACAAGAAAGATGAATAGTGAGACTTCTACACCAATAAGAAAGTTTAATATCTACAAATGAAATACCACGCCGATACCACGCAAGACTGTTTGACGCTGTTGAAACCCTCAGCTGTTTGACTGCTGCAGTCCACCGTCAAGAGCCAGACTGCTTCTTCCTCCTTCTTCCTCTTCCTCTTCTTCCTCTCAACCTGCACGTATACACCCTCTGCAGATGATGTTGACATGGAACTTCAGCTGAAAGTGTCAAACTAAATTTCGAATTCATGAAAAGTAGAATCTTTCACAACACTATCAGTAGTATTGAATATGTGGCTTATCGTGACAACACTAGAGTGAACATGGTTTCAGCGGCTGTCTCTATTCTCTCTCCTCACTAGAGAAACGATCATCATTGAAGAAGCAAGAATCAGTTTTGCTCCAGATTTTTTTCCAGTAGCACTTTGAACAAAATTGGCCTCTCAAACGTTGAACAAAAGACTCTACTGTTGCTTTTGCACTTTAGGCATTTAGCGGACGCTTTCATCCAGAGAGATTTACAGTGAGTGCAAAAGCAGAATAAGCTTCAGGTCCAAGCTCAACAAAACAAGCAGCCGACAGGAAGGAGGTCGAGGTCACGGCGCCCTGACAGGAGAAGTTGTAATCCTCCGACCCCAGAATGATCGCAAAAGAGAGAAGTTAAAAATAAAAGCTGCTTTTTGAGGAACCTTTGTTTTGAAGCGTCTTGTTTCTCTGTGTGCAAGCTAACCGTCTGCTCCGTCTCCGGCTGCTCAACCCCAGGGGTCGAGTGATTTATCGCTTTAATTTGCTGTATACATTAAGATATACCATCAAGGATCCAGCGTTATTACTGTCAGGACACCGCAGCAAGGCATTTGGCAGGCAGACAGCTCACCGCTCCACTCAACACCACAGATTGAACAGTTCACACAGAGTTGAGCATGCAGAACTTTGTTTTTAGGTGAAAGCTTTGGTCCCTTATTGATTTCACCTATTGAATCAACTTCCAGTGATGAAGATGTTCAATAAGGATTTTAAAACATCCGAGACAAAAAAGCTGCTGCAACTCAACATCAAGACGCCGTTTTGTCGTCTCAGAGTAGACGGCGGCGGCATGTAAAAGTTGGGCAGTCGGCCTTGGGGGGGTTGGGGGGGTTGGGGCCTTTGTGGTGGCAGCTGAGTGAGGCAGACAGTTGAAGGGAACAGGTTGCTGCGTCTGTTAGGGCTCGTCTTGCCACTCTTGACCTTTAACCTTTAGCTGTGACAGCTCCGGGGGCTGGGAGATACCAAACTTCCCTGGATTAGGAGCGCCGGGCCGGGCTGGATGAGACAGAATGTGGGCCACGCCGCGGAAAGTGCAGCCTCATACTCTTCTTAAGTAGTTCATGTTGCATCAGATCCTCCTCCTTCCTTTGAACAACTGTCATCAGCTTTTTTCAATTGCACACATTTTTTTTCAGGGCTTTTTTTATTTTTTATGTGGTAGCAAATCATATTTTAGGGGATTTTACAGTGTTTGACCTTTTACAATGACACATGAACCGACTTGAAGTGAGCCGTGAAATGAAAGTCATAAAAAAAGATATAGTATTTTCAACACATCCGTGGTTCATCTTTAAAGCTGCTCTAAGGCTTTAATGTGAACATGCACCTGTCTCAGCCTCAAACCACAATTGAGACCCCGGAGATTCTCCCTGTTTACCCAAGTGAGCTTCTGGTCTTGGATGTGTGACGAATCAAAACTGAAAATACAAAATACAAACTGTCCAAAACTGTTAAAAACATTAGATCTTTCCTCTCTCGTCCCTTCGTTGTAAAGCACCGCAGATTGGCCTGGTTGGAAAACATGAGCGTGCTGTGTGCAGTTCACTGACATCACGTTGCAGGATTTCTGGGTATTGAAGTGTGAAGCAACATACATGGTGTCAGTATTATTAACTCATGTTGTTTTGGAATGTGTCGCCCCAAAACTAGACAGCCCGCTACGTTGAAAATGACACTTTTATTTTGTTGTTTTTTCTTGGAGAGGGCATCATCAAGAGGACGACAGGGTGGAAGTGGGCTGTGACTTGGTTTGAACTGCTGTTTTCACCTGGTTGGAGGTGCCAGTAATACATTTGTTGTATCTCTGTTTCAGCATTGGTGGTGTGTGTTGAGTGTTGAGTAACGAAAAGCCTGGACGGGTTTAAACAACAGAGTTTAAATACGTGAAGTAACGAGACGACCTGGTTGGCTGACGTGGATTTACTCTTGTGCATCCTTTGAGCATCACGGAGCACTAGTGTGACTGCTCCCTAGTCTCAATGATGTAGGTCACACTACAGAAAGGCTTACGCTGGTCCCACGCCAGGGGGAAGCTTGTCGTTTTTGTTTTTTTTAATTTCCCCCGTCCTCGAGAGGGAGGCAGATTTCCATAATCAGGTTTTCACTGTCAGACACTTGAAAGCGTTTCATGTTTTTTCCCAAACCTATTAGTCATTTAGCACAAAGACAAAGTAACAGATAAGCTCCAGTCTTCCTTTGTGATGTCACAACGGGGGACGTCACTCAGGTGGCACAACCTTTCGCGGAAGCGGCGTATCTCTTCTTCCTGGCGCTTGCTGCCGCGGTGGATGCTGATTGGTCGGCTGTTGCAGGGCAATAAAGCCTATACGCTTTTGTTTCTCGCTTCAACATAAATACACTTGCCTCTGGGCACAATAGCTGCTTCTTCTCTAGCTTCTCACCACTCTTATCAAAGGATAAAGAATAGATAACCTCTCTGTGTTTCCACCACCCCCCCTCCTCTTCCTCCTCCTCCTCCTCCTCCTCCTCCTCCTCCATGCCTGCTCCCCACCACATGTAGCCAGCACCACACAGTCTTGGGCAGCGCTCACATTTGTCACAGGAAGAGAGGAGGCAGGCACATAGATCCCCATATTAGGCTCGGGGCCAACACAATGTGTTCAACATGGAGGGCCCCCAGGCCGCCTCGCACGCTGACAGCACATCGGAGAGGCAGGCGGGGAGAAAACCTGGAGAAGGGGCGGCGAGATAAGGGCCGTCACCAATCGCTCCTGTTTGTTGTGGAAGTAATTGTGTCCTCAACGTTCTGGCATGAGGCTTGTTGTGTTTAGTGATGTTGTATATTTTTCTCATCCTGCTCCGATAGACGAAGGGAGAACATTTCCCCCTCCCCCCCTGCAGATTTATCCATATAAGTTATTGCTCCGAGACGAGATCGGCCCTGGGAATTTTTGCCCCGCTGTTTAACCCGTTGCATTCTGGGCACAGGGCATGCCGTCACCCGTACACGCATCCACTGTGTTGTGTGGAAACTCAATGACACGACTGTTCAGCAGACTCCTGGCCTCCCATTTCCCACACCCTCCCGGCCCCCTCAGAGATTTCAAGGTCAGGAAAGGGCACAGCCTGAGATTCCCTCCTTGGGAAGCGGAGCCACTGTTGGAAAAAACGGACGGCGGCGACAATCTCCTTTTACAGCCCTGCGCCGCCGCCGTCCGCTGCATCCCCGCGAGTTTGAATGGAAGTGAACTTTTTTGATTTCCACAGCTTCCGACGCGGAGTCAGATCAGAGCCGTCAGAGGCGTCACCGCCGGTCTTCATTGGACGTGACAGGTAGGGGAGATGTGGCGAGGCGGCCGGCGCTGATTGACAGCAAAGGACTCGTTTCTAATCAAGTGCACAGATCTGGATGGACAATAACGGTGTATTGAACCTTCCGACAGCTGAGCATCTGAATGTATGTGTGTATGTAAGTGGTGGTTGTGTGTGTGTGTGTGTGTGTGTGTGTGTGTGTGTGTGTGTGTCCATTGGAACAAAAGGTATGTAGGCAGCTGTCATCCCACTACCACCAGCTCATGATCCAAATGGAGAATGTACACACATGTGCACGAGGGGCGAGTCGGGGTGTTTGGACGTAACAAGGTTCTGACACACTACTGTCACACACACACACACACACACACACACACACACACACACACACACACACAACCAACGAACCAACACGGACACTGATGAATTGGCAGCAGTTGTTAAAGGCATATTAGGGCAAAGGGTGACCTGGGAGGGGTTTGAGGCTGGGGGGTGGAGGTGGATATGGTGAGTGTGTGTGTGTGTGTGTGTAGGGGGGGGGTGACACTGAGCAACAGGGGTAAAGTAAGGGGGGGGGGGGGGGGGGTCAAAGAGAAGGGTAGTTTGGGGAGGGGGTCTCTGCAGCGAGGCGCTCCACTAGCAGTTGTCATTTCTCCCAGTCGACGGTGAGATGGCCCATGTGCTGCGTTGAGTCGATCCCTCTCCGTGGGACTACACGCCGCTGTGATCTTGGACTACCGCGGACTGGAACTCTTGTTGAAGTCAGTTGGAGTCCATCCAAATTTCCACTGCGCCTTTTAGCGTCTTTAATCTTCGACGGTAAGAGCGACCGGTCGTTGTGAGTTTGTTTGTGTTGACGTGAATGTGGCCTGGCTTGAAAACAAAATGAACTCGACAGAAAAACAGAGCTTCTCCTCTGGCCAAGCCAACGTTCTTCTAAAGTGTTCTCAGAAATCTTGGAGGCTGAGGGGGCTGAGCTGCCGTGCCTCTCTAATCAGTGCAGGAAGCCATTGGTGGACTGCTGGCGCCGCTGAGGGCTTTACGAGGTCGATAGCGAGGGGTGCGAGGTGACTCGCCGTTTGGCCCGCTGTCAGTCGACGACCTCGGAGCCGACACCTTCGGCAGCGGTGGCTCTTGAGGGGTTTGGCTGTTGTCGGGTTTCTAGTGTCGTAGCAGTTCTTCTCTTCTTCTCTTGTTTATGTGTTGATTGGGTTTCCTGACACCTCCTGAAACGGTTGTTAATTAAAAAAAATACACATTTAGTCGAGTGTGAATAGAAACATTGTTTTCTTCACTCCTGAAAACCGTTCTGAAGATACGTGTTTTTTGCGTGACAATAGTGTTATGCTCTACTTAATCTTGGCTATGCTGTTTAAAGTCAATTCCCTATCTAACGGAGACGGCACATGGGAGGAAGATGTGTATCTGCCTACGGTAGCCTGGAGGTGGTCTTCCTGCCGGTCCAGTCTCAGGACTGTCAGGGATTCAAACCACCAACCTGTGAAAGATGCAAATGACTGATCGCTGGAAGCCGGCGTTTAATTTTGAGATGATGTCATAAAATGAGTTTCTAATGTTATTACACGTTCCCTCTCCCGGTCTTTCTGCCGAGGAGCTCGCTGGACGGACTCAGCAGCTGTTCAACTCTTGTTTTGAAGGTTATCTTGACAACAAAGCTGTCCTGGCTCGATGTCCTCAGATGTGGCCCGGTTGAAAGAATAAGCCGACGCCTCCAACTGACCACACGCCGTCATCACAGCCTCGCTTTATTGTGGCTTTCTTCCTGAGCGAGGGCTGATCTGCTGTTTGCTCTCCTTCTATAACGTTGATGAAGCCAGCAGGACGGCTCGTGGTCAACATTACCACCGCGCCTGAACAACAGCATTCCAACTCCCACTCACCTGCACCGGTAAAAATAACCACAGACCTGATAGCATTTGGTGATAAACGTCTATATTTGAGCTCCAGTCGACTATCTTGATCTTTGGTGACGCCTCGTTGATGAGAACGTGTTCGACTGGTGATGGCCAACGTTGGTACACACACGCCCTCTATCCCCGAATGTCACATCGATGTCATCAGTGTTTTGTCTGGAGGGCATTTTTTTTTTCTCTCTCTCTCTCTCTCTCTCTCTCTCTCTCTCTCTCTCTCTCTCAGACCTTTGTTGTTGCATGGCGGAGGATTAAAGATGAGGGGGAATGTTGTTAGTGAGGAAAGCTGCGAAGCGTCTTGGAAAGATGGAAAGGTATTGTACATTCCAAAGCGCTGCGTCATGAAGTTTATCACTTAATATCTTTCAAAATACAGACGATCTGACCGATAAAAGTATGATCATTTTGTCGACACAGTCCATTATAAAGTAGGTGTAATGGTGTAACATCTACCTTTAGCTCCGGCTATCCTTGGGAGCCTCTTTTTATTTTTATTTTATTTAACCTTTATTTTACCAGGTAGTCACTTGAGAGCAATGATCTGTTTTTCGAGCAAGGCCTGGCCAAAATGGCAGCATTTAAAAACGAAACAAACAAACATACAAGACACAAAAACAGACAAGAACATAAAAGGCAAAGTGGCGAGGTTAGCGGGTGGACAGGACACGTGGCTACGGTTGCAGGGATCAAACCTGTGACCTTCCATTTACGGGACGGTCCCGTCTAAGCATGGATGGTCCTTGAATGGAGTCCCAGTGGGTACTCTGTTGGCTCCTGGGCGCTGGACCACAGGGGTTACGCTCCCTACAGTCTCGACGAGAACAAAAGGTGCGTTGGTTGTAAAGGTGATTGTAGGAAATTAGACACTTTTTTGTACACATTTTGTGCACATTTGTAAATGTGCTCATGTAACAAAAAAGTGTCTAATTTCCTACATGTTACACCATTACACACAATGTTGTCTGTCAGTGTGCGGGTTACTGTAATTCCCCTCGCGCCACTGTGGGAATCAAACCAGCGAGCGGCACCGCGGCGCCAGCTAATTACTACTTTCATTCCAGTGTGGACTTCCCTTTCTCGTCGTTTCATCATATTACCCCGTCGCACCTCGCACCTTTCGGGAGATGGGTGTGTCGGCGAGTGTTCAGTGCGCGTTACCTGTGATGTGACCCGACAGGTCAAACCGCATCGCCCACGTCGGTGACGGGCGGCGGCGACAAGTCAACTACAGACACACAAGAGTATTGTGAGAACGACCAACCGCCGGTCCTCCCTGCTGCACATGGGAAGACCTGGCGGACAAAAGGAATCTTTGTGTGTGTGTGTGTGTGTGTGTGTGTGTGTGTGTGTGCGTGTGTGTGTGCGTGTGCGTGTGCGTGTGCATAGACTTTTCTTTCTTCTTCCCTGTCTTCGTGCCGGAGGCTGTGAGCACCAACCTCAGACCTGTGACAGTTAGGGTGCCCTGTGTTAAGTGCGTGGGCTTGTGCTTTACTGTGTGTGTGTGTGTGTGTGTGTGTGTGTGTGTGTTTGTTTGTTTGTTTGTTTGTTTGTTTTTGTGTATATGTTCGAGTGTGTGTGTGTGTGTGTGCTGGGTAGACTGCAGTATTGACAGCAGCCCGGCAGCGGGGGCGTGATTCATGAGCTGAGAGCCACAGATCTCTTTACCGCCCCTCCCCTCCCATCCCATCTCCTCCCCCGAGTCCACCCCCCCCCCCTCCCCCAGTCCACCCCCCCCCCCCCCCCCTAAGAAGTGCTGCCCTTGCACTGCATCAGCCCTCCCCTCTCCCCACCACCTCTCCAAAGACCCACCCATGATTGGTTAAGAAGGGGGAAGGGGAGATCGTGTTCCACTGCCAAGGTTGGCAGCGTCGACGCACAATCACAGTCACAAGCAGAGCTTCAGATGCAGGGCCAGAAACCCTTCCTCCTCCCCCTCCTCCCCCTTCCTCTCCTCTTCCTCCACCCTTCCTCGCTCCTCTTGGAACGTTTCGATGCCCCCCACCCCCCCCCCCCCCCCCACCTGCTCATGCCTCCACCATGAAGCCTGCCACAGGGCTTTGTGGATAAACCGTAGATGCAGGCTGTTTGACTGAAGGAGCGTTCGGTCGCCAGGCAGAGCGTGGCGGCAGCCGTGCCGAATGGTTGCCCGGGAACATGAGGCAACAGGCTGTAAATATCCCACAGCTGGTGCTGGCAGAACACCCCCAAGGTTGGGCCGCAAACCGAGCCGGGTCAGATGGGGGAATTCAGCGGCCCAGTTAGACGCCCCTATTGGGGCTCTGTCCGTCCCGATGATGGCTAACCCGTCAGACTTCTTCTTCTCCTGCTTCGTGGCTTGACACGTGCAGCCTGAAAGCAGACATGCTGTCCACATACCTCTGGTGCTTTCACGGTGACGTGTCTTCACTGGAATGAAATTGAAATGGTTTGATAATGGAGCTAAAGTCCACCAGAAGCATCCAGTGGTTCCAGTTCCTCTGTTGTCACCTGCCGCTGATCTGATTTAGTTTGATTCCCAGTTGTATTCTGTTTCTATGGAACATCTGACAGCTTCATTTGTCATCTCATGTTTCGTCCATCATGTCAGGCCAAGCCCCCCCGCCCCCCGATTCAGGTGAACATTGAGACAATGAATATTGTTGAAAGATTGATCTGCCCAGCCCTCAGACTGAGGGGCAGATCTGTCATTTCATAGCCTGCTCCAGAGGCTAGTTGCCCTACATGAAACCTGAAGCCCTCTGCAGATCTGGAGGTCACTCCTGTGTTATTGGCCACGTCTCCCAATTTGGTCTGCCAGCCATTAAGCAGGCGCACAAAAGATTTTGTAACTGCTCTCAACAGCATGTACCGATAAAAAGATAGGAGCATTTTCCATCTGTCACTGTTGTACTGCCAACAGGTAACTTGATTTGTAAGGTTGACGTAACATAACATCGGCTCTTCGGTTGACACTTTAATCCAAAGTGCCTTAAAGCACCACGAGCATGTGTATTTTTAGCATGGGCGGACCCGGTAGGAATGGACGCGCTAACCCTGGCAGTATTAATGCTACCCAGCAAACACTTGATGGATGGTGACGCGCAGGAGTAGGACAACGCCAACCCAAACAATATTTTCACAATATGATGATACGGCATGGTAGAAATTCATATTAAAATGGCTCGGAAACCTTTTTGAACCGATACCAGGCAGATATTTAGGTTCTGATTTCACAAAACGATGCGAGCAGCAGCTGCGTGCGACTACAGGCGTCATCTCATCTTTCATCTGGCACTATTGACACGGCGTTGGCGCAGGCCCGTCGACATCTATTCAGGAGGTTTGCTGGGCATGCTGCAGCTGCACGAGGCATGTTCGTGTATAAATACACCCGTCATATCAGGCTCAATCACAGAGCGGGGCTGCAACATTTGTGTGCAAAGTCACCTAGTGCAGCTTTACGCTATACATTCGGTATAAGCACAGATGCATTGGGTAGAGTATGTCCTTTTTAATGCGTTCATCAGACAAAATATCTCTCAACCTCATCCCATGCCGCCACGCTCCGCCCACTGACCCCTGCAGGACCAGGTCAGTCTCTGTGGGCTGGTATGGATAGCGTGATGGGGCTTTGAGGTGGATCTGGCCGTGGTCCTCCTTGGCAGATGCTGGTGCTGAGTGGGAGAAGTGATGGATTTCTCAGCAGTCCTGTGGCCCGGCTCCAGCAGCCAAGAAATCCCCCTCCCCCCCCGTCCTCCACCGCCGCCACTAGCCCCAACCGCCGACTGTTATCTCTGTGCTCCAGGCTGCTCTGCTGCCACTTACATGCCAGGACAATAAAGGATGGACACGCAGGAGGACACACACACACACACACACACACACGCGAGCACACAAACAGATAGCAGCCGCCAACGCCTGACGGGATGTATCGGTGCGTCGGTGGCAGCGGCTGATATTGCCGTTTGACAGATATATCGCATGAGCATATGTTACGTTGATAACGCACCTTTAAAATCAACAGAAAAAAAAGATTTTGGACCGATGACACATTTTGCGGTGCACTAGACCAAAACAGACAACAAATAAACGGGCTAGAAATTGGAGATGGTTATTGTTCTACTGTAATTATCAGTAATTGGTTTTCAGGCCAAAAAGCGTATATCGGTACCCTAGCACCCACAGATAGACACATACTTAGTCCATCACATCATATGTAGACTTGTAGAAACCAACAGAATGACGTAAACTTCGGTCTCCCCATACCGGCATGTGATTGGTTCATTTCACAGTCACGTCGCTGGCAGCAGAGCAGTAATATTGCGTCGGTAGCCCTAGGAGACGGTGAGGCAGGTTGTGATCACAGGGTCACAAGTTCAAATCCTGGACTGGCTGGGGAAAGGTCGGGGGGAAGTGCCCTTGAGCAAGGCACTTGACCCCTGACTGCCCCAGTAGAGCTTCTCTAGCTGTGTTTAATTGAGGGAATGTGAAGCTGGTCATTGCTCTGTCAACCTCCCCTGGATAGATAAAGGTTAAAAAACTACCCTGGCCCTTGCAGCTAGTGCCCCCCCCCCCATCGCCTGAATAGGAGGTGGAAGCTCTGAAATGCTTAACAGCAACAGATGTCGGGGATAATGATGCGATGCAACATCTCTAACTGTTCTTTTATGGACTAATCTTGGTTGGAGGCTGTGACCTGATGTGCCCTCCCTAAAGCTTAGCTGCCACATTTGTACAGTGATAGTAGTTTTTAGTTTTTCTAACGCTCTATGAAAGACGCTTTATTTTTTTCCCCAAATTGTGTTTTACTTTTTGGGATTTATTGGGTATTTCTGGGGTTTCATTTTTCCTGGATTTTTTAAAGCATCTTTTTAAAGCATTTTTACCTATAAAATGCAAGTTTTCAAATACTTTTTAGCCTCTCAATATTATGAAACATGTTTATTGTTCAATATTTATTTTGTATTAAGCATTTATTGATAATTATGAGTGCTGATATTTTCAGGCTTATAGTGCTTAAAAGGTTTTTTATTAGACCTACCCTTTAATCTCATCGTCTAGGCAACCAAACACAAGACATTGCATCAGTCAAGAACACTGGAGTCGGTCCAAAACAGCCAATTCAAAACAGGGCACACAGGACAGAGACAGACTGTAGAGATATGCAGTACGTAAGTACATAGAAGGCTTATTTCACCACCTTAATATGAACAGGCCAAAACATCTTAGGAAAAGAAGAAGGAGTATTGAGCTTTAGAAAACACAAATGTCAGATGAACATAGAATTTCAAACATAGGATCACCAGTTTCTCCAGGGGGATCATTAAAGATTCATCTAATCTAGAAGGGCATCATATTCTGTATACAGCCTCAATCCACATTTCTGTTTCTGTGGTTCTTAAAGTTCTTCTTTCTGCTCCCATTACAAATTACAAACATGTTGTTTATGTCAGATTTCTGTTTTTAAGCTCAGATTCCCTGAATCCATCAGTGGAATAAAAGAGCATGGCATCAAGCCTTTGTGAAACAAACCTTGGGAACGTTTAAGGCGTTCCCCAGGGTACTAATCTAGGTCCACTGTAGAATCACAATTATCAGCGTTTCTCTGTTGATTGTCCAGAGCCTCTCTGGCGCTGTGGCCTGCCCAGTGAGGCAGCAGACACACTGCAGGCCCTCCGCCATCCATGTGAGAGCAGAGATTCTGCCTGACATCAGACAGGAAGTGAGCTCCAGCAGCATGAAGGGTAAAAGGTCGAGTCTTGACCCCCCCCAGGCAGATAAAGCAGCCTTTTCATGTGCGATCAGCCCACAGCCTAAAGACAAATCCCACCGTTTGCTGCTTTTGAACTCCAGACCAATACCTCCCCACAACTGGAGCGAGTCCCTCCATCGGTGGGGGGGTACAAGCACACCTCCTTATTATGTAGTGAACAATTATAGATGACACCTCTGTGAGTTTGAAGCTAAATGAAACTGCTTCCTCCAGAGAGCATCTTGGGTCGTATAAACCCAGAGTAGATGTTGCATGCCTGCAGTTCTTTCGTCAAGGCTTTTCATAAAACAATTATGACACGCATCACACCCCCTTTCTCCAGCCCCCCCCCCCCCCCCACCCAATAGCCAGGCCTCTAAGCCAAACAGCCAGTGCATAATTCATAGGCAGCTCATTGCCAAAGCTAAGCCAATTGCATCCACTCCAAACAAGCGTGCGGTCGGTACCCACGGCAGGACAAAAGGAACGTCACTCTCACGACACGTTCTTTGTTTCGGTGGAATGAGTATAAATATGGGGTGTGTTGCTGCTGCCGCTCTCCCAGGTATGGGGGAATGACAACAATGTGGGAGAGCTGGTGTGGCGTCGGTACTCAAGCCTTTCCAGATGCTCTACTAGTATGACTCGGCTCCCACTGTTGTGTGTGTGTGTGCGCACAGTCTGGATGTATATATATAGAGCGCTATTTTTAAGGCTGAACCACAAATAGTAGTAACGGGGCTTAAAACGGTCCTTGCCTCCGTCGGCGTTCCCGGGTTGCTGCCGCCTGCTCGTTCATTCATGAGTTTGCAGGCGTATGAACCGATACTCAGCCTTGTACTTGTGATTGATCCATCCTCTGTTCTCATTGGTGATTGTGGCGTATCGTAAACCCCCCTTATGTCATGGTTAGTTAAACACACATTTTTACACTCTTCATCTTCCTCAGTGTCGCGTGGAATCAGGCCAGCGTTCAGCCCAGCTAATAAGGCGTAATGTTAACGTCAGCGGACCCACGGCGGGATCCGAGAGCCTGTCTGGAAACGCTTAACTGAGCTTTGAGTGGCGACGACAGGGGTCCGCCCATGTACGGCCATCATGCGGCGATGCCAGCCGTCTCACCGGGTCCCGACGCCGGCCTGGAACGTCTGGACAATTTCCAGCTCTTTAATAGTTTGGGAATTGCACAACATGTCTGGTAAAAGTATGGGAAAACGCTGTTCAGTCCCAGCACACATGTGACTAGACATTTTAGATGGAGAGTCATTTTCAGCCGTGTGGTGATGGTGGTCGTATTGCCGCGCCACCATCCGTCATCACGTTAAACACTAAGATCTTTAAATCCCGTCAAGAAATGAACGCTGACAGGAAGGGGTTTTGAAATATGAAATATGTAGAAGCTGTGGGCTCGGCGCTCCACTCTGCCTTCGATTGGGGAATCACATTCAGCGCGTCAGGCAGGCCGGGCCGGGCAGCCGGTTGCCGCGGGCGACCTGCAGATCAGTGATGTGGCGGTGATGCCTCTAATGAAGCTGACACAGCACAGCCTCCCTCCTCGCGGGCCCCTGAGGGCCTCCCGCTCTGCAGGAAACACTAACCTCATGAGAAGCGTTCCCCTTCCCCTGGTTACCCCCCCCCCCCAATCTGCTGTCTCCCAATGTGATTCTGACTGAACCCATTGCTGCATCATTACGTTCCCAGTGTGTATGAGGGGTCTGAGGGGTTCAGGCTAACACAATGTTTGTAGTGGATCACGTTATCCAAACAATGCCTCTGAATCTGATGAATGCCTCCTTCCTGTTTTCCAGGAGCCGCCCAGCTGAAGTGACGGGGAGGGCAGAGGATCCCAGTTCAGCCAGTGAGTGGACGACCTGCCCGCTGCACAGGACCATGATCTGAAGGGGGCGCCGCACGCCGAACCCCACTCTTCCTCTCCTCCTTCCTCCCTTCTTTTTATCTCGCGGGGTAAAGACAGACCCCCGGCCCAGCGGCAGCGCCAGCAGAGGAAAGAGAGAAAGAAAGAAAGAAAGAAAAAGAAGCCGAGGAGGAAGAAAGACCGCAAACGAGCCGAGCGCCCAACAGAGCAGCCATCGGAGTGCCCTGTCAGGACAGCCGTGACCTCTGACCTCGCCGCCCCCCCCTGCCCCTCCCACCGCCACACCGGAACCATGGGGAGGAAAAAGATTCAGATTCAGAGGATCACTGATGAGCGCAACAGACAGGTCAGTGAACATGCATCGCATTCCCACAAGGATGTTTGTCCCGTGTAGCGTCACATGACCAACGCGGTACTGTAGCACCACAACAGAACAATAACGCCGTCTTTTATCAAGCTCATATGACTGTTCGGCCATCATGGGGTTTCTCTGCCCCCCCCCAACGCCTACAGTGAAAAGCGAGAGAACATGAAATTCCCCCAAAACCCCTCCGTCGCTCCGGTTACATCAGTGGCATTGTCAGAAGAGGATGAAAGGGTAAATGATCCATCTAAAATGAGTCAACTGGTAAATGGGCTTCGCTCCATTGAGCAGATTGAGTAATGGATTTGACGTGCCCGCCTTCTGAGGAAAAAGAGAGCGAGAAGAAAAAGAAGAGAGAGAGAGAGAGAGAAACAAGGTGCCAGGCTGAGTAAGACCGGAGCAATTTAGAAAATAGGTGGCCGCAGGGTCTGGAAAATCATCCTCGCTCTTCTCCTCATCTATCTTAGCGGGTGGAGGAAACGACGCCTGCAGGGGGTCAGGGAGGTGCAGAGGGTTGTTATTCAACAGTACACAATCAGACGGGGGGGGCGGCGGGTGGTGGTGGTGGTGGTGGATCAGGAGACGATCTGGTCTGAGCAGGTTCTGGTTAATGGAGCCGGGACTCCTATCAGGTGTCAAGCAGCTTGTCAGTTCTGTCTGGTTGTCAGTAACCGTCCTGCCAGGGGTTAAAGGTTACCCGGTGACCAACAGGTAGTGGGCGGTAGCTTTTGACCTCCATGTTGAATCAAAACAGCAGTTATCTGAAGCTCTCTCAGAAGAACCAGCTTCAGTTTGAACATCACAGCAGAACGGAGTACTAGAGTCCTTACAGTGTTTTAACCAGTAGAGGAGAGTTTGGTGAAGAACTGAGAACCGGTGGAGAAAAGGTTGTTGCTCTCGGTTGCTTCAGCTAATGAACAGCGGAGCGTCTCGGAGGCAATCAAATGAAAGCTGGAGTCCACGCAGCCCGTCACCCTCCCACGTGTTGATTCTGAGATGCTGCAAGCATCACGAAAATAAACACCGTTGAAAATGTGGAGCGGCGGGAGAGCAGGCGGCTCAGTACTTTTCTTTCCATGAATCAAATCAGAATCATAAATACACATCAGTGTCTTTACCGAGCAACAGTTTTCAATGCAGTAGAAAAGGCACGTTAAGAACTTGAACTAAGCATTCAAGTCGGTAGATAAAGTTTAGTCACGTCAAGGTAGATTACGTTTAGAGCAGCTCCATTTCTTCAGAGTGGATTTAACACTGTTTGTATTGGTTAGTCAAAAGTTTCATTCTGCAGTGAAGTAAATGATTTATCTTTATGTCATCTGGTTCTTTGATTGTGGGATTTTTATTTATTTATTTATTTTTTCTATTTATTTATTTTTTTAAATTGTATTTATTTATTTATTTAATTATTTAATTATTTAGCGGGGTTAAGCAGCTTCACTTGCATGGTATGAAAACAAAATCTCACTAAATAAATAAATCAAATAAGTTGCGTTACCTGCTTTCCTTGAGCAGGTAGATTAGATCTCGTAAGGCTTTTACTTCCTACCTATCGGTGCCTTAATAATATCGATAAACGCGTTAATGAAAGGTTTTAAAATAATAAATAAATAATACTTGGCCCTGATTGTGAGAGACTGAACTACCCAGTGAAGGAGAGGTTTGGCTTCAGAAAACAGCAAGAGGAGGTTGCGGTTGTCAGTGGTGGTTTCCTCATCCATCTGCCACGCAACCACAACCACGCCAAAACACACACACACACACACACACACACACACACACGGATGAAACGACTCGCCCCCTTTCTTCCTCTGTCTCTTTACCGAGGATGTCTTATTCTTCAGTTGCCATTGGTTACCTGGCAAATCTATTCTTAATGTTACCTTCAGCTTGTTTATCCTTCACAGCAAACACCAGGATGGAGACTCGTCACCCAAACTTATTA
>JAXDDX010000066.1:1837500-1840000 GCA_034670405.1 Hoplostethus atlanticus | reverse complement strand
TGATGGGGCGTGTCCGCAGACTGGAACAGCTGGAGTTAGACCGCCAAGCTGAGAGTTTGACCTCATCTAATCTGATCTGGTCTGATCTGGTCTGGTCAAGACTAATCTAATGTCCAGAAACCTAGTCCAGTTTCTCTGGTCCAGTCCTGAAAATTAGCCCACTTCAGTCCAGTATCCAGTCCAGTTGAGTCCAATCCAGTTCAGTGTAGTCCAGTCTACTCGAACCCACTGTAGTAAAATCCAGACCAGTCTAAACTAGTCCAATACAGACTAGTCTAATCCAGTCCAGGTCAGGCTGGTTTGATTGAGTCTAATCAGTGAGTCCAGTCCAGTCTGATCCAGTCTCAATTGCCTTCATTCAGTCCAGACCAGTCCAAACCAGTCTAATCCAGTCCAAACCAGTCATCCAATCCAAGTCAGTCTGGTTTAATTAACTATAAATTGCTTCCAGTCCAGTGAGTCCAGTCCAGTCTAATCCAGACTGAATTACCTTCATTCAGTCCAGTCCAGTTTAGTCCAGTCCAGTGTCCTTCAATCCAGTCCAGTCATCCTGGTCCAGTCTGTACTCTGGCCTAATGCCCGGCAGCCTGTAGGGAGAGCAGAGGTAGGGACAGCTGGGCCCCCCCCGGCATCGGCCCCACCAATAACCAGGGTCCTACCCAACAACAACAAGCCAAAGGAACAAGCCTGGAACCAATTGGAAGCCGCCTCGGCACAAAATGGCCACCAGATAAAGGAGGGGCCTAGCGACGAGGCTGGAAAATAACAGTGTCAGTAGCATACTCACTAGGAGAGAGGTGAGGAGGTTAGGAGACAAGGGGAGAGGAGGTTAGGAGACAAGGGGAGAGGACAATATACTCTTTTTTTTACCTTTCTTCACCGCAGGAGGAAGGTTTGCAGGAGGAAGGTTTGCAGGAGGAAGGTTTGTAGGAGGAAGGTTTGTAGGAGGAAGGTTTGTAGGAGGAAGGTTTGTAGGAGGAAGGTTTGCAGGAGGAAGGTTTGTAGGAGGAAGGTTTGTAGGAGGAAGGTTTGCAGGAGGAAGGTTTGTAGGAGGAAGGTTTGCAGGAGGAAGGTTTGTAGGAGGAAGGTTTGCAGGAGGAAGGTTTGTAGGAGGAAGGTTTGTAGGAGGAAGGTTTGCAGGAGGAGTTTGCAGGAGCAGTTTGCAGCAGGAAGGTTTGCAGGAGGAAGGTTTGCAGGAGGAGTTTGCAGGAGCAGTTTGCAGGAGCAGTTTGCAGGAGCAGTTTGCAGGAGGAAGGTTTGCAGGAGGAGTTTGCAGGAGCAGTTTGCAGGAGGAAGGATTGCAGGAGGAAGGTTTGCAGGAGGAGTTTGCAGGAGGAAGGTTTGCAGGAGGAGTTTGCAGGAGCAGTTTGCAGGAGGAAGGATTGCAGGAGGAAGGTTTGCAGGAGACGTTTGCAGGAGGAGTTTGCAGGAGCAGTTTGCAGGAGGAAGGTTTACAGGAGGAGTTTGCAGGAGCAGTTTGCAGGAGCAGTTTGCAGGAGGAGTTTGCAGGAGGAAGGTTTACAGGAGGAGTTTGCAGGAGCAGTTTGCAGGAGCAGTTTACAGGAGGAAGGATTGCAGGAGGAAGGTTTGCAGGAGACGTTTGCAGGAGGAGTTTGCAGGAGCAGTTTGCAGGAGGAAGGTTTACAGGAGGAGTTTGCAGGAGCAGTTTGCAGGAGCAGTTTACAGGAGGAGTTTGCTGGGCGAACACAGAGCACATTCACATGCCTTGCTGACCCTTTTATACATAATGGCCCACTCATGAATGGAGCAGGAGATGGTTCGGTCTGCTGTACAGTACTTAGTCTTCATATGGAGCGCTGCCTTAAAGTGACATCTCAATTTGCTGGAATATTCTCTCCTGTTAGTGCACGTGCTCCTTCAGGAGAGTTCATGAGATACTGTAGGCACCGCCGCCTGCTTACCTCCAAATCATATTTCCACAAAAACCATATTTGAAAGATGTTATTTCCAAAATGAGCATTTGAATTGACACTGATAAAAACACGTGGAAGTAAAAACACATTGTGGGCTGTCTTTAGAGTCACCTCAACACATTGTGGGCTGTCTTTAGAGTCACCTCAACACATTGTGGGCTGCCTTTAGAGTCACCTCAACACACCGTGGGCTGTCTTTAGAGTCACCTCAACACATTGTGGGCTGTCTTTAGAGTCACCTCAACACATTGTGGGCTGCCTTTAGAGTCACCTCAACACACCGTGGGCTGTCTTTAGAGTCACCTCAACACATTGTGGGCTGTCTTTAGAGTCACCTCAACACATTGTTCACTGGTGAGCTTTGGACAGTAAAATAGCGTGGAAATATTTTGGAACTGATGGGGGCGGAGCCTCTTGTTGGAGGTTTGCTAAAAAATGACTAAAATGAAATCTCAACCTGTTCTTGTGCCCCACTGTGAACTTTGACCCCGAGTGATCACTTCCATTTTCCATTTTCCTCTTTTATGAAAGAAACTATCAGAAGAAGCATCTCCCAAACCCCTGAG
>JAXDDX010000066.1:1822500-1835000 GCA_034670405.1 Hoplostethus atlanticus | reverse complement strand
TCCATGACACCTCTTCAGCCAGCGCCCGTCAGCTCAGGGACACCAAACCGGGTTTCCAGGCCGTATGCTAACCGAGCGTGGTCGGCTTCCTCTGTCACTAAGCAAGCGGTTCCCAGCCTCCTGATAGGTCCATTCACCTCATGGATAAATAACCAGAGCCGGCGGGGTGGCGGCTGGCGAGAGGCAGAGGAGGATGTACCACCAAGAATGTCCACTGGAGTCATTGGGCAGTGGTGGGCCACCGCAGCAGGGGCCTCACCACCACTACCAGCATCATGTAGATAAACTCCCTGGAGAACAAGATGGTGTATGAGCCCTATTAGAGCCCGTATATTAAGCACCAAAATGACTAAACACCAACTAACACCATAACTGATGTGAAGTTACCTTCATACACGCTGACCACAGAGGAAACGCTGGTACACTCCCACTCCCCCAGCGTTAGCCAACATCACCACATAGTGAGAGAAATAATCATCATCTTATGTAAGAGTTTCACGTCCATAACCACAAGGAAAAGTATAATAGTACAAATATTACATGATGGCAACAAATCCATGAGGAGAACACGGGAACAGCAGCACGCCAAAAAGACCTGGAAGGAAAAACTCGCCACACGTTGTTTGGAGTTCATCCAGTTGGTTTTGAAACCCATAGCAAAACCACGTAAGCCTCAAAATGAAGTTGAGTTACAAGGTTTTCACCCGTCAAGAGAAATAGTCTCGCTTTACGGCCGACATCAGGCTGGCGCGTTCCGGCGGGGAAGCCGACTTCAGAGACACCCTGGACAGACAATCACATCCATACCAGACAAACACACTTCTACCTTTATTTATTATTTATTATTTTATTTAGGGTTCGAAATGAACACTCACTAAGAACCAGATACCGGTGGATAAACTAACGGGTCACCTGACACACTTTGACAATAACCGTTGAACGTCTGGGTTAGGATTGATACCATGTCCCTGCTGACCACCGTACATAGAAACACACACCTCTTCCTGTAGAAGAGATAGAGTGGAAGGCAGGAAGGACAGCGAGAGAGAGAGAGAGAGAGGGGGGGGGGTGGAAGAAGGAAGGGAGATGGGGATGAATGATATGAGCGAGGGAAGAGAGAGAGAGAGAGAAAGTAGGATGGGAAAGCTCTGGGAATAGGTCAAGAGAGAGCAGGGCAAAAGAGGACAGAGAGAGAGAGTGATGGGAAAGAGAATTAAAAAGACAGGAGAGGAGGAGGAGGAGAGGAAATGGGCAGCCGGGGAGAGTATGGAGGGATTATAAGAGAGAGAGAGAGAGAGAGAGAGGGCGGAAAACACAGAAGGTCGAGTGCGAGACTTTACAGTTTTCTGAGAAAGAAAGAGAGCGAGAAGCTGCAGAGAAGGTGGCGGGTCGAGAGACGAGGGGGTGAGAAAGAGGGAAGGAAAGCAGCAATATGGAGAGGGCGAGCGGCACAGAGAGAGAGCGAGAGAGAGAGAGAGAGAGGCTGGCTGGCTGGGCGAGCGAGCCAGAGGGGAAGGGGGGGGCGGGGCTTGTCAGCAGCCCCAGCCAGTCAGAGGCCAGCGTGGCGCTCTGCAGGGGGAATCTTACCCTGGCAACACAATAGAGACACCGGCCTCACTTGAAGAGAGAGGGGGAGGCAGCGGGGGGGACAGGTGAACAGATGGACCTGACCGAGAGACAAGCTGATCAGTTGACTGTGTGTGTGTGTGTGTGTGTGTGTGTTAGATTATTTCAAGTTATTACGTTAAAGGAATCCCGGGAGTTATTTTGTGTTGTGACCCACTTTCCCTCGACCTGCCTCATCCACTTCTACTAAGTTATTTCCTACATTTCCCAGAATGCCTTTCGACTACCCCCCCAGAGGATGTGCCTGAACTTGTGTCCAGTCTTACTGGAGAGAGTGATGGCGATAATAAAGTTTTTTCCAGTCGAGAAAGATTTAGAGCCACACCCCTTACACAGAATGCAGCATGTCTTGTGGCTGCATTGCATTCTGGTCTATCTGGACTACTGCATTGCATTCTGGTCTATCTTGGCTACTGCTGGTAGAGAAATTGGTCTCTCTCCTCGTCGGTCTAGAAAGAAGAACTTGCTCCTTGATTCTGATTGGCTGACACCAAAACATGACGTTGATGTTTTAGATCCATGAAACATTTTCTGATGTCAGACTGGAAATATCTCAACGTGACGTCACGGCGTCTACGATTGGCCAGTTATCCACGGGAAGAAGGAAAATGCCAGAATAAAGGGATAAGAAATGAGGTGGTGGATCTTCCCTTTAACCTCCACAGTGTGTGTGTGTGTGCGTGTGTGCGTGTGTGCGTGTGTGCGTGTGTGTGTGTGCGTGTGTGTGTGTGTGTGTGTGCACATGTGAACCAACATGGCCTCATTGTCAGGACAGTTTTGTGTGAAGTTTCTCTCTTTGTGTCTGGACAGGATGTCCATGCCTCCATCACGTCCTCTGCTCAGACCTTTGTCACACCAAGTCATTGTCATATGTTTTTTTTTTTTTTTAGCTTTTTAGGTCAAAACACAAAGTCACACACACACACACACATTCTACGAACTGTGGACAACAGCGTGGTGGCTGAACGAGCATGGCGAGGCAGTTCTTGTGCATTAAAGTTGCATCACCCTGCAGGTCGGTGCTCTGATGTGTTGGTATGCCTGAACCGACCAATCAGACGGCTGGAACAAACCTGTTTAATAACCCTTCCTGCAGGTAGACGGTGTCGCTTTGACACCGCGATAATAACGGCTTCGAGTTTTAATGAAATTCTTATCAGAGAGCGCCGTCGTTATTAAACCGGAGAGTCTCTTCACCCTGACATGGAGATGACATCATTATCCGATTACCCTCACCTGTTCTGAGGGTTTAAGGCTAATTCATCCAAAATGAAAAGCGCCTCAGCCTCCTCGGGGGTTGAGGCGGCAGGTCTTGCAGGTACACATTCCTGCCGGTTCTGGTTTCGAGGTCGAGTTGCACACAGTTGAATCATCCTCACTTAGCAGTGATTGTACCCAGCAGGAGTCGTGGAACATGTGCTTATGTTTTAATCAGACCTCCATTAGACTGAGCTCACTCAACGCAGCGCTGCCGTACACATCTGATACAGCAGGTGATGGTTAATTGATGAAAGTGTAGGGTGTGTTTAATATTGAATATTATCCTCAACGTGCTTTATTCCCTGTGGATAATCTACGAAATGAGACTAGCCTCCATTTCCTCTTACTGATAGATTTCGGGGGTAAAGGGATTTTTTTTTTGCAGCATTCAGGTCTTTGCACAGCGTATCTAAGTGTGTATTTGGACCACAGAAGGCTCTCCAGCTCAACTTTAAGATCCATTTTGCTGAGGATCTATCTGGTTGGCTGTGTGGTCAAGGGCCCACCAGGCAAAGCTACTTAACGGCAAATCTCGTTTAGCAGAATCCTCTCAAAATAAGAGTCTCTCCTCTCTGAAGGAGCGCTAACGCTGAGACGTCCTGACTGGTGTTAGCCGCGGCGCCAACACCGCCATGTGCTCCTGCCTCACCCTTTACCCTTTGCCTCGCTCCACCACTTTCCTCGGCGTGAAGCTTCACACCAATTACCAACACCGTTGATTAGCTGATGTGTGGGGAGGTGCGATGCCTCAATGTGTCTCCGAGCATCCAAGCCAGGTTTCCACATTGCTGCTCATCCTGAAATAGGGATAGTTGCGTCAGATCCCGTGTACTCGGTAAACTACGACTCACTCTTCCAGGTCTTTTCATTGAGCGTTGTTTTGGTTCACAAAGCTTTTCCCAGTTGGACTTGGAGTCAGTGGGTTGCTTCACCCTTTTAATACTCCTCTTCCTGAGAGCACCTGCCGGGTGAACTAGTGCAGATTCTGGCGAGCACATGTTTTCACGTGGGCTCCACATGTTACGAACGTTGACCTCACGAATCAACGGAGGATTCTCTGAGATTGAGAATGTGTGTTTGCTGCCAGGCTGTCTGTCTGTTCCTTGAATAGAATAAAATAGTTCCCGAGACCAACCGGTATCTCACCATGAGGGGCAGATTGTCTGTGTTGTGCTGCCTCCTACTTTTATACAGTGAATAGCGAAGGTGTCAGCAAACATGGTACAAGAAAACAGTCCTTGGTGTTTGACAGAATATGTGAAAGCAGTGGTGAGTCGTGTTTCCCAGAATGTGCCTGAACAATGAGATGTAAACGTGCCTCCTCCTTCTCCTCTACCCCTCTCTAACCGCCTCAGACGTTGCGAAAGAAAGGCTTTAACGGCTGCAACAGCCCCGAGCCCGACGGCGACGACTCCATCGACCAAAGCCCGCTAAACGACGACAAGTACCGCAAGACCGAGGACCTGGACATCCTCTTCAAGCGCTACGGCGTGAGTACTGTCGCACTTTTATCACTTTATCTAACCTACCCTTTCTCTCCTCTCTCTCTCTCTCATTCTCTCTCTTTCTCCCTTCCTCTCTCTCTCTCTCTCTCTCTCTCTCTCTCTCTCTGTGTCTTCTGCCTGTCTCTCTCCCGCCCCCCTCCGCCCTCTCTCCTCTTGGTTGGGGAACGAAGGCTCTGAACAAGAAAGAGCACCGGGACTCTGAGAGCCCAGACCCGGAGGAGCCCTTCTCCCTCACCCCCCGCACTGAGGAGAAATACAAAAAAATTGACGAGGAGTTTGATAAAATGATGCAGAACTATAGGCTGTCAGTGAGTACTGCCCCCCCCCCCCCCCCCCCCTGTGTACCCCCATACCCCCCATGTTGCTGTTGACCGGACACCCCGGGGTCGCCAGCTGCTGACGGCGGCCTGACTACTCACAGAGCACTCGCCTTCACCATTCCCACCCCTCACCTCCTCGTTTCACCTCTTACCCCCCCTCACCCCCCACCCCCGCACCGCCTACCCACAACCCCCTCTGATTGTGTGTGCCCGGGCAAGGAAGGCAGGGCGAATAGGTTGAGTTGATTGGCTGGAGGGTAGTTACTTGTGAAGTCAGCGCTGTAAAACCCTCACTGGGGTGTCGTAGTGAATAAGAAAGAAGAGTAACCCCCTGAAAGGTCGCTAACTAGGTCCCTGGTTACCACAAGAGTTGGCATAGCAACCAATGATGGACAGGTTTGTGTCTGTGAGCAATCAGATTGATGTACTGAAACCTTACAACCCTGAAGAACGTACAGTCAGACTGGCTACCAGCTAGTGAGGCCATTTTGGTCCAAGCCCCGCCCCCTCCTCCTCCTCACAGTGTATTCCTGACATTATCCAGGTAACACCGAGGAAGCCAACATGCAATTGCCGACGGGCTCTCGATTGTGCCGTTAGTGAGGTCATCTTTCTCGTAGTGAATTTACTCCTGACATTATCCAGGTCTGCCGTCTGCCTGGCACGCCGCCAAGCCCCTTTTACCACTCATCTCCTGTGCCAATTTCCCTGATTCATTTTCCCTCTGTGCTCAATAATGCCATTAATGTCACTTTAATGAGTAGCACTCGATTTACAACTCCACTTCCTGTCTCTCTGCTCCTCTGATTGGTTCCTCGGGATGGGTCACGTTGAGCCACGACGTGCATTTGATTTTGACAGTGGTCTCAAAATCTCTGGTGCTATACCTTATAACACAAAAAAAACCCTTTATTATCAAAGACGTTGTTGGTGAGACGCCAGCCACTCAGATCAAAGCAACACCTCCTCAGAAAAGCTGCTTCTCAATTGAACTATCGCTCATCCTGGGTTTGACCTGCGCCTCAACAGCCCTTGGTGTCGTGTGTGCAGCGAGCTGAATAGCTCTTAAAAGCTTTCCTGAGAAGAAAGCCACGGCAGAAGAAGAATAGAATTCAATCTACCACCCCTGGAGAGCGGCAGCTCTTGGCACTAGTCAATTGGACGCTAGCCTAACGCTGCTAGCGGTTAGTATCCCCATCCCCCCAGTCCCTCAGCCAGCCAGCCAGGCTTGCCCAGCACACCTTTCACAGGGCGTTAGCAAACGGAAGCATACAGCACCACGACTACCCCTCCCCACAGCACCATAATCCCCATCATGACAGCTAGGGGCCGGGATATACAAGCGTAATCCCACTTGTACTAAAATATCTCCTGAGGTAGGGAGAGGGTGGCCAGAGAGAGTCCAGAGAGGATGGCAGGACGCCTGGCAGGGCCAGCCCAAGCTGCAGCTATGGCTTCCTGTCACAGAGGAGGTACCACAGAGGCCCCTGGTCTCAGACCTGGACTGGCTGTGAAAGTCTGGGTGGGGAAAGTGAATAAAAAATTGGCCTCCCCAGTTTGCAGGATGGCCTCCTCAAATCTCCAGTTTCTGCTGTAGAATTGCAGCGGCTGACAATACGTGTGGATGTGAAACAGGGCGAACATTAATCAAAGTAAAATACAATAATAATAATATTAACTGTCCCTCAAATCTTCAAGACTTAAAATAAGGTTAAAATAAGTGGGGAGGAAGATTTTTAACTGTATGTTTCTTGTGAAGAGTTTATTGATAATATTATTAAGGATGTTGAGTGTTGTGTTGAGCAGACTATCTAACAGTCTCACTGATAGTATGCCAATTCCTCATTGGGTTTTACATGTATTCATTATTGGGTTTTACATTCACTGGGATTACATTCATTCTTTTACATGGCAGCAATGTTCAATGCTGCTGTTGAACTGAAAGTGTGTCAGGGCCCATGAACACATTGTACATTTTCCCATCAACAGTGGAATGAAAAGCATTCTTCATGTATTTTGTCCTACAACCGTGATATTTGAATGGGACTCAAACCTTTAGTAGTATGACTAAACTTACAAAGCCAGCGCGTTTTTTTTGTTCTTTAGCTGAATAGTAGGAAAGTAGAAAGACAGAGTTGGGAGGTGGAGGAGAGAAAAGCTCCGGTGAGATGCAGTCGCAGCTATAACTAATTTACTGGTCAGATCCAGAGGACTTCTAAAGGTCACCCCGGCGCTTTGTCAACATCGCCTCCCTGTTCAGATCCACAGCTGCTAACAAATAGGATGAGACATTCTTAAAGTTGACAAAGGGAAAACTTTCAAAGGCGCTTCCAGGACAAGAGGGAGAAGGGAAACTAGGCCATGAGTTTAATTCATTCTGATATACCCTTACATCTAGGAAACACACCCATGTTGAGAAAGAGGGAAAATAGGTTAGCTTTTTCTCCCCCACTTTTTTTTTTGTTCTGCTCGTGGAGAAGAGGCCTTGAGCTGCCTCGAACCAGCCCCGGCTTTGCCTCAGGAAAAGCTCCTAGTCAATTATTTACCTAACTCGGTGTCCTTTCAGGTTCTCCTCCTCGGTGTTAAATCAGCAGGATGACTGGCAGCGTGCAATTAACCCTCCTGTCCGCTATCAGGAGCATCTGTGTTAAATGGAGTTCGAGTGGGCCGCTGTAAATTCACATGTAATTTGTAAAAGACATGGGTTATTGCTCACTGGAGCGCAGTGCAGAACAGGCTATGGACAATACAGTATTCATAGACAAGTATAGAGGCTTTGCAGTTACGTGACCAGCTTCCTACCAGTCACATCTGGAACCGTCACGGAGGTCCAGAGGTGATGCTAAATATATAAATAACAAGACAAGAAAAAGGTACATGAAAAAAGAAATGTAGGTTACTGTGACTCAGTAAACTGTCTTGTCTTTAGCCCTAGTCTCTACTCCAAAACACTCTGAGTTGGAGCTGGAGAAGAGTCAGCTAGTTAACCTGAACTAACTGGTAGCTAGCTAACTAGCCAGCAGGCTAGTTAGTTACTGTTAACATGGGACTACTAGCCACTGCTAATGCTAGCTTCTACTAGATACGTTAGCTAGTGTGCTAACCAGATGTGTTAACAACAAGACAGTGATGGTTAGCTGACCAGATACTATGGTTAGCTAGCTAACAAGCTACATGATCTGAACACTAAATCAATCAGATGGATCAGTGATGAAATGATCAGTTCAGTCAGAAACAGACAGAAATGAACCATGAAGATTAAATTCTGTTGAGACGTTTAGAAACACAAACCTTGAGACACTGAGCCTCCATCTGCTCTCTCAGAAGTTACCTAGAAGTTTTAATTCCGATACCAAAGTTTGATTTCTAAAATGTAAACGGTGGTAGGCGACAGTAAAGCACATTGGCCCTGTGAGGGTAGTGTTTTCATGTAGTGCTGTATGCTCCATGTTTACGCGCCTCCATCCCCTCCCACTAACCCTCACCGCCCCACCCATCCCTCCATCTGTCCACCCCTCACCCCTCGACCTTCACTCTGCTTGGCCAGTGTGCAGTGGTGCAGTGATGGTACCTGCTTGCTTCACCTGCCCTGGTCAGCACTTACATCTCTCCCTCAACTCTCTTCTACCTCAACTCTCTTCTACTATCTCAGACACACAGTAGAGTAGTTGGTCATTATTTGAGTGCAACGTTGAAGGACAGACTAGCTGACCTCTCGTTCTCTGTCTCTTTCTCCTTGAACCAAAACAAGCTGAAATATCCCCCAACAAGGAGGATGCAACGAACAGAATGGCGTCGCCTTCCCCCCTTACAGTCACATTTATTTCGCTCTTTCTTCTCTTTTCTGTCCCCGTCCCCTTCCTCTCTCTCTTCTCCCTCCCCCACAAACAAAAGTTATGAAACATCACAGAAGTAAAGAGGCAGAGATCAAGGGCAGAAAGGTGCCCTAGTCTTCCTCTGCGTTAAACTGGGTCCCAGGTTGTAGAGTACGGTGCAGTACAGTGCAGCGCTGACCCATATTCTATATATAGAAGTCCTTCTTTCTGATTGAGTCGGAACAGGGTGAAGTGGGTCAGCGGCGGGCAGACCGCCGGACAACCCGGGGTCCTTGCTCTTGATTTTTCCAGGACCCTGGGATGTCTGGTCATTTACCGTGGGTGTCGACTCCTGTGAGAAAGTAGCCCACTTTGAGAAAACCTTGGGGTTGGGATGTTAGGTGATGCAGGAGCAGTAGATGGTGAGGTGGAGGATGATCTCGGATACGCTTACATGCAGTCAACAAACTGGATATGTAGGGCCTTTTTCCCCCATACTTTCTCCATCCTCCTAACTCCCCCGTGATGAACACGTGTTGTTTGAGGTGGTGGGATGAAATATGACCAATAACCAGATGCAATAACCTGCTGCTGCGATGGAGGTTTAACCTGGCATGGGGTGTGAAAGGCCTCTCCACCAAGTCACCTTGCATGCTAATACTGAGCGAGCGTGTGTGTGTGTGTGTGTGTGTGTGTGTGTGTGTGTGTGTGTGTGTGTGTGTGTATGACTGTATTTGAAGAGTTAATTTCCAAAATGCTATATTTCTTTAGAGTTCAGTCTGTAAAAGTGACTTTGTCGTCCAAGGAGTTACGTTACATACCCTCAAACAGTGCCATTAAACCTTTAATTTCCAGTGTTTTCAAGTACTGTCAGATTAAATACTGTCAGATTAAATACAGTAACTTCAGATCAAGTACTGTCAGATTAAATACAGTAACTTCAGATCAAGTACTGTCAGATTAAATACAGTAACTTCAGATCAGATCATGTCAGATCTCATTTTGGAATGACTCTTGGTGGCTGAATGTGTCTCACCAGCCGGCTTGCTTGGGTGAAGATCCTTTTCTTTGCACGGCTGCAGATCACTATTCAAACACATGTGGTGGGCGTCGCCAGCTCTAAGCCCCGCCCTTCTTCCTGTCTCTCTCCACCAGTCTGCCGTCCCACAGCCCACCTTCTCCATGCCAGTCACGGTGCCGGTGTCCAATCACAACGCGGCGGCGGCAGCGGCGGCCCTCCAGTTCAGTAACAACCCCGGCGGCGCCCTGGTTACCACCACCTCCTTCATCACCTCCACCCTCACAGACCCCCGCCTCCTGTCGCCACAGCAACCGGCCCTGCAGAGGAACACCGTGTCGCCAGGGTTACCACAGCGGCCGGCTAGCGCAGGTAGGACACAACGGGGGGGAAACACAGCTGGATTGCTTTGATTAATACAGTGTGTGTGTTTTTCCACCGCTTCCATAGCGGTTTGTTTGGAATCAACAGAAGAAGAACTGGGTAGTTAGCATGAGCAGCGATAGCCACCGTAGCTGAACAGACAAAGAAAAGAGCGCCACCTACAGGAACTCAAACTCCATCAACAGACGTCACAGTACTGGACACACTGTTTGATTGACAGGTGATCTGTGCAGTGACGGGTTAACAGCAAAGATGTCACCCAATTAAAAACAAAACATGGATCTATCAGATTACCACTTTTATTAATGATCAATCAATTAAATATGATGTCATCTCTCCGATCAGCCTCCATCTCTCTATGGAGAATACAGCAACATTAGGCTACGTAGCTGGCTAGTTAATATTAGCAACAAACAACCTATAGCATATTACCTCTATACGTAAAGGCACCTTATACTGAAGGAGACAAACTAACAGGTGAAGTTATGAGAAAAGGATTATGGGAGTTGTGTGAAAAAATGGAGCTAAAATGGGAAGATTGATGGCTAAAGTAAAATGTTCTCAATAACTCAACTCTCATATGTGATACAATAATTCAGGGGAGATTTTCAGTAACTAAATACATTTTATAAATGCATTATAAATATTATGTTGGCAAAATGAGATTAACGTACAATTTTCCTACGTATGAAACGCTGCTTTATTTCCTGACCAGCACTATCAGCCATGCTCTCCCCTCTAGGAGAGTGAATAGCATGTCTCCTCTGTAGTGAATCTGCACCTGCATTTTTCTAACTCTGCAAGAAGCAAAAAGACCAGAGATTTAAGACGATCCCCCCCCCCAACATGGCTGAGGATAAATGAGTTTATATTGTATAGACAGAGAAGCATCATTCATTTGACCCAGGCTGGTTCACTCCTGTAAGCTGCCTCCTGTGTGGCGAACCAATCCTCTGACTAAAAGGATTTGTGCCCCATTTCTGCGTCTCAGACAAGGTTACTTATCAAGCTTTGTTCCGACCAGCATAATCTCATTGTAAGTCAGAATTAGGTGATGTAACGCACAACAAATGCATTACGGTGTCTTTCATAACATGCCGCTCTCCAAGGCAAGAAGCTTTTACCCGGCGGTAATGGAAACCCTAACCCCGGCGGTGTTAGTGCCTTCAGAGCCGTACGAGAGATGTGCTCGGTTCAACCTGGCTTTTATTAGTGTTTTCCTGTGCAGTCGTCCAACAAGGTGTTCGTCAACCACCCCTCAAGTGTCTTGACTTTCTGAAGTGACCCTGAATCTAACATCCACCAGCTGAGGGGAAAAATGACTTTCATTCTAAAAAATGATGTCTGCCGTTCGAAAAACATGACAACGCGATTGCTAGCATGAAAAGTAAAACTAAGTACAGAGACGTGCTATAGGAAAATAAATACTTACAAACTAGATCATACATTTCAGACCATTCTGTAATATAGTGATGAGTTGATCTAAAATGGGAGAGTTTTGCTGTAAAAAGATCCATCGTGACCAATTATGGTTCTTATAAGGGAAGTAAGTGGCTCAACTTCTGCTGGATTTGTTGTTGACTGACCAACTTGATGTTATGATATTGTATTCACTTTGTAACAGTACTTTTCAGATATATATATATATATATATATATATATATGATTTTGTCACATATCGGTGGTCTTGTTTTTCTCTCCGTCATGGCGGATCTCCCTAGGGGCTCTATTAGGAGGAGATCTGGGGAACTCCAACGGAGCGTGCCCAAGTCCAGTTGGTAAATAAACTCTTTTTCCTCTTTGTTGCTCTGACTTTTTCACACACACACACACACACACACACACACACACACACACACACACACACACACAGCGGTTCGTCGTAAACCCTGGCTGTTGTTCCTTGTTAGTTTCCCGACATTTAAGGGGAAAGATTCTGGTTTACAGACTGAACCACGCCGCATACTGCTGTGTGTGGCAACAGGCTGCCACGTGCACACGCAGGCGCATGCACACACACACACACACAGACACACACATGCACACAAGCACCTGTTGGTTGGCGACAGCTGAAGGTCACAGGACAAGCTGCTGGTAAACAGTCCAAAGAACAGAATGGGTTTTAGGTGGTGGGAGGGAGTTTGAAAGAGAAAGAGGAAAGAAAGTGACACAAATGTTCCTCCAGTTTAATATCTCAATACTCAATACGACCAACCCAGTTTAGTGAACCAGTAGGCTGGCAGGGATCCAGCTCAAGACCTGCTGCAGCTGTTTCTACTCTAGTTTAATGTTAAATGTTGTCCAGTCCAATCCTCCTTCGTCTTCCTTAAACTATTCCAGTCCTCACGTAGAAAGGCTCTGACTTCACTGTTTAGTAGTGTTGTCACGATAACCCATTACTCCAGCAAAAGATTGAACTAAGTGCTGCATTTTCTAAATGTACTTTCACCAAATGTGTTGAAATCCTTCTGCTCGTCGCTCCAGAGGAAGAGGGTTTGGAGTTTAATGGTTTTGGACGTTGGATTGCAGCACATTTTAACTCAATTCAACATTAAACTTTGAGTCAGCTGAA